>CM064916.1:24133579-24611915 GCA_032727855.1 Quercus ilex subsp. ballota | reverse complement strand
CGAAACGTTAATGTTTCGATACCGGTATGCAACCGGTACGGCCGGTACCGGTACGGTATCGAATTCCTTGGTACTAATGGCTTTGTGCATCTACGAGCTTAGCTTGTTCTCTATGCACTCATATCATTGTGGAAGAAATCTTGAAATCTATGTGACTGTTGTAAATAGATCTTCAACCTTGTCATGAATGATTAGTGAATGGTTTTCTTGATCTTGAGACATGCATAGACTTGTGCCTATATATCTTCCCACTTTTTATTTTATTGCTTTTAATTAAAGAGCTCTCCAAATGTAAATCTCCAAATGAAATGAGATATTGAGCTGCAAAAGCCTGTCGCATATATTAGTATTTGACTAGGAAAAAGGGAAAGCGATCAAAAATAAAATGTATGATACCCAAAAAGCCAAAGGCTAACTCATCAAAGTGAAATATCAAAAATTTCAGGCATCAATCTCACAGTGAGATGTTTTGATTCAAAAAGATCAAATGATATGTTAAACATGGAGCCAAATGAAAAGCTTCAAAGATATTGTACTCAAGTTTATGTGAGAGGTCATATATGCATATTTCTATAATTGAGATGGGTCACACTATCTAGTGCTAGTTGTGTATGCCTTGATTGAATTGATCATTGAAGCTTCACATTAGATTAAGGACTATCTCATTTTTTATATTCACACACAACACACAAGTCTATGTTCAATGAATGTCATATTCATTTGTGTGATTGTACTTGTTTAAATGTGTTTTCACATGCTCAATCTTTGTTGATCAAACACAAAAATATTTTTTAGTGTTTTAGCTTGTTTTTGGAAAGTATTTTGTTTTTACAAAAGTGTCAAAATTTCAAAAACAGTGTTGCCCTGTTCTGGCGACTCAGTCGCGGGTTGGTCCAGCTGCATGCCCCAATCGCGAATTTTACTCAGAAGGTTTTCATGACTCATTGGCGACTCACTGGCGGGTAAATGCCCTAGTCACGAAAAATACTTAGAATATTTTTCAAAAATGTGTGTTTTTATGGTTTTCGCGGCTCAGTGTGGCAACTTGTTCGCGGGTGGAAGGTCCAGTTGCTAGAGGTACATAGAGATTTTCGCCGCTTACCCTGGCGACTTACTAGCGACTTGATCCAGTTGCGAAAAATGTGTGTTTTGTGCATTTTGGCAATTTTTAAAATCATTTCAGTTTTCCCTCGAATTTTTGTGACTGTTCACTGTCTTCCCTATTTCACTCTTTCAAACACACCGTGTCTCTCTTCGAAAATCCTCCATTTTTGCACCATTTCTTCTCAAATCTTCAAGAAAAAAGGTATGATTTTTCTTTTTCTCACTTCATACTTCATGATTTGAGCATTATTTTCATGATTTATGAGTTGTCACTGTGTTTTTGAGATATACTGTGTTCAAACATGGGTTTGCTTAAAATGTTGGGTTTGGTTGATTAGGGTTGGTTGCTTTTGTTGCTGAATACATTTGCTATCATAATTGAGTCTCATTGTGCTAGTCTTTGTTCTGTGCTTTGCCGTTTAATAGATTTCATACCCATAAGGTATATGGGTTTAGGGCTTTCTGTGTTTTTCTCTATATGTGTGTTTAGGTGTTTCAGAATGTCTGAGTTTTTGGATTGTTTGTCTACTAATGCTATGTTTTTAAGTTGCCATATCATGTGTGTGCTTCTGACTTGAGGGTATATTTTGAACGTTTCACATTCATTAAGATATGTCTCATTGACATATGCTCATTTTTGCCTGAATGTGGTTTTCATTGTCCATATATAGCTGTTTGATACTTGTTCCAGTCTGTATCAATACAGACTAAACTAGTTTGAGTTACTATGTTCTAATTTAAGCTATCCTTCTTTGGTTCTCACCTTTGCTTGGTCTGTGTGTTGTCTTAACATTCTGTTACTCCCTTTGCAACTAACTTGTTACTAATATGTGTGCATTTCCATATATTGTGTTCTGCTCTTGTTGTGGCCTCTTTTGCTTGTTTACAAATGGCTCCCATACCTACAAAGAAGAAGACCCCTGCTAAGAAGGCTGACAAAAGGCTAAAAATGGACCATAACCTGTTTAGGTCTGTTCAACATTTTAAGAGATACAGAGATTCTTTCATGAAGGGAACAATTATCCAGGAGAGGTTTGTGGATTTAAATGACTTGAAGGATACCTTCATTCCAGAATGCTTTGAAGGCAGAGGATGGGATAAGTTACTGGGTGACCTACCTGCAATGTGTGAGCCTTTAATAAGGGAATTCTATGCAAATGTGAGCATAAGGGAGGATGAACTAAACTGCTGGATTAGAGGACATGAGTTTACCATAGATGCACATGATATTGATGAGGTTCTAGGGTTTAAGGGATTAGAAGATCATGATTTCACCAACTACAAAGACAGGATGTTATCTTTAGACACTATCCAGACTCGGATTTGTGGTGTTAAAGAAGGGAGATGTCTCAACACTAATGCCTTACCTACTGACATGAGGTGTTTGACCACCGTCATAATGTTCAATTTGTATCCAATAAGGAAGTTGACAACACTTACAAATGCCAGAGCTATCTTCCTCATGGAACTCAAGGAGAAAACTTTCATTGACATCAGCTCTCACATATTTGACACAATTGTGGAAGAGACCAGAACCACCTCCAAGCCCAAGATGATCTTTCCTAGTCTTCTCATGAGATTGTTCAGAGCAAAAGGTGTTGCAATCCCTTAAGATATCAGTCCCATGACTCCACTGTCAGCAATAAACAAATTAACAATCACAAGGATACAAGTTCGTCTTCCAGGTGATGAAGAGGTGGGTGACCAAGGAGAAGGTGATCCTATGGAAACTGAAGCAGAGGCTGCAAGACAGACATCCACACCCAGAAGTAGAGGCAAGAGGAGCAGAGCTTCAACCTCATCAGCTGCACCTCCAAATGCATTTCAGATCATCCTGGAGAGGATTGATAGACTCAGAGAAGTTCAGAATGAGCATACTGACAGGATGGCACCAATTCAAGATCAGCTCGACGTACTTTCAGCCAAGTTTGATAGCCTTCACACCTAGTAGTGACCCTTGGCCATTTTGGTCAAAAAGGGGGAGAATTTTTGGGCAGCTCTTGAGGGGGAGTGCCATTTTGAGGGGGAGCATGCCATAAACAGTGTTTATTCAATTTATGTTTCAGTTTTTATGTTATATTTCATATGTTATGTTTGGCTAATGCTCTCATTATGGTTTTGATACAATATGGTTAAAATGTTGGTTTAAAGGTTTAAAACTCATGGATTTGTTTGTCTTTGAAACTTTGGTTTATTAATACTTAAGATGTTTTTCAGTTTCATTTTTTTTGGTTTGCACCTGTTGCTTTTGTAAGCTTTTAAGGTTTATGTACCCATGCTTTGCAGCTTTAGTACTTGATGTTAAATGTCATGCATTTTCTTTAAGTACATCACTCTTGTGCCCTTGTAGGATCTTGTTCCTAGATGCATACATGTTTTGTGCATTGGTTGAGTGTTGGACATGCAAATAATACCTTGCAAATAAGCTTATTAGTTTGCATGTCCGGATGTTCATTCCTTGAGTGAATGAGCATTATGATCACTAGTATATAGTGATTGCCTGTTTGGTCAAGCCATGGTTTATTGATTTATCCCATTTTGCTTAATCGCTTTGTGCTTGCTCCTTATGCATTACAAGTTTTTTGCATACAATGATCAGATTGTGTTGTGGTGTTTCAAGAGATACTTGTTCTTATGGTTCAAGAGCTTCACAGATTCTAGAGTTAGGTGTGAGTGAGTTTTCCAACTGTTCCTAACTCACGCATTAAGTTTAAAGTTTGTTGTAGGGTTTTGTCATGGAATAGCCAAAGGGGGAGATGGTAAGGTTGAATTTAATCAACCATCTTGTTGGCTTTATTCCATGCCAATTTGCTTATATTTCAGCATTTAGAAACCCTGTATTTAGGTGGGATTCATGTAAGGGTAATGAGTGAGAGAGTATGAAGAAATGCTCAAGTTTGTGCAAGGATACAGAGATTCGCGGCTGGGACTCTCTAGTGACTCGCGACTGGCAAGCCGCCAACTGCAGTACACGAGTGAAGCGTGCGAGAAGATGAACAGTCATGCTAGCTGGTGCACTACAGGACAAAAGGTCCAGCCTGGCCGTTCTGTTATCTCGCGGCTTGAACTCGCAACTCAATCAAGTCGCAAGGCCAAGCTGCCAACCAGCCCTATTTGGGAAAAACTGACTCTTCGCATTCCTTTCTCACCCAAGTATAAATATCCCTTAAGCCCACAAAAACGTAAAGAGTTTCCAGAGAGAATTTTGAGAGAGAAACTCTAGAGAAAAACAAGATTGATTCATCCACGATCTTCACACAGAGACTCTTGAAATTCCTCTACTCTCACCCTCTCCATTGTTACATCCTTGAGAGGTTCTTACCCAAATCCTTTTCTCACCATACCCATATCTGTGAGAAGACTATTTGGTGATTTGGGAAGTAGTTAGGAAGGGACTAGTGACTATTGGTTGATGCTATGGGCTATAACAGAATCTGGTAAGTTAAAGAAGAAATAGGTTCGGCGTAACCTCGTTGGAGCAAGAAGTTTGGGGGGCTTAGGTACACTGGGTAGATTAGGCTTGGAAGGTCTTCTGCTGTTCATGTATCCCAACTACATTCTTTAGAGGATTATTTACCATTTGAAGGGCGGCGGAGAGGTTTTACGCTGAGGGCTTCAGTTTCCTCTTCGATAACACATCGTTGTGTTGTCCTTGTGTTTGCATCTCTCTTCCCTTAATCTTTGTCATTTAATTTTTTCTATGAATGTGATTTTAATTGGTTTAGATTGTTTATCAATTATGTTATTAGCTTATGTTCAAGTTCCGCACATTTATTATTTGATAATAAGCTTGAATTGGTAATTTGTTATTGGGGGTCTAAACGTTCATAGTATTTTCAACGCTATTTGAACGTTCACTCTCTCAACTGTTCAAGCAACCAATGAAGGTGATCTGGGCGGTGAGCTGGGGCACATCATCCCAAATATTAAGGACATCTCTTCCTTGTTTTCCTGGTGTACTTTTCAACATTTGAAAAGGAGTGGCAACAGAGCTGCCCATGAACTTGCAAAAGCAGCAATGATTTCAAACATTTCTCAGGTTTGGAAGCGTGTTAGCCCAAGCTTTGTTGAGCATGTCATCTTAGAGGAACGTCGCATGTATCTGCTATTGTAGTTTATTCACTCTGTTGTAATTCAATTTCAGATGAATGAAATGTCATATGTTTCCCATCAAAAAAAAAAAAAAAAAACATGTTCTGATGGAGTCAAAGTTGCATGCATCCCCAAGCATGCTATATGTGGTCATAACCATAAGTCATAACTTATTTTATTCGGGTGAAAGAGCCTTATAGAACTCTATTTTGCTAACTTCCATAGCGTGTCAAAATAAAGTCATAGAAGCTATATGACTTTTGGCCGAACTTTTATGTCACATATTTATAACTGAATCATCTTGGATTTGAAAGTAGTAAATATGGCTTGCTTTATGTTTGATTGCCATGCATATGGTTTTGTTTGGTGATATTTCTGTCATATAATCTTGCAGAGTTTACCGAGCTTTATATCTCCTCAATTGGGTTTACGCTTCTTAATTTATGGAGATTCACCAGCTCATTTGATAGTAATATTTTCTTAATGAGCTCTTGTCAAATGCTAAACACAGCTTGGGTTTCGGGCTTGATTCAGACTGCTCTTTATGCAGACATTTTCAACTACTATATCAAGAGGTACTTTCCATTCCGCTGCTGTTAAATAAGTTTGTAACACTTACTACTATTTCTTTTCTTCCCTGCTGGGAAATAAGTCAGTAACACTTACATAGAAACAAACTTGGAAAAACTGGCTTCTGTAGGTTGCTTTCTTACTAACTTATATGATTTGTGTTCAGCTGGAAGAACCGTGAGAAGCTTAAGCTTCCTGCTTGAAGTTGATCTTTCTTGGCCTATTAAGAGAATTTTCCTGACAGAAGAACAAAGTTACCTTAGGATGTTAACTTGCAGGCTTTCATTTCTTTCTGTTTTTGCTTTTTGATGAATATTTTCTTGTTTCTAGACAGCTTTTATATTTGCTACAAAAACGTTCTTTGAAGTTTTAACTAGCGAAAAATGACAAGAATCTCCAGCTTAGTTATAGTTGAATTCCTGTCTAGGTTAACGCCAATGATAATAATAATAAAAAAAACTGTCCTAGTTAATTGATGTTGTAATTTGCAAACTGCTGCTAGTAGCACCGTTGGCTTGGTAGAATTCTGCTTGTGCAGCCTGTAAGCATATCTTGTCCCATTATCTCTGCAAGGTGAAATTATTTAGTGCATTGGTATATTGCGCCTTCCTCTCATCTAAAGTCTCACCTGTAGATTCCGCACATGAGCCTCACCTCTTATTTGTAAGCGAGGCAATGAGGCATATTACCCTATTACACCAAGTGTACAGAATAATTTTTCCTTAAAAGGTGCCTTCTTAATATGAGATTTTGAAAGGAAAAATCTTGTATGGACATTGAATAGATTCATCTTTTGAAAATCCCAATTGCGAAGGTCCCAAAACGGTCAAATTATACGCTCAGTGCATTCTTGCACTGTACTATGTTGCAGTTTGCAGGTCACATAGTTAATGGGCCTAGGTTTAAAATTTTAAAGGGCTGTGATTTTGTGGGCTATTTGGATGAATTCTGATACTTAGTATTTTTTATTTTTTGATAATTTGTTTATTTTTTGATAATTTGATAGTTGGAAGTGGGAAAATTTGAACCTTAGATATTTCCGTTGGAAACACTCAGAAGTGTCAATTAGTTAAACTACGAGGCTCTTAGCATTCGACCCTTATTGGAATCATCTGATCAGTTTGGCCTCTTTTCATGTAAGAATAGTTCACCCTTCACTATAATAAATTATTTTATAAGAATATAATATAAAATTTGTAGGATAAATAGTGAACATGTTATTTAAAAGGATTTTCTATTTTTATAAGTTTTATGTAATGGAATATATAATGTATTTTGCATTCGACAATAATACATAATGATATATCTATATATATATATATATATATATTGTGGGAGCAAATGAATCGAGGACACTCTAAGGCCCATAGGCCACAACCGAGAATGATCAAAGGCCCAAACATGTGTCAACCCAAGTCTGACACGTGGGCTAAGACCGAGGAGGGAAGACGTCAATGCCACGCAGATGCGGGCTAAAACTTAGAATAAGAGGTTCAAGGAAAGGAGGCTAACTGGCCAATCGTCCGAGGAGCCCGAGGAGCAAATGCACCTTGAGAGTACCTTATATAGCTCCCTGCACTAGAAAGTAAAGCATTGTGGAAGACACTAGAGTTGTGCAAGCAACAGAAGTGGAAAATATCTAGGAAGGTGGCTACCACCTTCACATTTAATGCTCTGCACCAACTGAAATGGCCGCATATATTAGGAAAAGACACCCGAATAGTGACTCAACAGCTCACAACTCTCTCTACTATCTCCAGAAGGGTTTTGATGGGACAAGCATCCAAATTATCCTCCTGAGACGTACAGATGAAGGGCTGAGATGCAATGAGAAAGGCTATATAAGGAAATGAATCTAGAAAAATGGATGAACATTCTACACAGAGATTTTGGAAATATTTTAGTGAATAAACAAGTTTTGATACATAAATAATATCTCAAATAATTAGCAAGAATGTCAATAAGCAATAATAAAATAAATTTAAGTAAATTTAGGAACAATCTCACAGTGCTATAGAATCACGTTGCAAAAACGTTGTCCTTAAAGGTTGATTCGTACCACCCAAAGTAAAACTTGGTGCGATTGATTCTCTTGGCCAAACAACCCCCCAAGATTAGACTATAACATCGACCTTTGTGATATACGAACTTCCACTCACAAAAGATTTAAGAACAACTCTCTATTGCCTTTCCTTAGAACAAATATTCTTGTAGAAAAATATGTGAGAGAGAAAGATAGTAGAATTGTGTATATCTAAAACATAGAGTAGTAAAAAGACATTTAGAAAAAATATGTTATGATGAGTATTATATAGGGTACTTATGAAGATAATAGTCTATAGTTATTGGTTACTAATAACCCTTAAAAGCCCAACGACTATATTATCAATTATTGTCTAATGGCTATTTTTCTCATAATTGTCCAACGGCTATTTTTCTCATAATTTCCAATGCTAGAAAATAGATAAGAATAAAAGTGTTTGGAACACACACCCACACCAACAAGAGAGAGAGAGAGAGAGAGAGAGAGAGAGAGAGAGAGAGAGGAAAAAAAACTAAAATTTACTGTAAAAGGATCAGCATTGACTTTTAATGAACAACCCCTCCTTGGACCTGCCTAAGGAAAAATTTACATTGAATTTGTGCCTCTTTCATTCATGTTAATTGCGTTAGTCTTGTTATCCTCAAGCCTGTAATTACTTAGCATTGTAGTTGACTCGAAGAACCCATTCTCTTACAAATCTATTGTATTGGGCTTAAAACAATGGGTTCCACTGTTCTAAGTGGGTTTAGGCCATTTTTCTAGTCCTTACATATATAATTAATGTAATTTAAATCTTTTATTTAAATTACATAATAATTATAATATTTTTTTATCTAAATGGAGAAAAAGTTATTAAAATGACTTTTTTTTTTGTTAAATATATCCATAATCAGTTGATTAATTTGAACATATCCAAGAACATGGGAAAAAATGTAACATTAAGTTTAAATTATTATATAAGTTTAGAATTGTAGCATTTTTTATTATTATTTCTAAATATAAGTATAGTGTCTATATTATTGAAACTTGAATTTTAAGGTAATCGTTTGGATATATATCACCATATCTCTAATTTCTAATGCCTATTTGTTTGTATTTTTTAACCAAAAAACTAAAGAGTTTGACCCAAATAGAATCTATAAAGTTGTGATTTACAACTATGTTTTATGTTGACTTTAATTCCATATCAAATTTTATTGTAATTTTGTTCAATCATTTACCTTACATATTTGCGGGATTTAATGTAAGGGTTGTGTGTGAGAGTTTGGTGGAGATTCTATGAAGATGAGGATTTCACGACTAGCTCGTGACTAGCTCACAAGTGCCAACCCGCGAAACAGGCTACGTTAGAAGCACATGCTGGAATTTGAAGAGCCTTTGACAGGCTGGATTTCGCAAATCATTCGCAACTCAGGCCAAGTCGCGAGTGACCCACGAAACTCTCTGGCTGATTATTTTGGTTATGTCTTTTCACATTTCTTTACCAACACTATATAAATCCTCATTACCCACGAAATGTAAAAGAAGAATAAGGAGTATTCACAAGAAACTTCTGAGAGAGAAAACCCCAGCCAAACACTTGAGAGATAGAGATTGTTTACCCACAATCCTCTACATCATTTTTCTAAAGTTTCATTTTACTCCTACCTCTCCATCTACACATCCTTGAGAGGTTCTTAACTCAAAAACTTACCTTACCCATTCTGAGTGTTGAGAGAAGTTTTGGTGCCCATAGGAAGCATTGGAAGAAGCCATTAAGTGACAGATGCAATCAGGCGGAATTGCAGGATCTAGATAACTAGTGAAGACAAGAAGTCTATTGGTAGTTAGAGCTTGGAGGGCTCAAGTAAATTAGGTAGATTAGGCTTGGAGGGTCTTTTTGATATTTGTGTACTCCAACTTATTCACTAGTGGATTGATTTCGGTTTGGAGGGCCGCGGAGAGGTTTTTCACCTAGTACTTCGGTTTTCTCTTCGATAACACTTCTTAGTGTTATCTTGTGTTTGCATCTCTTTTCCCTACTCTTTAAACTTTACATTTATCGCTTATTGTACTTGCTTATGCATTAAAGTAGTGTTTCAGTTTATTGCGCTTCATTTACTCTTGTTTTGCACTTAGATAAGTTAGAGTAAAAGCAATTAAGCCATAATTTAAAATTCAGGGTCTAAAAAAACATTAGTGTTTCTACACTAATTGAGCTTTCAGAATCAAATTTCATACTTTTGTAACTTTTTAACTAAAAAATTAAGGAAAAAAAGAAGAAGAAATTTTGAGCTCAAAACTGGAAAGGCAACTTACAAAAAAGAATCAATATAAGGCCTAGTTAGCCCAAATGGACTAAAGCAGACCAAAATGTACTGAATTGGACCAAAGTGGACCGAAGTAGGCTAAATGGACTGAAATGTTATGCTAATGTGGCTCAAAAGGATCTTTTAAATAATACATCTTATGAATGTTTTCATTTAATTTTTTAATAGTAAAAAATAACATTTAAATTAAATTATTATATAAGTTTAGAATTGTAGCATTCTTTTTCTTTCAAAATATAAGTATAATGCCTATATTATTGAAATTTAAATTTTATAGTAATCTGTTGAATATTTATCATATTTATTGCTTTTGTAAGGCCATATCTATAGTTTCTAATGTCCATTTTGTTTGTATTTTTTTTTTTTTTTTTTGGCATAAAACAAAAAACTTTGACTCAAGTAGGTTAAAATTTCATACTTTTCAACCCAAATAATAATAAATAAATAAATAATTAGGAGCCTAAAACTGAAAAAGAAACATACAAAAAGAATCAATATAAGGTCCAATTAGCCCAAAATGCACTGAAACGAACTAAGTGGATCGAAGTAGATTGAATTGGACCAAAGTGGACCGAAATACTGAAGTGAACCAAATGGACCGAATTAGATCGAATGGACCAAATTGGACCGAAATACTAAGTTGACGTGGCTCAAAAAGATTTTTTAAATAATGCATCTTATGAATATTTTCATTTAAATTATTAATAGTAAAACCGAACATTTAAGCGATATCGTTTACTAACTAAAAAATTTACAAAGTGACATCATTGGTTAGTTTCACATCAACAACATAATAAAAAAAATTCCTAATTATTTTTTAGTGATACAATAGTTAGTACTAATTTTACTACATATAAATTATTTATAATTGTCTAACATTTTCTTTATTGTTGTCAAACTTGAAAGGGACAAAGAACAATATAAATTATCAATAATTGAGAAGACTTTGATACCAAATTTGATGGAATCTCTGTGTGTGGAAGGGGAAATGGATAACTACTTCCTTATAGTTGTCAAACTTGAAAGGGACAAAGAACAAGATCAAATATCAATAATTGAGAAGACTTTGATGCCAAATTTGATGGAATCTCTGTATGTGGAATGGGAAATGGACAACTGCTTCCTTATAGTTGTCAAACTTGAAAGGGACAAAAAAAAAGATCAAATATCAATAATTGAGAAGACTTTGATACAAAATTCGATGGAATCTCTGTGTGTGGAAGGAGAAATGGATAACTACTTCCTTATAGTTGTCAAACTTGAAAGGGAAAAAGAACAAGATCAAATATCAATAATTGAGAGTACTTTGATACCAAATTTGATGAAATCTCTATGTGTGGAAGGGGAAATGGATAACTACTTCTTTATAGTTATCAAACTTAAAAGGGAAAAAGAACAAGATCAAATATCAATAATTGAGAAGACTTTGATACCAAATTTGATGGAATCTCTATGTGTGGAAAGGGAATGGATAACTACTTCCGTTCTTAGAATATATTATTATAGCACCATGAACTGTTGCTTGCCACCATTCAGTCATACCACCGTGAGGTTCCTTCTTTTGTAGAAAATATATTCTTTTGGCTAAAACTATCACCTTTTTGTATTGGGAACTATATGATATATTCAGAACCATTCGACCATGGAAATATGTGTTGTGTTGTTTATTAAACAACATAACCCGTATTTCTACAACATTTTTTCACCCACACATATTTTTACAACACTTAAATAACGTTTCTAGAACAACATTACCAAATAGGCCCTATATTTCTTATAGTATATATGCTAACTATTAGTGGGAGTGTTTTTTGTTTTTTTTTTTTTTTTTTTTTTTTTTGAGAGAGAGAGAGAGAGAGAGAGAAAAGCCGTAGAAGTATATATATTGATATAGAAAAAAAAAATAGAAAAGAAAAAAAGAAAAGAAAGAAGAGAGAGATTGATTTTGCATTAATACTGTAATCGCTCTAATTTTTTTATTGAAATTTTATTTTCATCACCACCTGTAGATGTAGGCTTAGCTTAGAATCAAATACACACACACTCTCTCTCTTAGCTTTCTTTTGCAAAACTAGGGTTCTCTCTCTCTCTCTCTCTCTCTCTCTCTCTCTCTCTCTCACTTTGTAAACCCCCAAATTTCATCATAATTACACCAAAAAAAAAGAAGCTTAGAATCAAATTATATAAATCTTTGGTATTCTTCTCTTTGTTTGTAATTGAGTCCTTTTTTTTTATAATTTTTATAATTTTGTACTGGTTCATATTATTTGTTTGTGATGTAGGCTTAAGATCAAACTATAAATCTTCTCAAAAGGTCAAACTATAAAAGTCATAGTTGTATTGAGATTTCAAGTAATCAATTAATTAAGCTCAATCCCCTTCAACCATTATGTAACTATCCCATTAAGAGAGTCCAATTTTTTACAGATTGTAACTTTATCTATAGGACTAATATATACGGCTATTTTGTTACCAATTCATTGGCTAACCCACTCTTCTGCATTCCTTCATTTCAATAATTTTGTTTATAAGTTTGGAAGGAGAAGAGAGGATATAACAAGGAAGTATGAGGAGAGGAGAGAAGAGGAAATGGGTGGAGAGAAGGGAAGATATCCCTCCTTTATTTTGACATTTTAAAAATTGTAATGGATGAGAAGGAAGTAGATACTAGATATCTCTCCCTCTATTTAATTAAGAGTGATGATAGGAATTAATTAGTATCATACATTTTATTATATATTTAACCTTTACAAATTGACATGTGACCAATAAGTCAATCACTAAAAAATAATTATGGGATTCATTTGTTGCATTGGTGAAGTGACATCAATTATATTATTGTTACCTCGATTTGTAAACATTAATTATGTAAAAAAATTTGTAATAATTTTAACATTTTCCTTTAATTAGTTATGGGGTGGAAATGAAAGAAAATAATAATATTTAAATAAATGGATAAATATATCATTCCTCTAGCTATTAACTTCTATAATTAAAAAAAAAAATATTGTGGGTAAAATAGAAAGTATGTAAAAGTTAATTAAACTAAAATCCCTTCAAATCCAAACCCACTCAAATCCTTTATCCTCTCCTCGTTCGATTTGATTGATGTTCTCCTCCTCTTTTTTATTTTTTAATCTTCTTTGTTTTCTCCACCTACCATGTGAAAGCTTGGCCTTTTGTTTTTCTTTAGGTTTATCCTTTTGAGTGTCAAAATTAACGTCACGTGAGTTGCTTACTTGGAATTTAACTTCTTTCTATCTCTTCTTGTGTGTATATTTATTTATCAAAATAAAAAAAATAAAAAAAAAATTCTCCATTTTTGCGTCACATGTATGTTTTTTTCCCCTTCTCCTCATATATATATATATATATATATATATATAGTGTGGAAGATTGCTCAAATTAATTAACAAAATTACAAAGAAATATCAATAATATATTAGTAAAACAAGATATGCTCAGATTAATTTATAAATAAAATAGACAAGTGCAAAAGCGTATAAAATTAAGGATTAAGTAATTAAAACTTATCACTGAGGCACAAAACTAATTCCACTATCCTTAAGAAGCAATTTCACCCTCACTAGAATGAATCCGTTGGTGCAAATAGCTCAGGCAGTCACTCTCCAAGATACATCGACAATTTGTTAATGTGTACTCACAAACAGAGTTTCGAACTCATCACAAATGTCCAAGAGAAAGTTTTTGATATAGAAACAAAGAAGAAAAATATCAATGTCGTTTGTCTCTTTTCTTTTGGGAATCAATTATATGTGTAAACCAGAACACGCACTTGGAATAAATGAGCTTACAGTGGTGAAAGAAGAAATTGGAGGAAATTGTTTTTCAATCGGTGCCACAAGTCAAAGTGTATTTTCTTAAGAATAAGGAAAGACGCAGCATACCTATTGCTAAGGAAAGAAGAGATAATTGGGCGATTTTTTTTGCTGCCAATAATACCCACGCAAGCTAAGGAAGATTCTAGTTGTGGATTGTTTGAACTTTTCCCAACTAAAAGAATTAATGGGTTTAATTTTTAAAACATACCCAACAAAATATATATATATATATATATTTATATTTATATATAAATTTGAGAAAAAAATTGCAAATTCCATTAAAGAAAAGTTAAATTGGCTTGAATTGCAGCGCTGAAATTTGAAGGAACATGTTTCATCTATATCAAAAGAATATGGGTTTGCATTTTCAAAATCTCTTAAATAAAATATGTGGGCAACTTTTAAAAAATTATATATATATATATATATATATATATGTGGGTTCCAGTTAGCTTAACTGGTAAAGTCTCTGATAGTTGTATAAAAGATCTGGGGTTCAATCCCCGCCTACACCAAAAACTGATTGGTGTCTTGGTCTGATGACAAAGAGCGCTCATCAGAAGCGGACGCCATAAATTGAAACTCTCTCTCAAAAAAAAAATTTATATATATATATAGAGAGAGAGAGAGAGAGAGAGAGAGAGAGATAGATAATCCAATCTTGACGAATCATACAAATATCTAGCCAATAATAATATTTGATTTATTTCTATGCACTACTTAATCACACAACTTTATTTAATGCCGTATACAATGTATACCATATAGCATGAGAAAAAATAAATTACTTCTTCCACAAATGATAATTATAAAGAAAAAATAAATTACTTCTTCCACAAATGATAATTATAAACAATAATGCTACAGACATATCGAGTAAATTAAGAGCACGATGAAAACAAACAAACAAACAAATATATGAATGGTCTGGCCCAATTCATAATTGCTTATGTCTTCCCTATCATTTGATGTAACTACTCATGAGGAATGAACCAACATGTTATTTGGAGCTTGCAGCTAACTTCAACAGGGTGGCATGTCTGGCGGTGGTGGTAAAATATGTGCTTTTCGACCTTTCCCATTTTTCACTACGAATGCCGTGTCCATGCCCCATGTCATATGCCGATCAAAATGGCAGTGCAAAAACCAAACTCCTATCATCACAAAACATAAACAACAACATCATCATCATTGTAGTATTAAGTGTGGGGCAAAAGTTGCATCCTGAGCATTGGACAGAATACAAGATTGACAAATGGTCAGATATGTATTGTTTCTAATACTCTAATATACTAGACACAAGTTAAACCTTAATATCCTAAATATTTAACGAAATCCAAAATTGACATGTGTTCAATTTTGAACACGTTCACATTTAGTGTTCCAATGCACTGAACACAAATTGAACCTTAAATGCGAGTTGTTAAAAAAAACAAAAACAAACAAACAAAGAAGAAAATAGTTTTAGTAGTTTGACAAACCAGGATTGTTGGCCCTGAATCTAATGGCAGTCCAGCCATATAGGGGAACAGCAATGGTGTTCATAAAAGGAGGGTCAACAAGATTATATCTCAATGGGTCCTTATCCTTGTCAAAGTTTCCAAGACCCATTCCAACCACATAGAAACTGTGTCCATGAAGATGCATTGGATGATCATTCCCACCCACCAAAGTCGTGCCTTGAAAAACAAGTTCCACAGTCGTGTTATACTTCAGTATCTTAACCTTGGTCCCATGTCTAGGTGTGTCTAGGTACAATGGCAAGCCCTGAGCAGTGAAATTAAATAAAAAAGGTGGGAAATTTGGAAAATTAGTCCCAAATACCCCATTGATATGACCATAATAAGCTTGTAATATATCGATGTTTGGGTTCACAAAACTTATGTTATTGATACTAGTGGCTAGTCGGGTCCCATTAGGCCCTGCACATGAATTGTTAGGACATGGGAACGTGTTGATTGAGATTACAAAAAATAAATGTTTGGTTATGTTTATTGGGACATTGATTGGATGATTTTTATCGGCTAAGCTTCTGAGGCTACTTGTGAAACTAACTGAGGCATTGGTATTATTGAAGTAAGGAAGATTATTAGGTAGGGAAGGAGGTGAAGATGGGGCATAGTTTCCATTGTATTCGAGAATAGCAGTGGTGGTTGTGTTATCATAAGCAACACCAGGTGCAGCAGAGTATGCTCTAGCAGCCATGTAATAGTGGTCAGATTTCTGGTTCGCTTTCAGCAAAACATCGATAGTTTGGCCAGGGGATATTGTGACATAACTTGATTCCAATGGCTTGGTGTAACTACCATCAGTTCCCACAACAGTGACATTGTGTTTGGCAATCGCGAAAAAGAGAATATCCATCACGGCAGCATTGATAAGGCGGAGGAGATAAGTCTTGCCATGATCAACCTTTAGCTTGAATGTGTCTGCAAGTAGTGAATCGCATTAGTAGACTAACACTTTAGCCAAAAAGAGAAAATAGAAGAAGAGAGTTTATCGACACAACTGTTGTACCACAATCTTTTTTGCTACTTAGAAAGGGTGATTGTGATCATGATATATGGATTGATTTTAAGGTATATGTGAAAATAATTGTTCACTATTCACAATTAACCTTTTGTAACAAAAAAATTGATAAATAGTATAGTCCTAAAAAAATTGATAAAAAAAAGAGAGTATCATTTGATAAAAACTTAGTAACTTGACAATTAATGATTATTGCCTTTCTAAGAAGGGTGATTTTTTTTTTCCCCTTTCTTAGGGCTAAGACGATGACTTAATTATTCTAACCATCTTTAAGTATTACCGCCACTTGCATCTTATTGGGTTAAAGTTCACCGAGTCTTGGTACTACTGTTTGAACTATGACATTTACCAATTGCAAGTAATTTCCTCAATAAGTCTAAGTATCAAATGTTATTATTTATCAATTTAAAATATATGGATCATAAATCAATGAGCCTTAATCCTTGAAAAAAGTTAATTATTTTTCATAAAAAAAGTTACTTACATTTAAATCAACTAAGGGGCACTAATACTAAGACGCCTTAATTTTGAGTCAAAAAAACTACTCAATGTAATAAACCCCTCACACATTACAAACATATATTAAATCAAATCCGTGCTATTTTTTGTTGTTGTTTTTTTACTGAATGATCAATTACTCCATGCTTTAGGTGCTAAAAATATATACTAAGAAAAAACCATACTGGGGTTTGAACAATAATGGATAAGAAATATGATAATAAGTATTAGAAAATTGTTAAATAATTAAATTTATATTTTTCCTAACCATTTAAGTTTTAAAGTCAATTGATAATTTATCATTAGCAATCAAAACATGATTAAGAGTTTGTTTGGGAGTACTTTAGGCCAAGGCCAACATAACTTGACTTGAATCTTTTATTTTATAGATTTATAACTTTGAAATTAATTAAGCCACTTACTTAACCTTAATTATAATTTATGTGAAGAGGTTTGGACCTAAGGACGAATTGATAGAGGTTCAAAAATCAAAATTCCAGTCATTATGCTTATTAATTCATGTATAAAAGGAAATAAAGTTAATCAAGAGCAAGCTTAAGCCCGTTTGAAAAACTAATAAACCAAACCCAATTATATGGTCCAGGTCTAGCTTGCTGGTGGTAAGACCATACTTTAATAAAAACTGATCACCGTGTACATTTTAATGTTCAACCCCACTTGGACTAGGATTATACTGTCAAAAACATCGTTTCCTACTTCATTTTTTTCCTTGGAAGTTGGGACACTGTTTTCTATGGAATTAGTAGTGTGTTTATCTTCTTACCGGTACTCTTCAATCTTCCTCCCTTTTCATTCTAATTAGTAGCGTCAATCTTAGAAGCATTTGGTAGAAAATAAATTTTATAAACATTCTATACATATAAAACTTTAGGAATCTTTGACCTGGTTTTGAGCACGGATAAAGAACACCAGGTTGTCCATTGATAGTGTAAGCATCAGAAACATTAGGAGCTGCTCCAGTAAAAATAGCTTCATTATAAACTGCCAATATTTCTTGCTTCCACCACTCTCCTGCATAATCAGAGATTTCCAGTCATTTCATAAATATTTTTCTGGTAAATTTGTGTAACATTTTCTTTACTTTTAAGTTGCATACAGCTTGACTCTTCAAATTTGAAAGACAAAAAAAAAATGTCCCAATTATTGAGAAGGCTAATTTTATAATACCAAATATGATTGGAATCTCTCCATGAGGAAGAGGGAAAGGATATTTGGTTCCCTTCCTGGGATAAATGATTATAGCACCATGAACCGTTGCTCGCCACCATTCACTATGAGCATGCCACCATAAGGTCCCTTCTTCTGTGGAAAATATAATCTTTTGCCTAAACCTTCCACCAGGTTGTATGGGGCATTGTGTAATGTATTCCGGACCATCTGACCATGGATATCTAGGTTGTTTTACTCCATGCCTATAAAATTGTAAATTAATATTATCACATACAATGCATAGTTAATTAGCAGTTCCTTATATATTTTGATTTCCTCTGTCAAAACAAAAGTGCACGGATCAGAATGATACCAATGAAGAGTTATGTTAAAATTGCCCTGGTTATGGACATCAACAAAGATAGTATCTCCTTTGTGAACATGTAGTGCTGGTCCTGGAAACTGGCCATTTACTGTCAAGATGTTCTTTGTGCTGCACAGTCTCGTGTATGGAGTTTCTTTTATCTACAATCCAAAGTTTACACACATAGATGCTATAACTCATAAAAAAGCGTGTGTACATATTAATAGGTATACAACTACGTATATGCATGCAGTGTGTGTACGTACATATATCTGATCTATTCATGATGTAGAAAATCAAACAATTGCATTTCATGAAATGAATAGGGAAATTTTATCGTATTAGTTACTTACCACAAAAGTATGATGAACATAAGCTTGGCAATGAATGGCACCGACAATTAAGACTATCCAACTCAAAAATTTAAGGTTCAACCACATTTTTTTTTTTTTGGGAGCGGTGGGAATGGGTGATGGAAACCTTTTTATTTTTCTTTTCAGTCTTGTAGTTTTTTAGCGAATCCATTAGCTAGGTACCGTTTATATAGAGACATGAGGCTAACAGGAAACATGATTAACTTTAGTGGTGAAGGTGGGAAAATATGGTCGATCAATGGAATGTAATAAATAGTCCATCACAGTTTACCATACGTATAGGATATTTATAAAAATAAGTATGAAATTAGGGAAGCAAACATCTTTTCAATTTCAATTTATCAGACAGGATATGACATATAGCCATCTTTTCTTCTCAATTGTTTTTTTTTTTTTTTTAGTTTAACTTATTGTATAACTTAAATTATTCTAGCTTTCAATTATATCTAGTTCCCTAGCCCCAAAAATAATTGAAAAATGATAGGGTAACGGGAAAGGTTGATGATGACTTGTATTTTCCCATGAGATTTTCATTCTCTTCAAGATCAAGTTAAAGATATATAATACTGTTGACAACAACACGAGTTTTTTTTTTTTTAAATGTTATCGCATCTTCTAAAAGAAATTTTTTTAGTCATGTTTCAAATCTATCTGAACATAAAAGTATAATAATAATAATAATAATAATAACATTCAAACTTTAATCAAAATTCAATTTAGTCCTTAAATTTTATTTTCTTTAAATTAAATCCTTTAAATTTCAAGTTTATTCAATTCCAGCTTCTGTTATTCTCCTTTAAAAAGGCTCTATTAAGAAATAAGAACCCTCTAATAGGGTTTTTTGATGAAAATTAACGGAAAGTTTAAGTTGAATAAACTTAAAAGTTAAAATACTTAATTGAACAAATACAAAGTATCAAATTTCAAAAACAAAAATAGAAGTTGTACTTTATAATTTAGGGTAACATTTTTATTTCCCTTTGCCAATCAAAGGAAAGAAAAATAATATTTCTTCTTTCTTCCAATTTCTAAACATACTGCTGTCTTCCATCACCTGCAACCAGCCAAAGTGTAAATGTCTATCTCTAGGTTGAAGTTTGGCCTGTCGAAAGTCGAATGGGTTGGTGAGTTCCTAAGAAAATCAACCCACATGCATAGAATATAATAATCAACTGCTTGGGAGGATGACCTTTTTACTCTTATCCTTGAGTTGAAGTATGATATAATTGAATTATGCTAGGGACACAAATTTTGGCACAATTTTATGTTACAACTTGTCACATGGCGAGTTGTGATTGGTAAGGGTGTGTCCTCACATGGGCCATTGACATACTCTTACCAACCACAACTCACTATGTAGCGAGTTGTGGCACAAAATTATGCCAAAAATTATGTCATTAACATAATTTGATATAATTAATTAATTATCAGTGGTGGCAGACTAGCACTCACTCCACCAAGATCTCATAAGGCTTCTTCTTCTTTTTCTTTTTCTTTTTTTTAATTGCTAAAAGGGCGTCATAAGATTTTTTTTTTTTTTTTTTTTTTTTTTATAATATATGATGTCATAAGAGCCCTAGCAATGGTGGTGTAAAAACCCCCCGTTGCTATTTTAGCAACTAAGACCCAAAAATACAATTACATCCGGGTATGAGAATTCCAAATTCTTAAGCATCTGTGAACAGTAGGTGTCTATATTTACAACCTACTATTCATCAGATTGCAAAACAATAATAATATATTTTATTTCTTTCTCTCTCTCTCTCTCTCTCTCTCTCTCTCTCTCTCTCTCTCTTCTGCGTTCTCTCCCCCTGCTCTCTTCTCTCTTCTCCCTTCTCCCTCGGCTTCTTTCAGTCTCTAAATCTATCTCCTCTCTCAGCTCATCTCCCTTGTAAATCATAGATTGCTCACTGTAATAGAAATAGATAGTTGTGGTTGTTGTTTGGTGGTTTTGGGTAGGCGTTTGGGTCAGATTTGGTCGGCATTTGGGGTCGGATTTGGGTGGTGTTTGGGTGGTTGGATTTAGGTCCGGTGGTTGTGATTTTTTTCGATGGGTTGGGGGATTTATTCCGATGGGTTTGATGGTGGGTGTGGGGTGGTCGTGGGGCTGTGGGTGACAGCTTTGGTGGCTTCAGATCAACTGTGGGTGGCGACTTTGGGTGGGTGGATAAATGGTTTTTTTTTTGTGTTTGGTGGTGAGTCTTCTGGTGGTGCTATGGCGGTGGTTTGGTGGGTCTGGTGTAAGAAAGTTTACTCTGTGGTGGTGTTTGGTATAGATTTGTTGGGTTGTTTCTGAATTTGCTAGTTGAATATGGTTTTTCATGGTGGTTTGCTTGGTCAATAGTGGTGGTGTATGGTGGTGGTTTGCTGGTGATTTTGACTGGTAGCAGAGGAAAGAGATAAGAGAGAAACATATTTTTTATATAATATTATTTTATTGTGTAGTTATATTATTTTAATTAGTTGTATGTAAAAATAAAAACTGAAATTAAGGGTGTATTGTAAAGTAAGTTGGTATAATAGATAAAATAGAATTTTAGACGATAAAAATGCAACTTTTATACCATCCCCTTTGCTAATGCTATAAGAGACTCATAAATCATGCTTTAGATAATATATTTGCATTGCCGTGGGGTCCTTTTAAGTTCAAATGAAGTATGATCACATCACATTGGACGCCAAATTTTGGATTTCTTTTTCTTTTTCTTTTTCTTTTTCTTTTTGTATTGTCCCACACACAAAAGATACCGGACATTTGTCGTATTCCACCGAGAAGTATTTTCTAACCTCCCAAAAGTTATACCTATGCCTCTCAATTTAAT
Organism: Quercus ilex subsp. ballota; assembly: GCA_032727855.1. Taxonomy (NCBI): domain Eukaryota; kingdom Viridiplantae; phylum Streptophyta; class Magnoliopsida; order Fagales; family Fagaceae; genus Quercus; species Quercus ilex. Next base: position 24,590,197 of record CM064916.1, on the reverse strand, counting down.
CCTTCAATTCTTCCCAATTTTTTTTTAAACCCAATATTAGAATTTCGGTACATTATATTTTCTATGAATATATTATATATAGTAGAATATATAACTCTATATATCAACACAATCAAAATAAATGCTCAATACTATATATATATAGAGAGAGAGAGAGAGAGAACAATCACTGTATTGTAGATATCTATTATCATAATTATTTATAAAAAAAATATAATTATCATATATTTAGACAAAAAAATTTTGTATTTAAAAAAGAAAATTTGTATTAAACTTTTCTGCAACTTGCACGAGCTACCAACTATGTATATCATATTTTACCAAAAACTTTGTGACTTAATAGATATTTTTTCATACACAAAGTACTTATAAATCTATGAAAAAATAATTCAAACTATGAAATTAACAATATAATATAACTATTTTAGAAGAAAAAAAATCATATTAAAAAACAATCACAACATAGTGACATACCAAAGAAGAATCAATGAGATTGAGACATTTAAACATAAAAGTAACAATTTCAATAAAAGTACAAAAACCATCACCCAAGCTAGCCTAAGTCTTCCCTTCGTCATTTATAAATTATAACCCATAGCTAGGTCCTCAATTTCAAATCAAAACCCACCAACTACTGGGATTATGGTCCCTAATAAGTAATTAAAGTCCACCTGCATAAAAAATAAATAAATAAAAAGGTGCCCTCCTTTGAAATTACCACCAGTACTTTTGTATGGTTTGCCCAAACTTAGCAAGGGTCCAGTGAATCCCAAGCTAGAACCCCAACTTTCAAAGTAGAGGAAATTATATATATACCTGCTGATAATTGATAAATCATAAAACTCTGATGTATGTTGAAAATCCGCTACACTATCTGAGAAGACGAAAAGTTTTTTACCACAAATTTCAAAGAGATAAGAAAAAAAACACAGACCAAAGAAGTCAAACTAATTGAAGCCACATTTTGGCTACTCAGGTTGAATATTACTCCTTCAAAAAAAAAAAAAATAGTTGAATATTACTTACTATGAAATTAAAAGAAAAATATTCTTATAACAAAATGCAAAACCAAAAACAAAACTAAGAAAGTAGATATAGATCTTTTCTTGTTGAGTAAGACAAGTCATCCTGGAATTAATGTCTTGGTAGTTGGTAGCCAAAGTCCAAACAGATTATGATCGACAATAGCAATTCTAAGATTTTCACATGATTCTTCTCACAATGTTGATTAATGTTAGGTTTACAACGTTTTTATAATATTTTTACAATAAATTATAAATAATAAGTTGTTATTGATTCTTATTTGGACTTACTACTTATATCACTTTTTTATTTATTAATAACAAATTACTTCTTAAAATTTACTATGAAATTATTATAAAAGCTAAAATAGACTTTACAGTCCCAGCCAAATAAATAAAATATATCGACGTCGACAATATGTATTCAACTATCCACGTCGAGATAGACAAAATGACGTGATTATACGGCAATCCATCAAGTAAGTTTTTAAGCTCAATGTTATTGGTACTACTATCATTAGTATTATTACTGTTAGTCTGTTACTACTATCATGATCATCATTTTGGCTCTTTTGAGTATTTATAAATGATATCTTGCCACAAGTGATGTGACGGACTCCCTAATTTTTATATTATAAATTTATAATACTAGGAATTTGTTGTGCTGTCAAGACTTCTTTTTTATATCTCACAAGACTTCTTTTTTCTGTGGGTTCTAAAAAAATAAAAAACTTTTTTTTTATAAGATATGATGTCATAAGAGACTCATAAATCACTCATAAATCATGCATCATATAATATCTTTGCATCGGCGTGGGGTCCTTTAAAGTTCAAATGAAGTATGATCACATTGGATGCAAAATTTTGGATTTCTTTTTGAATGGTTCCACACACAAAAGATGATAATACAAAAAATAACGGACATTTGTCGTATTCCACCGAGAAGTCTCTAACCCAACACCCCCAAAAATAACGGACATTTGTCGTATTCCACCGAGAAGTCTCTAACCCAACCCCCCCAACAAAAAAGTTATCCCTATGCCTCTCAATCTAATCCTTCAATTCTTTTCAATTTTTGTTTAAACCCTATATTAGAATTTCGGTACATTATATTTTCTATGAAAATATATTTTTATATATATATATAGTAGAATATATAACTCTATATATCAACAGAATCAAAATAAATGCTTAATACTATATACACACACATATAGGAACAATCATAGATATCTATTATCATAATTATTTGTAAAAAATATATATATATATATAATTATCATATATTTAGACCAAAAAAGAACTTTGTAATTTTTAAAAAATTATGTTAAATTTTTCTATAAATTGCATGAGCTACCAATTATGTATATATCATAATTTGTCAAAAATCTTATAACTTAATTTACATCTTTTTATATACAAAGTGCTTAAAAATTTAGAAAAAAAAAATGATTTGAATTAAGAAATTATATCAGGTTCCAAAACAATCATAACATACCAAGGAAGTATCACTGTTTTTTTTTTTTTTTTTTTTTTTGAAACCACCAAGGAAGTATATATCACTTTGAGTGAAAATTTTAAACATAAAAAGTAACAATTTCAATAAAAGTACAAAACCCATCACCCAAGCTAACCTAAGCCTTCCTTCTTCGTCATTTATAGCCCATAGCTGGGTCCTCAATTTCAAATCAAAACCTACCTACACAAAAGTCTTGGTTCCCTTCGAATTGTGGTCCCTAATAAGTAATAAGTCCACCCGCACAAAAAAAGTCTTGGCCGCCATTGGAATTACCCCCCAGTACTTTTGAATAGTTTGCCCAAACTTAGGAAGGTTCCAAAACAATCACAACATATCGAGGAAGTATCACTTTTTTTTTTTTTTTGAAACCACCAAGGAAGTATCACGTTGAGTGAAAAATTTAAACATAAAATGTAACAATTTCAATAAAAGTACAAAACCCATCACCCAAGCTAACCTAAGCCTTCCTTCTTCGTCATTTATAGCCCATAGCTAGGTCCTCAATTTCAAATCAAAACATACCTGCACAAAAAGGGGAAAACAAACACAATCCAACATTATTTTATGAGAAATGATATGTTTACAACAATTTTATAACAAATTCTAAGTGACAGGTTATTACTGGTTGTTATTGTTGGAGCAAAAAAATAATCTTAGTATTAATTTCAAATTTGAACCAATAACAACTAACCACCTATGATTTGTTGTAAAATTGTTGTAAACGTAGCATCTCTCTTATTTTATTTCGTACAAGATATTAAAAAAAATTAAGAACTTTTTAACGTTAGTATATGCTTATCTAATTTCATTTTATCAGTTGATTTCTTTTTAATTACTTCTCCATAAAATGACTCAAGCAAACCCATTTCCAAAACTTGTTCGCATGGAATTGAGTTTTCAAATTTAGTGTCTAGATTAGTGGTTGAAGAATTACATTGACAACACAAGAAACAACTCAAATGCTATCAAGACTGTTGCTTCAACTGCAATTAGATCGTTCGAGCTTTCTTAAAACTTGACTCCAGTCGATCGATCGAGTCTTAGGTAAACTGTTTTCTCAATTTACAGCCCATGATAATTAAAAACCTAAGGATTTGTGAACTAGGGTTCCAAAACATATTTTAATGACATGGTTATCATAATTAACTCAAGGAGCACTCGCTGAAGAGGAATTGTTGCGACATTTATGCCTCAAGGGTTGTACCAAGCGAAGACATTGAAATGGTTTCATAAATTTGGGACTTCAATTAACAAAATTAAAAACTTAGAATCTAATATGAAATATAGTACAAATTTTGGGTATATAATTTCTCTAATATTTTTTTGGACAAAATTTAGTTACAAAGTTGGTTATAGTCTAAGTTAAGGCTACAACCTTACTTAATAAAATAAACAATACTACGTATTTTGAAAATTTAACCATTGAGTTATATATTCTTTACGCTCTTAGTACACGTGTCAAAGTTTATGTCAATCAGATAATATTTACTATATAATCTATAAACTTATATTTTTTGCATAACTTTAAACTATAAAAACTTGCAATTTAAACAATTTATTAATGACATAGCTATTGATTTTTAATTTTCTATAAATTTTACGAGTATAGAGGATATAAAAAGAAGATGTAATCCAATTATTGATTTGTCAAAATTCATCTCCAATAAAAAAATATTGAGTAATGTTGTAGTTTAAAGTTACAACCAATTTTATAGCTAAACTTTGTCCTCTTTTTTTTTGCATTTTATGATTATATTACTTATATATATATATATATATATATATTTCTTAATCGGGTTTAAATTCTTTAAAGTTTTCCTATAAAAGCTTTTGTATTTGCATTTTCGTTAGAATGTTATAACATCATATTTTCCTTTAATGATAATAAATAATTTCATTTAAAAACACAGTCCTAATAAATACCTATCAATAAGAACCATAAATAGCAAATTGCATATTTAGAAAGAAAAAAAAAATAGAGATCAATTTTTTTTTTGTAAGAAACAATAGAGATAGAATATCATATTTTATTAAACTTTCCCGTGTATGCCCGGTTAACTTATTAGTTAAATTTGAAAATTTTTCTTAACTTAATATTTATAAACTAGAATATCTGTTAACTATTTTAATCTTGCTCTCCCTAGTTTAGAAGAAGCAAAAAAAAAAAATTTCTTGTTCTCCCTAGAGTTAAATACAGTCCACCACTTCAATTGCTTAAAGCTATAACCAAAATACAAACAACGTTATAAGGAGTCTTGTAGTTCTACCATCACATCCGCCCTTCCCATCATAACAATCAAATTACCATAAAAAAATAATAATAATAATACAAGCATTGTTGTTTATGAGTTTGAAGACCTTGGGCCGACTCTCCAACATAGTCACTTGATAACAATAACAATCATGCTCTTTTTTCTTTTTCTTTTTGTAAATATCATTACCAAATGAACGATTACCTAAGATTTGCTTTTTTTAGAAAGAAAATAACGATTACCTATATTCCACATCAGCTGCTTTGAAAATTTGCCTTTTTTAAAATTTGTGTGGATCATTTTATTTTACTTTTTCTTTTCTTTTAAAAAAACACATCATCATTAATATTCCAGTGGACCAGTACTTATATATATATATATTAAATTCAATCGTAGCTACCAAGCAAATGTGTATAAGATTATCTTAAATAATTAAATTTTATATTTTTGGATTGTATTTGATAGGGAAGTTAATTAGGGAAAGAAAATAGAGGATGGATGGTAGATGTATGAGTTTTATTTCTTTGCAATTAAGAAGTTACTAGGAACTCATATTACTGTATAGCCACTACTTGCTCCTTGATAGCGTTGGTCAGCCTCACACTCGTTGGCAAATCATAGTTTCGCGTTGGTCAGCCCGTTTTGTTAGCCGACGGACAGGCGTTGTTTGGGTGGTCCCGCAATGGAGTTTCCCGAGGAGGTGGTCCCGATAGCAAGGATACCAGTGGTTAGTAATAGTTCCGCCAGTAATTATTAATTGCTTAGAAAGAGAATAAATACATTTATCAGCTCATAACTGTTTGCTTGTTCACACTTAGGCTAGGCACACACTAATTTGAAACATGGACTATGATGATATAGATTATGATGAAGGTTATAGCATGAAAGATATAGACAATAATTGGTCTAACAGTAATATGGATTATGAAACAGATTCTGATTCTGACAGTGATATGGATGATTATAATTATAATTATAATAATAACACAAAAAATTGGAGTATATTAACAGGAGATAAAATCAACCGACAGACTAATAGACACAATAATAGTTTCTTAGACATAATTAATAAAAAATTAGAATCTTTAGAAAATGAAGAAAGATCTACGATATATGTTAAAGAAGAAAGAAAAAATGATAGTTTTTTGCACCTCTATGAAAGAATGAAAGTTTTAAATTCACCTTTAGAAAAAGAAAGAGAATTTGAACCTAGAATGAAAGTTTTAAATTCACCTTTAGAAAAAGAAAGAGAATTTGAACCCCATCAAAGATCACCTTTAATTAATACTGTGACAGATAATTGGCATAATAGTCAAGGCCATAATTCAAAAAGTATCGACAAGTTAGTAAATATGATAGACAACAGAAAAGTTAGCTTTTTAGAAAATTCAAAAGCAACTGACAGAGCTATACCTATAGCAGTTAAAGCTAAAGAAATAGACTCACAGACATTAAAAGCAGCTGACAAGAGAGTTGACAGGAAAACTAACCCAAGTAAGGAAAGTGTAACACGTGTAGAAGAAAAGAATCCCATGAAAGAAATAAGTGCTAAAGACATAATAGATGAAGACAAAAAAGATAAAGTAATGATAAAACAAGGAATGGTAAAAGAAATGATAAAAGTAATAGAAAGAGATAGACTAAGAGAAAGAGAAATAGTCAACAAAAGTAGGAAAGATAAAAATAATAGTTTAAAAGAGGTAATTGATGAAAAACTAAAATTAATTGAGAAATCTATGATAGATAACAGTTTGGTAGAATTAAAAAGAAAGATGGAAATTTTAAATTCACCTTTAGATACAGACAAAGAAAAAGAAATAGCAGTTTTAAATACTACCGATGTATCAGATAATGAGAACACTGACAGACAAATTAAACATACTATTTGTCATAAATGTAAAGAATATGGACACACTAAAAAACAATGTGCTCGACAGAATAAAATTGCTAAACAAATTAGTAAATTAGAATTTGAAACAGATACCCTAAAAGAATTGATGGAAATATTTAATGTTAGTCAAAAAGAGATAGATCAAGTTAAGAAAAAGGAAGAACTAAAATCAACCAACCCACTTAAAGTTAATAAAAGAAAAAGAAAACAAAAAGACATAGTAATGAAACTGATAGACAATCTACCTAATCAAGACAAAAAAGACTATTTACTAAAATTGAAAGATTCTATAGATATACCTATTGCTTGTATCAGATGTAAGAAATATGGACACCATGTTACAGAATGCAGAAAAGAAGAAAGAGCCAAAAAAGAAAAAGACAAGCAAGAGAAGATAAAAAAAAGAAAAAGATAAGGTAGAGATAGAATCAGTAACTTTACAAGACTTAATGACAGAAGTAAAAATGGTAAAACAAGAAATTAAAGATATTAAAGAAGATAATTCTGTAGATATAAATGAACAAAATATTATAGAATTAATAAATTTAAAAGAAAATTCTAAACACGTGATAGACTTATCTTTATCAAAAAAAGATGATGGCAATAGACAAAATTTCTTAAGCTTAATTGACAGAGTAATCTTTCAAAAATGGTATACAGAAATTACTTTAGTAATTAATAAAGAATTTTCCTTGACAGAAATTGCTTTAATAGACTCAGGAGCTGATATGAACTGTATACAAGAAGGACTAGTACCTTTAAAGTATTATGAAAAATCAGCTGAAAGATTAACTCAAGCTAATGGAGAAAAGCTAATAATTAATTATAAAATACCTAGTGTCCACATATGTAATGATGGAGTATGTTTTGAAACAGTTTTTGTCTTAATTAAAGACCTTTCTTCTAAAATCATTCTAGGAAATCCCTTTATGGCTTTACTTTATCCCTTTTTTACAACAAAAGAAGGAATTAAAACTAATGTGTTAGGAAAATACATACTTTTTAAATTTATCTTGCCACCTATCTCAAAAGAAATCTATTCCCTTGATAGCGTTTCCATAATAAAGGAAATTGATAGAAAAAGAATTGGCAAAAAGAATAGACATTTAGAATCTCTAAAGACAGAAATAATATACAAAAGAATTGCTGATCAATTAACAGACCCCATATTGCATCATAAAATAAAATCATTTAGACAACAGATTGAGGCCGAAATTTGTTCTAATCTCCCCACTGCCTTTTGGCACAGGCATCGACATATAGTACAATTACCTTATGAAAAAGACTTTAATGAAAGACAGATACCTACTAAGGCTAGACCAATACAAATGAATAATGAATTATTAGAACATTGTAAGAAAGAAATTGAAGATCTTTTAAATAATGGTTTGATCAGAAAAAGCAAGTCTCCTTGGAGCTGTGCTGCTTTTTATGTTAACAAACAGGCAGAATTGGAACGAGGAGTTCCAAGATTAGTTATAAATTATAAACCCTTAAATACAGCATTACAATGGATAAGATATCCTATTCCTAATAAGAAAGATTTGCTTGACAGACTTCATGAAGCAACCATATTCTCTAAATTTGATATGAAAAGTGGATTTTGGCAGATACAGATAGATGAGAATGATAGATACAAAACTGCTTTTACAGTTCCTTTTGGTCATTATGAATGGAATGTTATGCCTTTTGGTTTAAAAAATGCACCAAGCGAATTTCAAAATATAATGAATGATATATTTACACCTTTTACAGAATTTTCAATTGTTTATATAGATGATGTTTTAATCTTCTCTAAATCAATTGATGACCATTGGAAACATTTAGATATATTTGTCAAAGTAATTAAACACAATGGTTTAGTTGTTTCAGCCACTAAGATAAACTTATTTCAAGATAAAATCTGGTTTTTAGGACATAATATTTATAAAGGAACCTTAAGCCCCATTGACAGAGCCATTCAATTTGCAGATAAATTCCCAGATGAAATAAAAGATAAAAATCAGTTGCAAAGATTTCTTGGTAGCCTAAATTATGTTTCAGATTATTTTCAAGGACTAAGAAAAATATGTAGACCCTTATATAAAAGGTTAGAAAAGAACCCCCCTGCTTGGACAGACAAACATACTATGATAGTTCGACAGATCAAAAAATATGTTAAACAGCTCCCTTGCATTGTTATTCCCTCACCCCATGCTTTTAAGATTGTTGAGACAGATGCTTCTGAAATAGGCTATGGCGGAATCCTAAAACAAGTAATAAAAGAAGAACAAATTGTTAGGTTCCATTCTGGCTCTTGGACAGCTACCCAGCAGAACTACAGTACTATTAAAAAAGAAATTTTATCTATTATATTATGTGTTTCAAAATTCCAAAATGATCTTTTTAATCAAAAGTTTTTAATCCGAGTTGACTGTAAAAGTGCTAAAGAAGTTTTACAAAAAGATGTTCAAAATCTTGTTTCTAAACAAAGTTTTGCTAGATGGCAGGCTATTTTAAGTGTTTTTGATTTTGATATTGAATATATTAAAGGAGAAACTAATTCCATTCCTGATTTCTTAACTCGTGAATTTCTACAGGGACGATGAGTTCCCCTGCAGATAAAAGCAAATCCCCTAAACCCAGATCCAGACAGTCTTATGCTGCTCCTTCGATTCCTCCCCCTAGCAGATTTCTCCCTTGTCCCTCTTTCACCTCACCTACTTTTTCTTCAAATAGACCCCATGAAAGACCCCCAATACCTTGTAGCCCAAACCCCTTCCAACCTCTCTCCCCAAGCCCCACCCCAACGTCCAGACAGTCTTATGCCCTACCTTCAACTTCCTCAACTCCTCCCCTAAAGAAACCATTTAATGTAGTCGCGTCCTCCTTCCCTTCTTTAACCTCTCCCTCCAACCAACCAAACTATAGAGCCTCTACCCCTACCCCACAGGAAGCCCAAACCCCAAAAGAAGATCACAGTATTGAGCTCCCAAAAGATTCCTGGAATTTTATTTTATGGATTGAACCAGAATACCAGCACATAAAAGACACCCTCTCCCTAGTCAGACAGCTCATACCCCCAGGATGGGAACATCCTAAGACAGAAACATTAAAGACCCAGACATTTTATGAGCTTATTTTGGTAGACACAGACTCAATACTAGTAACACATATGCCCTGTTCCCAAGAACCAAATAGATTTGGCTACTCTAAAGTGGTCATAAAACAGATTCTCACTCCTTCCCAATGGAGAGCCCAACCCTGGGTCACTAGGAACTTTTCTATACTTTTTGAACCAACGTTTTATAATTATTATGACTATATGGAAGCTTGGGATAGGTTCCTTCTATTCCAAAATAACATTTACAGGCATACATGGTTTTTCCGGTTTGATATGTACAGAAAGAAAGACATGATGATCCCAAGATGGTTCATTGACTGGTGGAATTCCTATGGTCCTGAAGCTATGATTCTCCCTCCTAATCTCTTAAAGGCTTATGAGACTTTCAAGAAAGAACCAGACATACCACATCTCAAGGATTTCCCACATCTTTTGCAGTTCTTTTACAGATTTCCTGATCTCCCATGGATCATTAGATGGGAATACAAGATAGAGAAGCATCCTCAATACCCTTTTCCTATGCTTACTAGAAAGTTTAAATTAAAATGGTGGAATAAGTTTAATTTTGATCATATTTGCAATGAATTACAGAAAAAAGCCTCTTCCTCCCAGACAGAAACTCCTAATTTCCTTTTAGAAAAGAGTCAAGTTCAATGCCAGCTTGCCTCCGTCTCAGACAGAAGACAGCTTAAAAAGCAGTTGCTTGAAGCTGCATCACAGATCTCAGATGATGAAGACGACACAGTAATGGAATCCTCATCCCCAAACTACAAGACTCACCCAGAAGCATTCCAAGATTCCCAAGATCCCTATGATATGTGACAGATAAGGCAAAGGCAAAATAACAAAATGACAGAAAAATCTAGAAAGATATTTTTGATAAAATATTATTTACCTTGACAGAAGAGTTCCACTGACAAAAGTCCCTTTTGAAAGACTACTATTCACTGGCACGCGTCTACTGACAGGTTCTCAGACAGATCACTACTGTTCAAAATCTACTTTTACTATTCAAGATCCTGCCGACAGATTAACTTGGGTTCACTTTATTTAACTCAGGTTACTTTTGAAGACTTACCATGGTTCACTTCATCTATAAAGAGACAGACTCCGAAGACAGAAGACAGGTTCAAATTCTAGGTTCCAATTCTCAAGTTCAAATTTCCAGAGAAAGCTTTAGAAAGCCTTTGTAATAGCCTTCCCTCTTAGAAAGACTTTTGTACTCCATCCTTTTGTAACATTTCCCTTTCAGATAGAACCTTGTAACCTTTTAGTTTCAAAGACAGTTTTACTTTGTAATCTTGTAACTCTTCAGACAGTGTTTATTTTTAAAGCTTGTATCAAAGACAGTTTGTTTTCAAGTATAATCAAAGACAGAAGTATTTTCAAGTAAGATTTTATCAGTTTCAGTTTTCATATTCCATACTCTGTTTTAATCTTATTTTGAATATATCTGTTTTGCTATTTTCTTCTTTATCACCTATTTTATCATTGTTTATGCTTCTATATTACTGCTGTGCTCTCTCCTGGGTAGTTAATGGTATCATAAATAGCAAATTGCATATTTAGAAAGAAAAAAAAAATAGAGATCAATTTTTTTTTTTTGTAAGAAACAATAGAGATAGAATATCATATTTTATTAAACTTTCCCGTGTATGCCCGGTTAACTTATTAGTTAAATTTGAAAATTTTTCTTAACTTAATATTTATAAACTAGAATATCTGTTAACTATTTTAATCTTGCTCTCCCTAGTTTAGAAGAAGGAAAAAAAAATTTCTTGTTCTCCCTAGAGTTAAATACAGTCCACCACTTCAATTGCTTAAAGCTATAACCAAAATACAAACAACGTTATAAGGAGTCTTGTAGTTCTACCATCACATCCGCCCTTCCCATCATAACAATCAAATTACCATAAAAAAAAATAATAATAATACAAGCATTGTTGTTTATGAGTTTGAAGACCTTGGGCCGACTCTCCAACATAGTCACTTGATAACAATAACAATCATGCTCTTTTTTCTTTTTCTTTTTGTAAATATCATTACCAAATGAACGATTACCTAAGATTTGCTTTTTTTAGAAAGAAAATAACGATTACCTATATTCCACATCAGCTGCTTTGAAAATTTGCCTTTTTTAAAATTTGTGTGGATCATTTTATTTTACTTTTTCTTTTCTTTTAAAAAAACACATCATCATTAATATTCCAGTGGACCAGTACTTATATATATATATATATTAAATTCAATCGTAGCTACCAAGCAAATGTGTATAAGATTATCTTAAATAATTAAATTTTATATTTTTGGATTGTATTTGATAGGGAAGTTAATTAGGGAAAGAAAATAGAGGATGGGTTGTCAATTCCATTTTTTGTTTTGGTAGGTGAAAAGGGAAATCAGACAGTACCGTCTGGTCTTCAACCAAGCGAACGAAACAACTCATGGACTGTGAGACGGTAACTACTCATTATGCAGAAAATCATTGGACAAAATTCCTAAGCTGTTTCAACTTTCAACAAACAAATAGATATACATGGCGATGGTATGGAAAATGACTGAACAAAATGTTGACTGAAATCGAGCTATTCTCTATCATGGTGGGGGTAGATATGGACTGATAAAAAATGGACTGATAAAAAATTGCAGTATGCAATGGATCAAGAGAAAAAGAAAGGTTCCTAATTGATCGCCGAAAGATCAAGCTCTGGAGTACACGCAAGGGTAATTTCTTAGAGCACTAGGATTGGTGGTGCTAAAAAATTATATTGCTATTTTTGGCACTACCAAATACCAAAATGTGGCTACATTGGTTATTTTTTGGCTTCACAACTATTTTGGCTATGCATTATAGTTCATATGTAAATATATATATATATATATATATATATATATTATTAAACTATTGTGTTCACACTACTTTTTAATAAAAAAATCTCTTTTGGCTGTGTTTACACTACTTTTTAATGAATTTTTTTATATTATTTTAATCAAATAGCTAAAAATTTAGATCAATTGATATTAGGTGTATTGTAAAGTGAGAAGATAAAATATATAAAGTAGTTTTTTGTAGAGACATATTACTAAATTTATGGCTCCACAAATTACAAGGCATGAGTTTCTCAAAAAAAAAAAAGTTACAAGGCATGAAAATAAGGAAAAAGTTTGTAGCTCCGAATTAGTTTGGAGTTATCTGTTCTAACTCACTAAGTGATAATTTATAAAATTGTTTGTGTGTATTATTTAAACAATTCACATAACTCATTCAAAATATTATGTGAATAGTTTACACATGGATGGTCTTTTTAATCTTCATAAAATGAGTATAAGGAAGATAGTTCTAACTGGTTCGGAGTTAAAATTTTTCCTAAAAATAAGATTGAGAAATGGATTTCTTTGCCTACAGAGGATATATAAAATTAACAAGGCGGGGTAAGAATGAAACATAAAATCCACTCATAAGGGATAGATAAGCTTATCATTCAAAAACAAATTCCACAAAGAAATACAAAGTGAAGATAAAAATGGTCACTAATCTAAGAAATTTAACAAAAATATATAATTAGAAACTTGTTACCCATCATAAATTCATAATCCATTGAAGAATAAAAGTTGAATAAGAACTCAAGAATAAGTCCTTTTAAAACACAAAACCTAATTCTAATTCTAATTATTACTCTTCAATTCCTGCATGCCTAAGGATAACTTTTAAGTGAAATTTGTGATGTGTCTTTATATTAGAATCTCATTCTCTTTCTATTGCATGTTGTTAAATTACCGATTGTCTTAAACGTTTAAGCTATTGGGTTAATAGGTGAGGGTTAACAGGAGACAAGAATCGAACTCAGAATCTTCTGCTTTGATACCATGTTAAATTACCGATTGTTCCAAACACTTAAGCTGTTGGAATATAGTAAATTTAATCATTTAACTACACAATTCTAACACGTGTGTGTTTGTTTCTCAAAAAACAAAAAAGTAATAACAACTTATTTTCTAAGACAAAATCTTGTGTAAACAAAATTATAAAAAAAAAAAAAAAAACCCATGTACATTCTACACACAAAAATAAATAAATAAAATTCCTCTCTCTCCCTCTCTCTTTGAGAACAAAATTTGTTATTTACAAAGTGTATTCTACCAATCTAAATACTAGTATAAAATAAAATGATCATAACTCACCCTAAAAAACTCAAAATATACCATTAATTCTGTAATATTGATTTTTTTAAAGAAAGCTATGGCCATAAATTTTTCCAAATGGTATATGATTTTCGGATAATTCTCTCGTAATAATTGCAAAGTTAATATTGAACATACCCAAAAAATCTATGGCTTGTTTGGTACATGTGTTTAAACACATGTTTTCAGTTTTTAAATAACATTACACGTATTTTCACATAATTTTTCACCCACACATATTTCCAAAAAAATTGAAAATTGTTATTTAAACACACGTACTAAACGAACCCTAAATTTGATATGTCTTGAATGATCAAGGATCAATATGATTAGTCTCACTTGTCTTTCAAAAAAATGATATTTGATATGTCCTAGAATTGTTTCCGATGTTTCGACATTTACGGATAGGGCCTATCTTGTAACATCGGTTAGGTGGGTATTATCATTACATATGACAAAGGCACGATAATCAAAGCTTCAAGCAAAAAGAAAGAAATGAATTAACAATTCTATTGAAATAGAAGCAATAACTTTAACTTAATATTTGTTTAAATTTGTACTTGCAAGTCTTGTGAACAGTACACAGAACCCAACTAAAAAAACGTAAGCGCGCAAAACGTTGGGTCTGTCGCTATCCAAACTCACACTTAGTGTTAGTTTGGATACAAAACGCGTTTGTGTTTGTGAATGAGCTATGTTTTTTGTGTAAATCCTATGTACTGTTCACGAGACCTGCAAGTATAAATTTCATCAAATTTTTCTTTAAAACTAGGTCCCACGGCACTATTCACACATTTATAAATTATTTTGCTACAGTGTTTTTTATTTTCAACAATAAGCGATATCCAAACAGACCCTTAGTTTCAGTGCTGTGTACAAGTCCTTATGTGTATGTTTGGATTGCACTGAAAACAGCAGATGTGCGCGTCTCCATTTTTTTGTGTGGGTCTCATGCACTGTTCACAAGACCCGCAAATACAAATTTCAACAAATTTTTCTTTAAAACTGGGTCTCACGGCACTATTCACACATTTAAAAATTATTTTGCTACAATGTTCTCAATTTTCAGCAATAAGCGGTATTCAAACAGACTTTCATTATGTAATTAATTCATGAGAAAAGTTAATTAGCGAACTACTTTTAGGAAAATTTTTATGAGAAAAAAAATTAATATTTTAACAGTTTTTTTAATTTTTCATAAATATACTATAAATTTTTTTAATTAGTTTATTAACAATATTTTTAAAGATATTCGTTAACGTGACTGTTAATTCATTAGAACTAGACACTTATAATTTTAGTTATTAGTTGCTTGTGATTAGTGGGGTTAGTTATTTTCGTTACAGAGTTGTTAAGAGTTAGTCGTGAGGTTGTTATTGCAGTTGTCCTCTGTTTCTTGTTCACATGATGAGAAATTCTATTCAACTTTCTCACATCACAACTCCTTAGTTGACCACTTTGCTTTCTCATGTCCAAATCTAACATATATTAGTGAAGACAGCATGATTTCCCGTTATCCTCTAATTATATAGATTTCATTAGTTTCAAATTAAGAGACAAATTTATTTCCTTATGGTTTAAGAAATCATCTAAGAGTTATCTAATGAATGTCATTGTATAAGGTTCCTTAAAATAATAAGCTCATGCACACACAAATTCACAATGGTTTTTACAACTTGTTGAAATGTTATGTTGCTTTTTAGAAGCTCATGTGAAAATGATATCAGTGGTAAAACCTACGTACTTTACTACTGGCACAACTTATTGAGATGACAAATTATAAATAATAGATAATTACTTTCACATAAATCCACCTAAATTACGTTTTTTTTTTTTTTATTGCTCAATCATAATTTACTACTTAAACAATAGATTTCAATAATAAATTTGTCTCAAAAACTATTAATTCTAATTTTAATTTTGATAGAGAGAGAATTGATGGGTAACATTTTTGGGCATTGATTAAATTTTTATATTGTTAGACATATAGACAAAACATTTTATTGACCATTAGAAGAGGTTTTTTTTTTTGCTAGGTGAAAGATCTTACATTTTTATAATTGTTATTATTTTTGCAATACTTATTTTAAAACCTTTTTCAATTCTATAATAAATACTAGCCCCTGAACATGCGCGTGATGAAGTAAAAAAAAAAAAAATGAATACGTGGGGTGAGTTTTGTAGATTTGAGGAGTTTTAAAACTAACAAAAGAGTGATCCTATTTTATAGGGAGTTAGTGAGTAGAAATAGGAATTTAAATCAACGTAAAAGTAGGAGTTTTTTTTTTTTTTTTTTTTTAAGAAGGAAAAAGTAGGACTTTATTAGAAGCAAAAAGACATTTCAATGTAGAAGTAAGAATTTATTATTTTTGTTAATTTACTATTTTAACCACATTTTTAAGTTTTAGGTAGGGGTATTTTTGACAATAAAAAAGTAATAACTAACTTTATTTTGCCAATTTACTATTTTAACCCTATTTTTAAGTTGTTAGTTAATTAATTTAGGGATATTTTTGACAAGAAAAAAAAAATAACTAACTTTATAAATCCTCTTAATATATACAGATAATGTATTTATTTAGGCAAGCCATTGCCTAAGTCATCTAATTGTTGAGCTGCCCCTAGTTATGTGCCACAGAGGGTTTAGATTGTAAGGAACTCATTATGAGTTGAAACTGAAGCATGGAGCCAAGATTATTTCCTAATAACCAAGCCAAGTATGGACATACAGGCTAGTCTGCTTCACAAGAATGGAAAAAAGAAATGTCTAGTCGAGCTGCAGTAAATTCCAGATCTGTGTTCCTACAAGGAGAATCACACGCGGAGAGAGATCAAGAAATATATGTATTTGTCAGCACTAAACATGCACATTTTTATATCAAAGCAAAAAATATTCTTGCACAAATTGGTCATTTGTAAGGACACTCGATATTCAAAACCTAAAAGTCAGCCTGATTAAGGAAAAAATAATTGATGGGACTTAGAAAACATTGCTCACATCAACAGCTCTTACAGAAGCAACGTTGTAACGTATCTCTGTCTTTTTCTTTTCCCTGTATCCATATTCTGCAGCCTCTTTATAATACATCTAATGCTAATGCAAAGTTATTTATCGACTTCAGTCTCCCCATGACGACCACAGTCTGAAAGAGATGAAGATGTAGATGCAGCAACATTTTTTCCTTTGCTATCTGATGATGATGTGGGACCAATGTCCAGGTTTTCCTCGACTTTTGGCTTCTGTAGAAGTCGGAGCTGATTTTGCATGACCTGCATGAGAGGGATAGTGAACCACAATATTAAAACAGAATAAAGTCATTTTATTTTCTTTTGATTGGTATGAAGCAAGTTATTCTATTTGCTTAAAATGCAAATAATAATAATAATAATTAAAATCTATAAAGAGTAAAGCAATCGAACTAGAATGAAGGCAATCAACTGATGCAACTAATACAAGGAAAATAGAATTCCTGGGACCCAAGTCTGTCAAAGTTTGATAGGGATGTCATGCCCTGGTGCCCTTCCCATCCAAAGGAGAACAACCCAACAAAAAAACAAAGTGCCCTTTCTAATGGGTACCCATGTGATTGCTCAACCTCACTTCCCATCACCAGTTTCGTTTTTTTGCTGAACAAGACTTTCATTGAGAAAAAGAGGACTATAGAGTGCTATTTGGGCCCAGACCATCTCCTTCCCATTACCTTAATTACACATCAATAGCCAGCTGATATGAATCACCTATACGACAACTGCATGACTTTTATGTTGACTCCAATGGCACATATTTACATCCCATGTTTTGAGATGAGGTTAATGATTCCTTGGATCTTCCAGCAAGAAACAAACAATCAAAAGTTAACTTACCAGTTGCTGCAGGCTTTGCTGATAACTAGTACCAGGGTCCAAATGAAAGACTTCAAATATAAACACTGGTTGCTCATGAAGCATACATGTAGGAGAGAATTGATAATATCAACCAAACAGTCCAAAGGAGCAAGAACAGACCTCAACCAAGTGTACACGCATAAGTTTACAAACACATAATGCACATCTTCCTGTGAGGGAGGATAATATTGGTTTAGATGGTTTAACATTTTGCCCGTTAGATCATATGAACACAATCTTCTCGTGTAGTATCCACTAGAGTACAGTAGGATGATACATACACCTCATGAATTCACATATATTGAAGCAGAAAATGCTAGCATCAATGGATAAACCACAATGATATATGTATCAGAATTACAATTTACTGTACCTCAATTTGGTTACTAAGAAATTTTTTCTGAGCTTCCAGCTGCGAGTCTGGTATGTTAAGATTGCTGCCAAACCTATCTCCATAGGTCACATTGACTCCAGGTGTCTGGAAAGGAACAAAAATGCAGTGAGGAGATTGAGGAAAAGGCAAGTTTGAAGGTCCACCAGGGATTGCGAACTGTTGTTGTGGTTGTCCAATGAAAGCTGGTCCGCTAGATTCTGTGCTAGTAGAGTCGGCTAGAGTTTTTTGAACCTGCGGAAGAACGGCATATCCAGGGGACCTGCAAAGGAGAGTACAAAATTTGTGAAGGACTGGACCCACCAACTGGAATGTCAAAACAGTTGGGTCCTAAAACTCAACTCAAATCAACTAAGCCTTAATTCCAAGTAAATTGGGATTGGCTTAATGAATCCCTTCTTTTTTCCAAAACTAATTAGGGTAAGCCACATTTTTTTCCCCACCATTCTGTCCTATCTTAGATTGCACTCTATATCTCCTAGTTTAAAATATGTACTGGTGAAAACATTGGTCCTCATCAAACCAGAAGCCTGGGCTTTTCAAAGTAAATAAGCTCTAGGAAGGAGAAAATGCAGTGAGGGGTGTTCAACCTAAAACCTACAAAATCTAGTTGAACCTCTAAATCTTAGGCTAGCTTCAAGTCTTTGATATATATTTTACAGCTTTTAAATTAATCTGTTCTGCAACCCAGAAGGGGTCAACTGAATCAAATAGTGGTTGAAGCGACTTGGCTGACCCGTTGCAAAGCTTCAAGTACTATTAGAATATGATGCTTCATTTCTTATATATTGCTGCTGCAGCAGCTTGGAGTCTGGCTTGATGCTGGCTCAAATTATCTCCGGCCGGACCATTACCAGCAGAACCCTGAGCAGACGTACTTCCCATCTGTCACACCCCAAACCCCAAAGGGTTCAAAGCATGAGTAAGTCATCTCAAAGTACCTATAGATTTTCCTCGTTGACAATCCAATCCACATAAATCATATCTAAAACCAACATTAAGAATTATCATAATGATTTCATTGAATATACTCTCAAAGTAAGTCAGAGCTCTAAGTAATAATTACAATGACCATTGGCCACAAAAGAATAGAGGTCTGAATAATTAATTACATACCATCAGCTTGTCCCATCAGTGAAAATCATGTCACAACCACTTTAATATACAAAAGAATGAGCCAAGCCTATTCTAAGATTACACCATCTAATATACCCATTACAAAAGTTCAGCCTCCATCAGTAGTTAGTCTAACTACTATTAACCACCAAAAAGCTGTCTCAAAAGACTGTTGCCTACTCTGAAAAGGTTATAAAAATAATGGGATAAGACAGAGCCCATTAAGTAGCATATTTAATGGGGGTGGGGGAAATGCAGGTTTCATCTATTATAATAATAATAATATGACAAGAATGATTTAACAATAAAATACAAGTACCTCAAAGTAAATATCTTGAAACTATACATTATAATCTGTGAGCATCAACAATGAAATTTCCAAAGCCATAATATCTAACATAAGATAAATTATCACAAATCTACCATTCTACCACATAAACCGGTCAAGGGATCCACCCATTCACAACTGGCATGATATTGTTCTCTCTGGTATGCAGACTCTTGGCCCCATGGACAGCAGCCTCACCCATACCCTCAAGGTTTTTCTCTCCCCCCATGGGCAGCAGAGAGAGTGCGTCAAATAGGACCTCTCTTGCATGTGGTCTCTTGGCCCCATGGACAGCAGCCTCACCCACACACAATCAAGGAACCTCTTCCCCCCATGGACAGCAGGGAAGAACGCGTCATCCAAAGTAAAAGGGTACTGACCTTGATTTGATTATGTTGTCACAAAGACTACGGAAACCAAATCGGGTGATCACCGGGAAATCACACATTGCATGGTGTTAAAACAACATAAACTCACAGGTTACATTACTTTGAAACACATAGTTCATATCCAGGTAGTTTCAGAAAACCTTAAATAATCTAACTTCTACAAAGTTTGTAAGGTTTTCAACTTCATTCTTGTCAACAAGATTTTCTATCAATTTCCCAAGCACTAAGACAAGATAAGCATCTTAAATATTCCAATATACCATAAAATCCAAGATTTTCTTATCAAGATTAAATAAAAGATGCTCATTTATCCATATCAAAAATTCATGCATTTCCCCAAATGCAATACCAAATATGATGCATTTTCATATATATAATCATATATATATATATATATATATATATTAAAGTTACAACACAATAGTTTTTAGAAAAGTATAATTTCCATAGGTAGTTTTCAAAAGTGTGTCTATCCCAAAAACATTTATATAATATGGTTATTTTTCAAAATCCCATTAAAAATCTACTTACCTCGCAACCGCAAAATCCTAATTCTCCAAGCTCCAAGGAGATTAGCTAGAACCTAACAATATCAAGTAACCTATCACAATAAGTATAGAAATTGAAATTGCATCTAGCCACAATTTAGGAATTTGCCAAATAATCACTTAATTAGGCAAGCCTAGTGTTTAACCTCATCAATAATAATATATTCCACTTCCCTAGTTTCTCAATAAATTGATTCACAAGGTATAAACTCCAATTTATGGAGTTAACCCATTTAATATCATCTCTAACATTATGACTAGCTTCCATAAAATTTACACTACATCATTAAAAGACCCATGAAAGCAAAATCAATATATCCTCCAAGATAAGAAATTTAGAACTTCCACTAACTCCAAATAAACCCAATGGCAATGGAAAAATTAAATTTACCAACCATCACATGTTAGAGCATTCGCAGCAGTGTAGCTATAATGTTATGTTGCTAAAATTTAGTTCCACAAACACAAAAAAACCCCTACAGCAGTGGTGCTATACCTAAATATTTTAGATGAATTGCTACAGTGCACATCTATCAATAGATGTGCACTATAGCTTGAAGCAAAAAATAATAATAATAATATTTTATTCACAGCCGATACAAGTTTTGCCTTTTTTTTTTTTCATTTCACTCTCTCTCTCGGTCAAACCATTCATTCACTCTCTCAAGCTCACAGTCATCTCTCCTCTCAAGCTCCCATCTCTCCTCTCAAGCTCACTGTCATCGCCGGCCCGTCCACCTCAAGCTCACTCCGGTGCAACCTTTTTTTTTTTTTTTTTTTTTCATTTTATCAAATCTGTTTCATTCACTCTCTCTATTTCACTCTCAGCTATCATCTCAAGCCTCTCAAGCTCACATCTCTCCTCTCAAGCTCGCTGTCATCACCGGCCCATCCACCTCAAGCTCACTCCGGTACAGCTTGCTTTTTTTTTTTTTCATTTTATCAAATCCGGTCTCATTCACTCTCATTCACTCTCTCTATTTCACTGTCAGCTCTCATCTCAAGCCTCTCAAGCTCACTCTCTCAACGTCGCCGCCGATCTGCCTCGACGCACTTCTCTTCCGCCGATTCACTTCAGGTCAGTCTCTGTCTTCTTCATGTGGATGCTTTGGGTTTTTGATTTGGGTATATTCTTCTGCAAGTGTGCCGCCGATCCACTTTGGGTTTTTGATTTGGATCCACTTCATTTGGATGTTTTTGATATATGATTCATGCCGATCCACTTCATGTCTCTGTTTTTTATTTTTGATATATTATTTTTTATTGTTGATCTGCATTATTGGCTTGGTGATTTTGGTAGATTATTTTGGTAGATTGATGATGATTATGGATGAATACGATGAATGATGATTATTGATGATTATTGGCTTGATGATGATTATTGATGATTATTGATGAATGGTGAATTTGTATATTAGATTGATGATGATTATTGATGATTATTGTTGCTCTGCAAGTGTGAGTGATGATGAACTTGCTGAATAATGTTCTTAATGGATGAATACGGTAGTTTCTCATTGATGATGATGATTATTATGGATTTTGCGATATGGATTTTGTAAGATGGTGCTCTGATTTGGGTGGATTTTGTTGGATATGTTTTGTTGCACAAAACTAGAAACAGAGCACACATTTCTGTGTGCAGGGAAGTTTAATGAGAAATTGTTAGTTTGGTTTTGAGTTTTGATATAACTGTACGTTTGGAAATTTTCTGTGTGCAGGGAAGTTTTGAGTTTTGATATGCATAATCATGTTCTATTGTTTATAATTCTAAGTATTTTAAGTTTTGATATAAATGTAAGTTTGGGAATTTTCTGTGTGCAGGGAACTTTACATTTTTTTTTTCTAATTTTATGGAGTCACATAGAGACACACAATGGGATTTTACGGGTATCATGAATGGGGATATAGAAATTGATTCACAATTTTTGAGAACGTCTCAAAATACTCCTTTGTCAGTTTCTGATTCTCCACCTCCACCTCAACCTCAAGTTGAAAATGCCTCTTCTTCAAAAGGAAAACGGGGCACTAACTTTAGTTTAGAGGAAGATAAACTCCTAGTGGTAGCATGGCTCAATACTAGTGTTGATGCCATAAATAGTAATGAACAAACACAAAATACATTTCGTAAAAAATTTTGGGAGTACTTCAAGAAGTACAATACATTTGTGAGTTTTATTGTAATTTGGTTTGAGTTATGTATGTGAGTAATGTATGGACTACATTGTTCCTGCTATAATATGTGTTCTATTTTATATGTTTTCTTTTAAAGTTCCTCCATTTCATAGTTCACATTGTTTCAAGATTGCTTCTGGACAATTGAGACGATAGACTATCATGATGATTGAAAAATTGTTTTAGTAAAAAAAAAAATGTAAGTATAATTTAGGGTTAAAAAAATCACTTGTTTACACTAGACGATTATTTGCTATCATGTGGCGGCGGTGGAAGAGTCGATGGCGGCGGCGGCTGTAGAAGAGTCGGCAGCGGCGGCTGCGGTGGTGGTGGCAGTAGCGGTGGTGGTTGCAGGTGGTTGTGATTGTTGTTTATTGTAGTGGATATATTATTTTATTATAGTGGATATATTATTTTATTGTAGTGGATATATTATTTTATTGTGATGTTTATATTATTTTATTGTGTTGAAAGCTAAAATAGATCCACTGCTGCAGCATGTGTGTAGTAAAATAGATAAAATAACTTTTGGTGGAGCTAAAAAGCTAAATTTTTAGCTCCACTGCTGCGAATGCTCTTATAACTTAAAACCCCTAAATTTTTCCATCATACATAAATCTTAAGTAGTCATCAATAGCACAAAATTTATACTCACTCATCAATTAATTCCACCAATACAAAACCCATACATAAAAACACATAAATATCACTTCTATTGCTCATAAATCATATGGGTATCATTATTAAAGTTTAGATAAAAATAACCTCAAGCAAAAATGCAAAACCCACAAAAAAGATGAGAAATTTTTACCTCAAAAAAGGGATGTGAAGATGTTTATGGGTTCACAAAAAGTTTCCAGTGATCTTGCCGGAAAATGATGGTGGAAATGATAGTAGTGGTGGTGTGGAAGTGCCGGTGGAGAGGATGAGTGTAGAGAGAAGTGTATGAGAGAAAACAAAAGGGAAAATGAAAAGGAAGAGAAGCAGAGAGTGAGCCGGCCAAAGAAGAGATAAGAGGGAGTGGGTAGTGGGGTTAGGTGGGGCTTTGGCACGTGGGAACCCAAAATAAAAATCTGTCCTTGACTTTTTTTTTTTTAAGTTGACTGGGACATTACACCATCGCTGTCCCTGTACCCAGTTAAAATAATTTGCCAGTCCTATACCATAACAAGTGTAAAACAATTAAGTGAAGAAAAATAAATTCTTCTTTTTTTCCCTTTTTAAAGTAGTAAAAGCATTTCACAATAAAGAACTCCATTTCCCCGAGATTGGGCCCGTTTGGTATATGTGTTTAAAAACTGAAAATTGTTGTTTAAAAATATTTGTGAAAATACGTGTGGGTAAAAAAGTATATTGAAATGCGTGAAATGTTATTTAAAAACTGAAAATTATTGTTTAAAAAGACTTACCAAAAATGACATCGAAACCCAAGAAATTGCTATAACCACTGAACATAAAACAACTGACATGATGAATGAAACCACTGAACATAAAACATCGAAACCCAAGAAATTGCTATAACCACAAATGAGAAACTGAAAGAGTATATTAGAGAACCACCAATTTATGACACTAAAATAACAGCAATCGTATGAATCTTGGAGTTCTACACTTGCCATATTTCTTTACTCTTTCATACATTATGAATTATGACCTAGACTGTTGTTTTAAAGTATAAACTATAGCTTTTCTTTTTCTTTTTTAAATCTCATTATAATAGGAACATTCAGGGGAAAAATATTCTGCAGAAACGCAACCAAAATAGATTACTAAACAAATTCATCAGGATAGCTCAAATAAAATCAGGTATTACGTATTCAATACATGATTTTCTACTAAATCGTTAATCCTTTAAGGTTTTCCTTTGAAAATAGATTTAACCAGGGTCAAAACAATATTTTCAGCAACATCTAAAAATTAATGTTCATATTTTTTTTTTCAAAATCAAAATCCATAAACATGAACAATTGCAATAGACTCCCTAGAAGGCATCTGCGTCTAAGGCCGCTATGAAGGTGTAAGGCAGATAAGGAAAGCTATATTACACTTAGCCTTCTATTAGCAAATGCCCATGAAGGGGGCACTGTGCTGTGGCAAGTTTAATTCACTGGGCCCAAGCATTCCATAAAGGCCATACCCAGTGCACAAAGGTCCTTCTTTTGCGACCTTTGGAAGAGTTAGCCTTACCCCTAATTTTTGAAGAGGCTAAGGGGCCATTTGGTATGTCATTTTAAGTAATAGTTTTCAGTTTTTAAATAACACTAGTCCCTAACCTGTGCAAATTCAAAAAAATGTTCAAGAAATTCATTTTTTTTTTAATTCATCTTGAAAGCTCGAAAATGTATTGAAAATACAAGAGCTGTTTAAACCCCCAATTAAAAGTTACGTCTCGATTGATTTTACACTAACTTAATACTAAGTGCGGAATAGTGTAAATGTGAGCAGACAAACAAACATGCTACTCTAATCCATAATCTAAGCAACACAGCAGTAAAATGGAATGTAAAAGAATAGGGAAAAAAGATGCAAACACAAGATAACACGCCGATGTGTTATCAAAGAGGAAACCGAAGAACTCGACGAAAAACCTCTCCGCCACCCTCCAAGCGGTAATCGATCTACTAGACAATCAGTTGGGATACATGGGTTAGCAAGAGAGCCTCCAATCCTAATCTACCCAATGTACCTAAGCCTTCCAAGCTCCTACTCCAACAAGGCTTCTCAGAACCGTGTCTTGTCTTGCTCTCTGAATCCCGCAACAAGCTCCATGTTGCATCTACCATCCTTGGCTTCTTCCAATACTTCCCAGCAGCTCCAAAACACTCTCAACACTCTGAATAGGTGTGGGTTGTGTTTGGGTACACATCTCCTCTCAAGGTATGATAATGGGAGAGGGATGGAGAAGAGGCTACAATGATTTCTCACTAAGGATGAGTAGCTCTCTCTCAAAAAGATGGGTGTGTGTGTTGTAGAAAACCTATCTAGGATTTTTCTCTCTTAATGACCTCCTTTACATTTGTGGGTAATGATGGTATATATAGTATGGGTGAAGGGTAAGAAAGTCACTCACAAAAATCCTCCAGGCAAAATGTTTTGCGACTATCTCGAGGGAAAGCCTTACCCGTGAGACATTCGCGAAAATGACAGCCTGGCACGACTCTTCAGCTTCCAGTCATGTGCTCTTCACATGCCCTTTTCGCGGGAACCCTTCTCGCGAGTTAGTTGCGAAATGCACTGATCTTCAATTAAGCTTGAGTCTTCACCAACTTAATACTAAACCCAATACAATAGAATCTCACAAAATACAAGAAAATAAATTAAAGCAAATTACAACACTTTTTGTCATGGAATAAAGCCAACGTAAAACATAGTTGTAAATCATAATTTTGACACATCTTCCTCTAGATTGATGAAAGCTATAAGATTAATTTCTAATATTCATGTACTTAAACAGCAAATTTAAATGGCTAGATGTTGCAAGTTTGATGAATCCATAATCATAACCTTTAAAAATACTTCATTCCAGACTTACAAAAGTAAATTTATAATCTTTACTCCTCCTTCGGCAAGTACAATTATTTTCCAAATAAATCTCCTTTCAAATAGTGTTTCTTAGTATTGGTACATTTTGTAGTTGGAAAAGAGATATGCAAGTCTAATGTTTAGTTCATATTGCAAAGTTACATGCTACTTATAATTTGTTTCTAAATATTTGAAGATTGATCTATTTAATGAGGCATGTTATATAAACTAAAAAAAAAAGTCAAATGTTTCTTGATATTCAATTGGTTGAAAACACAATCGGTGCTATCTAACAAATTTCCACTTTGAATTTGTTAAATTTTATTAAAATGCAAAGCCCCATTTAAGACTAACAGGTATTCACTAAACTATCTAGCCATACAACTATATAAGTTGATAGTGTATATATTGTGTGCGGGAATGTGGATATGCATACACAAAAACACACAAAATTAAAATAAAAATTATGTGTTCCTCCTTCTCTATAAAATCTAAAAGGGAATAAAAACCAACATCAAAGTTGAATAAAAATTGTATTTGAAAGCATAATGTAAAAGACATTTCTTATTAACTTATATCCCAAAATTTTAAAGAACATCTCAAGTAGTTTAGTAGCTAAACATAGCTTTCAGTAACTATAGCATTCAGCAAGAACCTTCAATATATAGCCTAATTTACAATTTTTTTTTCAATAAGTAACCTAATTTACATACAAGACAGCTTAGCAACTAAGAGAAGACTTCCACTAAAACTTCTATGGCACCATCAAACCCCAAACTTGTCAACATGTGATAATCCAAAATGGTTCCTCTTTCCTTTAGATTCAATTTTTCCACCATGTTCAATAATAAGTTACATACAATCATCATAGAACTCCTAATCATAACTTGAGGCAAGTTTTCAAGAACTCCATAGAACTCCAATTTATGGTTTTCTTCCACTCTATCAAAGTGTGAGAGTGCACCATCAAGTACACAATTCAATGTAAACATTCGTCTCTAGTATAGAAAAAAAAAAAAAAAAAAGGTAAATAATCATCAGTTGAATTATTTCCATTTAAAACAGATTTTGGATGCATGTTTGATTCAATAACTCAGTAAAAAAATAATTAATAGGAGTTTCTTTGTATATATTATGTTGAACCTATGACTATAAATAGAATCTATATAAGATTTCAAATAAACTATTATGCATTTACAGCTTAATATAAAGGTAAAACAAAAACCTTGAGATAGAAGACAAGTAGCTCATTATTTTCGTCTAAGTCCCCCCACATCACCATTCACATCCAGCAAATCAAATAATAGTACAAATACAAAATAAGTTTGCCACTGAATCCTTAACATTGAAATAGTAAGCAACGGAAATTAATAAATCGGATAGAGCTTTAAAAAGAAGCATCAAGAACTCTCATTTCCACCTTCAAGTTTGTGTATTGAATTGATGTTAGTTGCATTGAAAACTATACATAAAATAAAAACCCATCAACAATTTCATCTGGAATAAGAAAACTGTGTTATTTCAATTTCAACTAACAAATCAAACGGCAAAGCTATATTAGGGGAAGAAAAAGAATCGAAACAAAAACATGCCAACAGACTACCTGAATGTTCATGGCCTTCATGTTGGACTTAAGTTGTTCATGTTTTTCTTGTTAGACTCAAGTTGGCTTCCTAGGCAGTAAAAGTTTATAAAATTTTCACACTATTACATTCCCCAAAATTCACCAAATTTGAAACAATATTCTAACTGCAAAATTTATGAACTAAAACCCCAATAACTTGCTCAAAATTTAAAAATTAACAAAATCAAAATTCTTTCATTTAAAAAAAAAATTTGGTAAAATCTATAAAATAAGCAAATTAAAGAGGAAGAGAGAGAGATTTATCATGCACAAAATCCCTAAGAAACTTGAGCCCTGCAGAACTTACAACTAAAAATTATAAAAATTGAAACCCAAAAAAAAATAAATAAATAGAAGTAAAAATCTCATTTAACATAGCATAACATAATATTTAACTTCTCCAACTAACATACTACATATATAGTAGTACATTCTTTTGAAGAAAAAAAAAAACGAAGGAGAAAAAAAACTTCAAATGCAGTAATTAAATTAAGCTTACTACCAAAAAAAAAAATAAAAGGAAAAAAAAAAACAATGAATAAAGAATCATATGCAACCCTTGCTTAATGATGTACAGCTACAAACATGAAAAAAAAAAATGCAAGCATCTACAACGAAAGAAGAATTTATTAAGGTGTTCATCTCTTGTTTGAATAACTCTTGGCCTTTTCTGTTAGTTTATCTACTTTGTTATCAATTCATCATAGTTGAATGTGGCAATACCTAATTATGTGACAATTAAACCAATTAGACATTTAAATATATCCAATCAATGCACAATCATCTATATAAAACAAGAAATTAGTATTATTGATTAAGTTATGGATAAAGGCTTCAGTACAATCCATAATGACCTTCCCACACAACTCAACAAGTAGCAAAACTACCAAATTGACACAGAAGATAGACGTACATATAACAAAGTCACATGTATTATGGTTACAATCTAAGGTTTAGATCATAAACTATCCACTATAGCGTGACGAGAATAATGTAAACCACATATGGAGATTGACCTGCAGGCTGCAACTATTCAAAAACAATGAATCTTGATATGTTCCTTCTTCACAATGCCTGCCAGCGTGCACAAGGAAGGTGGAAACATTCTTCCTCTGATCTCTTTGAAGTTGTATAACCTCAACTTGATATAAGCCTAATAAAAATAATCACAGATTTGGGTAATTTTCCTTACCCTAATTTCTAAGCTTTTCTCTACAGCCAACTGTAACAACTAAAAATACAAAAAATTGCAGACCATAAACTCAATACCCAAACAGGAAAACATAGAAGAATTAACCCTAAAAATTTTAAATATACATAGAAAATAAAATTTAAGTATACCTTGACGGCTCGTACAGAGGAGGCAGCTAACAACTCCTTGCCATTAAAGTTGACGGTGGCCTTGAACCTGGTCAGACCAATTTGCCTCTCGCAAAAGGATACGGATAGGAAACGAAGTGTTGATTGAATTATTGAAATACAAAAGAGAAAGCAATGCGTCCAATAATTGAAATTAGCAAAACCCACTACAGGGCTCTAAACCCATCAATCTAAGCAAATCATTCAAAAGAAACACTCCCAAACAAAAAATGAATAAAGGTGAAATAACTGAAGTGAATCATCCACATTCTATTATAATTTCTGAGATCTTCTTCAAATATGCTGTTTTCTAATTCAATTAAATGAGGAGTTTTGAAACCGTGAAAGATAGGAAGAGCAAAAGGAGTGATTCACTTAAATAAGGAGAGGAAGACATGAAGGAGGAAAGAGAGAGGTTGGAGTTAGAAAGCCGAAGGTTTGAAGTATCTATTAAATCTCTCTCTCTCTCTCTCTCTCTCTCTCTCTCATGAGCAAGTGAGCAACGAGCACAAAAAAAATATCTTAAACTGTCTGATACAAAGACAGATAGAGAGAGAGTTTTTTCTCTTTTTAAGAGACTTAAACGATGAATTAAAGAAAATACTAGGTGGATGGATATCCTCCCACGTGTTGTGCTCTATGAGTTGATTTTTGTCTTCTTCTTTTTTTGTCTTTTTGTGCTTATATGAATAGCAGTTTTTTTAATGGTAAATAGTTATGTTTGTCTGTTAGTGTCTTTTTTTGAAAGTAAAAATTGAGTTTGTTTGAAACTTTGAAATGAAATGGTAGTTGAGATATAATAAAGTTAGTAAATTGTAGTGTTGTGTTATGTACATAGTGCAACAATGAATTTTTTTTTTTCTTTCTGTATGTGCATTTATTTATCTGTTCAATCCTTGTTGACGGTTTATTAAGAATTTATTTGAAAACAATTTATTTAGTTGAAATTGAAAACTTTTTATTGGGGGCATGAGGTTTGTCTGTTGAGTGGAGTGAGGGGTGGATGGGCACATGAGGCCGGGTGAGATATTTGAAAATGCACATGGAATATGTGCTAGTACAACCAATAAACAATAATTTAATTAACTAATAATTAATTAAGGAAAGCAACTAATAAAAAATAATTAATAATTTAATTAATCAATATATTATAAAAGACAAACAAATTAAATTATGTTAGGCTAAATAATAATTAATAATTTTATAATTAATGAAACAATAATATACCAAATTATTAGATTGTTTAATTTATGCTTTTTAAAGAATACCAAAAAATTTTCTGGAGTCGCTACTGTACACATGATGCATACAATATCTATCTGCCATCCATTATTGGAGTCCAGAAACTGATCCTGAGGACAAAGACAGAAGATATGTTTGAATTGACAGATTAAAAGTAAAATATGACAGATTCTTCTATTTTTCATCTCTTAAGCCCTCCCCTTGCTCCTGGAGTGGCAATGGAGCCTAGGCCACCAATTTCAAGCCAGCTGAAGCCGAGGAAACTGCACCAACATCACCATGCCACATTAACCGAGTCGTCCCAAGAACACCAAGCCCAAGATGTGAGCGCCAGTCAAGTTGTCCTGACCAGCTCCAAGGAGTGCTCCGCAAACGAAATGCAGTATGATCAGCTTGGTGGCAGGTTCTCATCATACGGATGGTTTGGTTCATTGTCAGGTTGGGGCAAATTGCTAAGGTTACAGGGTTTTTTATTTGTGGAGGTGTTGGATTTTGTGGGTATTGTTTAGATTTGTGGTTGAAGATTTTTTGAAATTGGGTTTTGATGGTTTGTTTTGTTCCGGTAGTGGGCATTAACTTGAATTGGAGATTGATCATTTGTTTGAGAAGTGGGCATGAAAATAGTAAAATTCTTGGTAAACTGTGTACAGGGTAGATGGCATAAAATTGGGGATTGATGTTTTTGGTAATACTAGATCTGAAGTTTTCATGTTAACAATACTTCAATTTTTTCTTTCCAATTTTAATTTTAGAAGAGTTTTTTTTTTTTTTAATAATTATTGTAAAGACCAGATTTGAACTCATAGCCCACTGCGTGGATGGACTCGAGCCCAAAAAGCCCAAAACAATAAATTTATAGAGAGTGGGTTGGAAAACACTGGGCTTTAGTTAATCAAACAAACATTAGGATAGATTCAAGTGATAAGAGAATGAAAAAAAATAGGGTTCTATTGACGAAAAATAAACCTCGGCAAGATCCAAGGTGCACTATTCTTGTATATTATTCTAAAGTTGAGTTACAAGTTTGGTTCCTGAATGCTACAGTGTTTCTTCTTGTGATTTCCGATCCCCCTCTCTTGTTGCTCTCCTTTCCTTTTATATCATCTTCCTCCTTTCTTCCCACTTCACACGTGCATGCTAGATAGTTCTTATGGATACTTGTCCCATCATCCCTTTCCATTAGTCTTCAAGCAGTAGCTGTAAGGCTATAATCTACTGTTCAGATATCACCTCCACATTAATGCGGCCAAGGTGTTGGCTGCAATGCATTTAATGCGGAGGTAGTAGCTTTCCTCCTTAGATATTTTAGGGCATTGCCCAGTTCATCACTCTTTCAATGCTTATCAACACCGACGAGACTTCTTGAAACTTCATTCCGAGTGACTGACAAACTTTTTGGACATCAGCATTGGTTAGCCAAGGACGAATTTATCCTTGGCCTATCCCTTGAGCCATTATGGTCAAAGTTAACCTCTATTTACCAATATGGCCTTCACTAAATAAGATTCCTCATCCTCGAACAACCCCTTGCCCTCGGATTGGGCCATAGACTCGTAATATGAGCAAACGATGGACTCCAAAGCCCAATATCCCTACAATAGCCACTCGAAATTCTTCTTTCTGAATCCTCGGGAAGAAAGAAGGATTTTGATGTCACCATATTTGATCTGTGTCCGTCTCGTCCCATCCCTGCCCACAAATACACCTTTTTAACTGCCCAAGACAAGCTCCTGTCGTTTCGTCTCACAAAATGTGCTCCTCATTAAATTTTTATGGCTTCATGTCCACACATTCTACGGTGTCATACAAATCCAACAGTTGAGGTTTTTGTGGGATATGGAGAGGGAATTTTCCCTTTTCCCGCTCCTAGCTTGCTCCTTGATATAAATACCTTTCAAATCAACTTCTCTTTTCATCTCAGCATTCATTCCATCCTAGCGCATATACTTTGAACCTGTACCCTTTTTCAACTCACTTAAACTCTTACAAATACCAAAAGCCTGTCCGAGGACACCTTTACTACTTCTGTAAGAATTCTTGAACTTTTGTTCTTTAATTTTCTATACATTCTTTCTTTCTCTTCTCTTTGGTACCATTCCATCTTCTTAATTTCTTTAGTTCTTTCAACCTTTCCTAGAAATGGGTAGATTTAAGAGCTTAGTGGATTCCGAGGAGAGGATGGCGAGTTTTAGGGCTCAATATAGAATCCCTCCCAATGTTAACCTTAGATATTGTGAGGAGGGGGACTGGTTCGAGCAAAGGCAAGAAGGTGAGGTAGTGATTCCCATGATCGCCTTCATAAAAGGCAGCATGAGAATCCCAATGGGGACGGTTATGAGGGATTACCTTAGGTTCTACCATTTGGCACCCACCCAATGTGTTCCTAACATATTTAGGATATTAGGGTGTGTGGATGCCTTAAACGAGAAAATGGGGTTACGGTTAACCCACCATGATATTAATTGGGTATACAACCTCCAACATTTAAAGGGGAAGGGAAATTACCTGAAGACAAGGCAGCCCGAAATCAGGCTCATACAATGCCTCCCCGAGTCTAGTAAAGGGCTAAATAAGGACTTCTTGATCATGTCAGGGGAATGGCACGATAGCCTTCCCTGCCCGACGCAAAAGGGGCAACCAGGTGTGGTTCTAGAAGTAGGAAAAAATGACTTACTCTTTACTTTATTTTGATTTGTGTTGTTTCACTTTTAATGATCTGTACCTCATGACTTTTGCAGATAGATGTGCCACTGAGCCAAATTTCAGTTTGGTTAACAGGGAGGGCTTAGACAAAATTCTTAAAGCTGAGGTGTTTGTGAACGAAGACAACGGTCAACTCTGGGTGGCCCACTTGATACTAGGATTTACACCTATTTCCCGTGCTTTCTAGGCGCCCAAGTGTGTGATAAAAGCTCACGACCCACGCCTACATCGCATCAACGCTACTGTGGAAGGATTTCTCCTTCCTGAGGGCACTCTAATCCCAGAGGGTACCCTCATCACTCAACCTATTCCTCTTCCCTATCCAACTCCGGAGGGTGTCTAAGGTACAACTGATATACCTGAAGGCATACCAAAAGTAGGGGCCTCGTCATCTCAACAATCTACCGCCATTGCCACTTCATCTCGTACCACCCATTTAGAAGACGAAAAGGTGGTAGAAGTGAATGATTCCGAGGACAAGTTTGAAGTCTTCAACCAAATCTTGTCCCCGAAGACTTCTTTTCCTAACCTTGGCCCACACTTCTCACCAATAATCGACGAGATGGGCATTCAGCGCAAACCCAAATCCAGTTTGCTGGATTTAATAGAGTCCTAACCTGGGAAGGATGCGCCTGGGAAGTCTACCCGTACCAAGCCTCCCACTCCTCCACTTTCTTTTCCCCCTCCCCAACCGACTGATCTGAAGAGGAAAAGAGAACAAAAGGGGAAGGAGGTGATGGAAGCTGGACAAACCCATCCTCCTCGCGAGGATGGAGTTCAAAGAGTTTCTAAATAAGCCAAGACATGGCAAAGAGGTAGTGAAAGGAGGAGTGACCTTCTGCCCGAACCCGCAGCCTAGCTTCCGGCCCCTATGTTAGATGGGGCCCCCTTGTTAGATGATGCTTCTATAGGGATTTTCAAGGTGGAAAGGCCGGCTACGTGGCTGACGCAGTGGAGCAAGCTCTGCTACTCCCCGAAGACATGGCTGAGCTGTGGTCCATGAGGAGGCATGAGGTCTCCCTTAGCTTCAAAAGATATTTGGCTATGGTATGATTTTACTTAACCATTTTCTTCTTTTTCTTTTTCTTTTTTTATACTTGACTTATTATTTATATTTTATATATATATATATATATATATATATATATATTTAAACTCCCTCCCTTTTTTTCTTTGGCAAGCTGTTCAAGCCTCCTTTCGAGTAGAAGAGATGGCCAATTCCTGCCACCGGCAGATGAAAGAGGAGTAGGGAAGGCGTAACGCTACCGTGGAGGCCTTTGAAGTGGCCGAGAGGAGCATCCAGGAGATGAATAAAAAGCTACAAGAGGAGGAGAGTGAAAGAAAATACGCAGCAACCGCCCTTGAAAACGCAGAGAAGCAGGCCGAGAGTCAAAGGCTGCAGCTGCGGGGTGTTGAAAACCAACTGGCCACCTCCAAGTCTCAAATTGCCGCATTGAAAAAGAAACTGGAGGAGGTCGAGAAAGCCATAGTCTCAGCCGAGAAAGCCAAGGAAGAGGTAGAGAAGGCTATGGACGAAGCTAAGCAGCATGGGTACGAGGTTGGGGTGGCCGAGACCGAGGATTCCCTCAGGGCCGAGGTTCCGGCAGTATGTAGAACTTACTGTGCCTTAACATGGGGTGAAGCCCTTAATCAAGCTGGGGTTGAGGCTTCCTCTGTGCTCAGGAGGGCAAAGAATATCTACTACCCCCCAGCCATACACCCTTCAAGCTCTTCGGACTCTAAGGCCGTCTCACCATCCTCGGAGGTAGGTGAAGTTTAAGGCGGCCCACTCAAGGCTCCTCTTGCAGCTGACACTACTACCAAGGGGTTAGAGCAGGTCGAGGATACCTCAAAGATAAAGGTGGCTAATAAAGAAACGGTCCAAGGTTCTGACCTTCCTCCTCCTACTCCGAAGGATCCCTCTAAGGATAAAGAAACTTCTCAAAGTATGGAGGTGGTATTAGTAACCCTTACCATACCTCCTCAAGAGGGTCCCAAGGAGAAGGCCGAAGTGTCCACCATGGCAGCAAGCACACAACTTCCCAAAGATCCCAAAGACAAACTTATAATAAAAATGAAGAAATAGATTATCTTCTTTTCTTTTTCGTTTGTTTTTGTTTTCTAGTTCTGTATTAGCATTAAGCTTATGTAATCCATCTACTTTTGTCAAAGGTTCACTATTAATGAGGCCTGTAAATTTTCATCCTTACAATCTTAGTGTCAATATTGTTTCTAATTTAGCCTTTGTTTGCTCTATAATTTTGAGAAAAACCATAATAAATGACCTTATCTTGAACTCCTGATCTGTCTAAATGATAGCACAAGTTTTACACATAACATGATTAGTAACAAAATAAACGAAAAACTACTAAGTCTATTACCTCGACAAAGAATAATCCTGATTTTAAGAATGCACACAATGTTGTAATATGCACATAAGTTCACATCACTTTATGCCTTACTCATCACCAAGCTTATAAGGTCAAAAAGGATAGTCAAAATTCACACAAATACAGGTGTGCCCGTAAATGCTTTAAGTGATGCTCATGAGCATCCATTTGGGACTCTTGTTATAATGGATATCATTGCTCTTTGGAATAATCATATTGGGTGCCAATGTAGTTAATAAAAGATACTAATTTACCTTGAACATGTATCTCACTAAGTCTGCAATAACCAAAGTTCTATCTCGACACTGTGCAATTTGAGGGAAAATGTTAATTTGCCCTAAATATATGGTCCGAGGAGTCACACATAGCCAAGGTTCTGTTTGATACTTAGATAAATGTCATACCATGTTAATTTTCCCAAAGCAGATGGTCCGAGAAACCAGACATAGATAAGGTTCTGTTTAACACTTAGAAAAATAATTGAGAGATATCAATTTTTCCAAGGTATATGGTCTGAGGAGCCAGGCATGACCAAGGTTCTGTTTGATACTTAGAAAAATAATTGAAAGATATCAATTTCCCCAAGGTATGTGATCCAAGAAGTCAGGCATGACCAAGATTCTGTTTGATACTTAGAAAAATAATTGAGAGATATCAATTTTCCCAAGGTATGTGGTCTGAGGAGCCAGGCATGACCAAGGTTCTGTTTGATACTTAGATAAATGTTATACCGTGTTAATTTTCCCAAAGCAGATGGTCCGAGAAACCAGACATAGTTAAGGTTCTGTCTAACACTTAGAAAAATAATTGAGAGATATCAATTTTCCCAAGGTATGTGGTTCGAGGAGCCAGGCATGACCAAGGTTCTATTTGATACTTAGAATAATGGTAAAGACGCCAAATAAGTAATATAACAAATCCAAAGAAGGTGAAGAAAACTTGTATTAATAATAATATCTTCTAAGATTATTTACATTCCAGGGACGAGGTACAACCCTTTCCTCTAGATCTTTAAGATAATACGCTCCTATACCAGCCACTGATGTTATACGATATGGCCCCTCCCAGTTGGGTCCTAACTTCCCCCATGCTGGGTTCTTGGCAGCTCCCACAATCTTTCTTAAGACCAAATCCCCCACTGTTAGCTACCTTAGCTTTACGTTAGCATCATACCCTTGTTTGAGTTTGTGTTGATAATATGCCAACTAGACCATGGCATTTTCTCTTCGTTCTTCAATTAAATCTAAACTCTTCCCCAATAGCCCATCGTTGCTACTCGGAGTGAAAGAACTTGTTCTTAGGGTGGGGAATCTGGTTTCCAGAGGAATAATAGCCTCGGCCCCATATGTCATTGAAAAAGGTGTCTCCCCTGTAGACCTACAAGGCTTGGTCCGGTACATCCATAGAACGTGTGACAGCTCTTCGACCCATTTCCCCTTAGCATCATCTAACCTCTTTTTGAGCTCATTTACTATAACCTTATTGACAGTTTCAACTTGTCCATTCCCCTGTGGATATACTGGGGTGGAATATCTATTCGTTATACCCAGGTCGCAGCAATATCTCCTAAAGGTCTTTCTATTAAATTGCAAACCATTGTCCGAGATAAGGGTGCGAGGGACTCCGAACCCAGTGAGAATATTTTTCCAAATAAATCATTTGGCATCCACGTCCCTAATATTGGCCAATGGTTTAGCTTTAACCCACTTGGTGAAGTAGTCTGTGCCGACCAACAAGTACCTCTTATTCCTTGCTGATTTAGGGAAAGGACCTACGATATCCAGGCCCCATTGAGCGAAAGGCTAGGGACTGGAAAAAGGAATAAGGACTCCCCCAGGTTGGTGAATGTTTGGGGTAAACCTCTGACATTGGTCACACTTCTTTACATAGCCCTTTGCTTCTTTCTACATCCTCAGCCACCAGTAGCCTTGCGTGAGGGCCCTATATGATAAAGACCTGCCCCCCGTATGGCTTCCGCAAATTCTTTCATGCAATTCTTCTAGGATTAGCTCAACTCCCTCTGGGTGTACACACAGTAGATACGGGCCAGAAAAAGACCTCTTATACAACTTCTGGTCCTCGGATAGCCAGAACCGAGGAGCTTTTCTTCACACTTTATCAGTTTCGGACTTATCTTCTAGTAAAAAATCTTCCTTAAGGAATAATACAATAGAGTCCATCCAGCTAGGACCTGCCCTTATTTGATTAACATGAGCTATGGTTCTTCCAGCCTCGGTAGGTCTACATAAGTCTTCTACGAGAATTACCCGAGGTAAACTTTGTGCCGAGGATGTCGCCAATATAGCAAGGGAGTCCGCATGTGTATTTTTACTTCTAGGGACTTGTGATAAATTGAAAGATTCAAATTTAGACTGTAAATGTCTAACCTGGTTTAAGTACTCTTGCATTCTGGGGTCTCTGGCTTCCAGCTCTCCTCATACTTGGCCAACAACCAATCTTGAATCAGAGGCCAATTCTACTGCCTTTCCACCCATTTTTTGTACCATGATTATCCCTTCCAGCAGAGCTTCATATTCAGCTTCATTGTTAGTAACCGAGAAGCCCAATCTTAAGGATTTTTCGATCGTGATGCTCTCTGGACTAGCCCTACACCAGATCCCCTATGGTTCACTGCACCATCAATATAGACTTTCCAGGATGCAGGTTCTTGTACGGAAATCATTCCAACAGATTTTCCATCCATGTTTTGCTTTTCTACCTTTTCTTCTTCCAGGGATTCAGCAAACTTAGCAACCAAGTTGGCAAGAATCTGACCCTTGATAGAGGTGCGTGGCATAACTTGATATCAAAAGCCCCTAAAATCGTGCCCTACTTTGCAATTCTTCATGTGTAATCCACATTCCGTAGTAGAGATTTAAGTGAGAACTGGGTTAGGACGACAACTATGTGTGACTGAAAATAGTGGGGAAGCTTACGTGTAGCATGCACCATTGCCAAAATGGCCCTCTCTAGTGGTAAGTAACGAACCTCGGCTTCATGTAATGATTTACTCACATAGTAAACTATCCTCTGAACGCCATAATCAACACGTATTAACACTAAGCCGCGTGGGAAGCTACCGCGATGTAGGCAAACAAAACTTCGTCCACTTCAAGTCTGGACATTATGGGTGGCTGAGACAAATACTCTTTCAACTGCTGGAATGCTAGGGCACACTCTTCGGTCCATTCAAATCATTTCCACTTATTCAACAATTGAAAAAAAGGTCTACACCAGTCAGCTGACCGAGAGATGAATCGGTTTAAAGCAGCAGTTATCCCTGTAAGCCTCTGAACCTCCTTGGGATTCCGAGGTGGTTGTAGGTTGTTAATCGCCTTAATCTGGTTAGGGTTGACTTCAATTCCATGGTGCGTGACCATGTAGCCTAAGAACTTCCCTAATCTGACACCAAAAGTACACTTGGAGGCATTAAGCCGTAGCTTATATCTCCTCAAGATATCAAAAATACTTCTGAGGTCTTTAACATGATCAGACTCGACCTTGCTTTTTACCACCATATCATCGATGGAGATTTCAATGTTTTTTCCTAACTGTGGCTCAAACATCCTAGTCATCATCCTCTGATAGGTAGCCCCTGCATTTTTCAAACCAAAAGGCATCACCTTATAATGATAATTTCTAGTAGAAGTCACGAAAGCTGTCTTTTCCTAGTCGTCTAAAGCCAAAGGTATCTGATGATACCCTTAGAAGGCATCTAGAAAGCTCATCCGAGGATATCCCACAGTCGCATCCACCAATTGGTCAATCCGAGGCATAGGAAAAGGGTCTTTTAGGCAGGCCTTGTTCAAGTCCGTGATATCTACGCGTACGCACCATTTACCAGTCTTCTTTTTTACCACTACTGTGTTAGACCTCTTTAATAGCCCCAGCTTGCTTAAGCTTCGCCACCTCGTCCTTGACAGCATCAGAATGCTCCTTGTATGAACGTCGAGGTGGTTGCTTCTTGAGGGTGACGGATGGATTGACATTCAAATGATGGCATATGAAACTCGGATTCAACCCTAGAGCTTCGTAGGCATTCCAAGCGAACACATCCAAGTTTCCCCTAAGAAATTCCACCAATTCCTTCTTTTCCTAAGGTGGCAACTGAGCACCAACTTGGAAAAATTTCTCCGGATCATCACCTATGGCAAATATCTCCAAATCTTCACATTTGGCCTCCTCGGCTGGTTCCTTCGCGAGTGATTCCAAAGACTTTGACTGCTATAAGCCCTCTTTAGATGACGCCGAGGATTCAACTGCTGGCTAATGCAAAATTGCAGACACAAGGCACTGCTTAGCCATGGATTGGTCCCCTACTAGTTCATCAATCCGATCCCTTGACGGATACCTCACCTTTTGATGCAGAGTTGAAGAAATAGCCCCTAGGGTGTGGAGCCAAGGCCTGGCCATAATGGCCGTATAAGGGGAGTATGCATCCACCACTATGAAGTTCACTTCCACTACTTCTGAACCTACTTACATAGGTAATCTGATCTAGCCCTTTGGGATAACGACCTTCCCATCAAAACTCACCAGGGGTGAATCATAGGCAGTCAGATCCTCGGGTTTTAGGTTCAGCCCTTTGTATAAATTAGTGTACATGATCTCTGCACAACTGCCCTGGTCTACCATCACCCTTCTCACATCATACCCTCATATTCTAAGGGTTACCACCAAAGCATCATCATGCGGCTGAATGGTCCCTGCCTTATCTTCATCCGAAAAACTCAACCTCGGTCGAATTTCTACTCTGGCCCTCTTTGGTCTAAAGCCAGTGTCCTCAGCTAGGAGCCGAGCTACAGACATCACTCTCGAGGGCTGTGAACCAATCCTCCCAGGTGCAGCAAAGATGACATTGATTTTGCCTATTAGGGGCCTTGAGGAAGCATTCCCCTGGTTCCCAGACCTTGACTGGTCACCTTGCCTGTTGGGACGGTACAAGAGATGCTGTAATTTCCCCTTCTTGACCAGTTGCTCCAGATGATTCCACAACGTTTGGCAGTCCTCAGAGTTATGTCCCTGCTCCTGATGGTACTGGTAATGAAGGTTCTGGTTACGTCGTAGGGGATTTCCACTCATCTTGTTTGGTCATTTGAAGTATAACTCATTCTTGATCTTCTCTAAAACTTGGTACACCGGCTCTCTAAACACAATGTTTACAGCTTGAGGAGCTACAGGGGAAGATTGCCCAGTAAAATCTCTCCGGGGTCTATTATTGTTGTAGCGGTCCGACCTGAAATCCCCCCTCTCCTGAGGGATAACCTTGCCCTTTCCCCTATCTTGCTGTTGGTGCTCCTCAACTCTCTTGTATTTGTTAATCCGATCCATAAGCTGACGTATATTGGTAACAGGTTTCCTGGTCAAAGACTTCTTTAAGCCATGCTTGGCAGGTAGGCCGAGCTTAAAAGTGCTAATGGCAACGTCATCAAAATCACCGTCTATCTCATTGAACATCTCCCAGTATCTGTCTGAATACGTCTTCAGGGTTTCTCCTTCTCTCATGGACAAAGACAACAAAGAAGCTAAAGGCCGAGGAACCCTTCTACACGTGAGAAATCGGGATCCAAATGCTTGAGTAAGCTCCTTGAAAGAATCAATGGAACCTGCCCTCAAACTATCAAACCACCTCATCACCACAAGCCCCAAACTAGATGGGAATACTTTGCACATCAAAGGCTCATTCTTGGAGTGTACGACCATCCTTTGATTAAAGTGGCTGACATGCTCCACAGGGTCTGTTCTTCTGTTGTACATGGTGAACGTGGGTTGGGAAAATCTTTGAGGAAGTCTCCCCCTCTCGATCCAACGTGTGAAATGTGACTTTTCAATTTAGCTCAATGCTCTACTCATAGCGTCATTTCCCAAGCCGACCGAGGACGAATTTCTATCTCTACATTCATGATGATAATCTTCATCATACAAGAAAGTCTCGCTAAGGGGAGTTCTCGATCTGCGCCTATAGCTCTCATCCTCCTCATTGTTAAAAGAGAAATCAAGGTTGGATGAGGTTCGCCTTTGGCGTTCATGACGTAGGCTTCTCCTCAGGTGGTCAATCTCCCTCTGCATGTTTCTGGTATTATCTTCGTGAGAAACATGGCTTTTACCCCTAGCCTAGCTTCTCCTAGTGTGGGTAGTATGTACACTTCCCTCCCGGTCTCTTTGCCGTTCAAGTTCACAGAAGTGATCTTGACGCTGAGACCCCATAGACTCTGCTTGATGTGGACTTGAACTTACCATTGTTGAAAGCTGAATTCACTATCACACCAGTACTTTCCTACAGACGGCGCCAATTGTAAGGACCAGATTTGAACTCGTAGCCCACTGCGTGGATGGACTCGAGCCCAAAAAGCCTAAAACAATAAATTTATATAGAGTGGGCTGGAAAACATTGGGCTTTAGTTGATCAAACAAACATTTGAATAGATTCAGGTGATAAGAGAATGAAAAGAAATAGGGTTCTATTGACGAAAAATAATCCTCGACAAGATCTGAGGTGCACTATTCTTGTATATTATTCTCAAGTTGGGTTACAAGTTTAGTTCCTGAATATTACAGTGTTTCTTCTTGTGATTTCCAATCCCCCTCTCTTGTTGCTCTCCTTTCCTTTTATATCATCTTCCTCCTTTCTTCCCACTTCACACGTGCATGCTAGATAGTTCTTATGGATACTTGTCCCATCATCCCTTTCCATTAGTCTTCATGCAGTAGCTATAAGGCTGTAATCTACTGTTCAAGTATCGCCTCCACATTAATGACGCCAGGGTGTTAGCTGCAGTGCATTTAATGTGGAGGTAGCAGCTTTCCTCCTTAGATATTTCAGGGCATTTCCCTGTTCATCACTCTTTCAATGCTTATCAACACCGACGAGACTTCTTGGAACTTTATTCCGAGTGACTGACAAACTTTTTGGACATTGGCATTGGTTAGCCGAGGACGAATTTATCCTCGGCCTATCCCTTGAGCCATTATGGTCAAAGTTAACCTCTATTTACCAATACGGCCTTCACTAAATAAGATTCCTCATCCTCAGACAACCCCTTGTCCTCGGATTGGGACATAGACTATTAATATGAGCAAACGATGGACTCCCAGGCCCAATATCCCTACAGTAATAAACCCCTCACACATTACAAACATATATTAAATCAAATCCGTGCTATTTTTCGATGTTTTTTTTACTGAATGATCAACTACTCCATGCTTTAGGAGCTAAAAAAATTTACTAAGAAAAAACCATACTGGGGTTTGAACAATAATGGATAAGAAATATGATGATAAGTATTTGAAAATTGTTAAATAATTAAATTCATATTTTTCCTAACCATTCAAGTTTTTAAGTCAATTGATAATTTATCATTAGCAATCAAAACATGATTAAGAGTTTGTTTGGGAGTACTTTAGGCCAAGGCCAACATAACTTGACTTGAATCTTTTATTCTATAGATTTATAACTTTGAAATTAAGTAAGCCACTTAATTAACCTTAATTATAATTTAGGTGAAGAGGTTTGGACCTAAGGACGAATTGATAGAGGTTCAAAAATCAAAATTCCAGTCATTATGCTTATTAATTCATGTATAAAAGGAAATAAAGTTGATCAAGAGCAAGCTTAAGCCTGTTCGAAAAACTAATAAACCAAACCCCATTATATGGTCCAGGTCTAGCTTGCTGGTGATAAGACCATGCTTTAATAAAAACTGATCACCGTGTACATTTTAATTTTCAACCGCACTTGGACTAGGATATATACTGTCAAAAACATCGTTTACT
Organism: Quercus ilex subsp. ballota; assembly: GCA_032727855.1. NCBI lineage: Eukaryota > Viridiplantae > Streptophyta > Magnoliopsida > Fagales > Fagaceae > Quercus > Quercus ilex. Next base: position 24,546,783 of record CM064916.1, on the reverse strand, counting down.
ACATTTTTTTCCTTGGAAGTTGGGACACACTGTTTTCTATGGGATTGGCAGTGTGTTAATCTTCTTACCGGTTCTCTTCAATCTTCCTCCTTTTTCATTGTAATTAGTAACGTCAATCTTAGAAGCATTCGGTAGAAAATAAATGATTATAAACATTCTATACATATAAAACTTTAGGAATCTTTGACCTGGCTTTGAGCACGGATAAAGAACACCAGGTTGTCCATTGATAGTGTAAGCATCAGAAACATTAGGGGCTGCTCCAGTAAAAATAGCTTCATTATAAACTGCCAATATTTCTTGCTTCCACCACTCTCCTGCATAACCAGAGATTTCCAGTCATTTCAAAATATTTTTCTGGTCAAATTGTGTAACATTTTTTAAAGTTCGAATAGCGTTGAAAACACTATGAATGTTTAGACTCCCAATTACAAATTATCAATTCAAACTTATTATCAAACAATTAATGTGCGGAACATGAATATAAGCCAAACACAGAATTGATAAACAATCTTAGCCAATTATAATCACATCCACCACAGAAAATAAAAGGCAAAGATAAAGGGAAGAGAGATGCAAACACAAGAACAACACGCGATGTGTTATCAAAGAGGAAACCGAAGCCCTTGGCGTAAAACCTCTCTGCTGCCCTTCAATAATCCACTAGAAAATGTAGTTGGGATACATGAACAGCAATAGACCCTCCAAGCCTAATCTACCCAGGTACCTAAGCCCTCCAAGCTTCTTGCTCCAACGAGGTTGCGCCGAACCTTTTTCTTCTCTAACTTACCGGATTCCGCTATAGCCCATAGCATCAACCAATAACCATTGGTTCCTTCCAAACTGCTTCCCTTAGCACCAAAAGACCTTCTCACAGACGTGGGTGTGGTGAGAAAATGATTTGGTCAAAAACCTCTCAAGGAAGTATCAATGGAGAGGAAGAGAGTAGAGGAATTTGAAGAGTCTCTTAGTGAAGATTGGGAATGAGGCAATCTTGTTTTTCTCTTGGGTTTCTCTCAAAATTCTCTCTGGAACCTCTCTACATTTCGTGGGTATAAGAGTTTATATATAATGGTGTGTGTTAGGAATACGAAGAGATAGTTTTTCTCAAACAGGGTAAGTTGGCGACTTGGCCTCGAGTTCAAGCCGCGAGTTCAAGTCGCAAGTTCAAGCCGCGAGTTAACAGCCTGGCCAGCCTGGGACTTTTGTCCTGTAGTGCAACAGCTGGCGTGACCCTTCACCTTACCGCATGCTTCTCACGTGTGCTGCAGTTGGCGGCTTGCCAGTCACGAGTCAGCCACGAGTCCCTGCTTCTTTGCACAATCTTGAGCATTTCTTCACACTCTCTCACACACTACCCTTATATGAATCTCACCTAAATACAGGGTTACTAAGTGCTAAATTACAAGTAAATTGGCACGGAATAAAGTCAACAAGATGGTTGATAAAATTCAACCTTACAATTTTCTTTACTTTTAAGTTGCACATACAGCTCGACTCTTCAAATTTGAAAGACCAAAAAAAAACAAAAGTCCCAATTATTGGGAAGGCTAATTTTATAATACCTAATATGATTGAAACCTCTGCATGAGGAAGAGGGAAAGGATATTCGGTTCCCTTATTGGGATGAATGATTATAGCACCATGAACCGTTGCTCGCCACCACTCACTATGAGCATGCCACCATAGGGTCCCTACTTTTGTGAAAAATATAATCTTTTGCCTAAACTTTCCACCTGGTTGTATGGGACATTGTGTAATGTATTCAGGGCCATCCGACCATTAATATCTCGGTTGTCTCACTCCATGCCTATAAAATTGTAAATTAATATTATCATATACAATGCATAGTTAATTAGCAGTTCCTTATATATTTCGATTTCTTCTGTCAAAACGAAAGTGCACGGATCAGAATGATACCAATGAATAGTAATGTTAAAATTGCCCTGGTTATGGACATCAACAAAGATAGCATCTCCTTGGTGAACATGTAGTGCTGGTCCTGGAAACTGGCCATTTACTGTCAAGATGTTCTTTCTGTTGCACAGTCTCGTGTATGGAGTTTCTTTTACCTACAATCCAAAGTTTACACACATAGATGCTATAACTCATAACAAAGCATGTGTACATATTAATAGGTATACAACTACGTACATGCATGCAGTGTGTGTACGTACATATATCTCTATTCATGATGTAGAAAATCAAACAATTGCATTTCACGAAATGAATAGTGAAATTTTATCGTATTAGTTACTTACCACAAAAGTATGATGAACATAAGCTTGGCAATGAATGGCACCGACAATTAAGACTAGCCAACTCAAAAATTTTAGGTTCAACCACATTTTTTTTTTTTTTTTTTTGGGAGCGGTGGGAGTGGGTGATGGAAACCTTTTTAGTTTTCTTTTCAGTCTTGCAGTTTTTTAGTGAATTTCTTAGCTAGGTACCGTTTATATAGAGACGTGAGTCTAACAGGAAACATGATTAACTTTACTGGTGAAGGTGGCATGGGACCATTTAGATGCTTAACTAACTGTACACTTGACTTCAAAAATTTTAAAAGTACAACTAATTCTATACTCATTTTCACAACTATATTTGATATAACTTATTGTGAAAGGTGGGAAAAAATAGTCGATCATTGTGAATATAATAAATAGCCCATCACAGTTTGCCATATATATAGGATAGTTGTGAAAATAAGTATAAAATTAATTGTAATGTTAGAATAACGTTTAGAGAAGCAAACATCTTTTCAATTTCAATATATCAAATAGGATTTGACATATAGTCATCTTTTCTTCTCAATTGTTTTTTTTTTTTTAGTTTAACTTATTGTATAACTTAAAGTATTCTAGCTTTCATTTATATCTAGGTCCTTAGCCGGTTTCTCAAAAAAAAAAAAAAAAAAAAAAAGGTCCTTAGCCCCAAAAATAATTGAACAATGATAGGGTAACGGTACAGGTTGATGATGACTTGTATTTCCCCATGAGATTTTCATTCTCTTCAAGATCAAGTTAAAGATATATAATACTGTTGACAACAACACAACGAGTATTTCTTTATTTTATTTTTTTTTAATGTTATCGCATCTTCTAAAAGAAATTTTTTTAATAGAAATTGTGCGTACCCAAAATATGGTTATTGAGCTAAACATTTACTTGGGCTCACAATCTATTTGTATTGTGAGCTTTGAGTTTCCTACTATGGGTGGTCCTATGCTCGGAGACCCAAGTACACTCCTGTTCCCTCAAACCCTTCTCTTTACCTCACAGAGTTGCTCCCTTTCACTCTTGGTTTGGTCGCTCTTTTCTCTTAGTTTTCTCTCCAAAATTGCGAACCCCCACTCCTCAATCCATTCTCCTATTTATAGCTCGAGGAGAGTGGAGGTGTTATGATTACTTCTTCACTCGTGTGAATGGGGGTCCAATTCCATCGTTCCTAAGTGGATGCTCCGTCGGAAAGATGGTAATGGTATTGGAACTGATTCCCACTTTTAAAAGCCTGCTCTACAGCGATATTCCCGAAGGCACTGCTGGGAGGGGCTTGCTTTGGGTATCCGAGTACAGGGTATCCCCGAGCAATGATACCCCCATCCAGGTTAAAAACGATCGGGAAGGGCTTGCTTTGAGTATCCAAGACAGTGCAATTCTGTTTCAGCTCTTGGGCCCAAATTGGGCCCCGAGGTGTCCGGACTGAGGCTATAAGTTCAATGTGGATAGGGTCATATAATGTATCGTGAGCCTTGGGCCCAAGGCCCATGGGGCCTGGGGCCCAGCCCCGTACAATAGCCCCCCTTGGTTCGTGCTCGGTTACCGGGGATGAACCAAGGACAAAGTTGGTTGGTGCTAATGACCACTAGGGGACCCCAACTACCAATTACTAGACAGACAAGATAGCCACCAATGCCTTCTTAAAAGGGACGCTCTGCCAGGCTGTCACATCCACCGTTTCCGTAACTCGATGGTTCGTGATCCGTGCTCGTGCATGTAGAGGGTTACGAAATGAAGTCAAAAGGACTTTCCCGCCTTCTCATTCATTTAATGCTCTAGCCTTATAAATAGTTCCTCCAGATTTTTCATTTCACTCTTTACATCCTTTCTCCTTCAACTTCCTCTCTGCCGAGCATTCTCCTCCTGTGTGCAAACACTCCACTCCAGATCATCATTCTCTAGAGCCCAAAGTAAGTTTTCTTTACTCTTTCCTCCTTTCAATTTTTCTTCACTCTAGAGTTTAGGAATGGGATACTCTCATCTTCTTGCACCTGGGGCTGCCTTGGCCAACTTTAGAGAAGCCTATGGCATCCCTGGGGATGTTGATATTGCCTATTGTCACGAGGGCGATATTGCTCTCAAGAGAGGCTCTAGCCCAAACGTAGTATTTTTTCCCTTGATGGCTATACTAGAGGGTAGGGTTAGATTTCCTGTGGACCCTTTCATTGTAGGTACCCTTAGGTTCTATGACCTATGCCCCAACCAACTCCCCCCCAATTTTTACCAAGTTGTGAGTTGTGTCAGTAGACTAAACCAAATATACAGGTTGCAACTGAACCATCACGACATCAACTTTATGTATAGTTTATGCAGCAATATTAGGTCTGATTATTATTTAAAAACTAGGGACATACGGGTACAACTTATATCATGCCTTCCCAACTCCAATAGAAACTCGACGGGAGAATTCATCTAGGTGAGCGGCAACTGGCTTGCCGATGAGCTACCTTGCCCACTTTTGCCGCGTGATGTTGGTCAGTACCTAGCATCTTTTACTTGCTAATTGTGTTTTACCCATGATTATTTTACTCAAATAGGCACTAACCGGCTTTTGTATTGTTTTGATGCAAACAGCAAAAGGTTTAATCCAGACATTAGAGTGGTACACGTGAGAAACTTGAACTTCGTACTTAGGTCTGAGATATTCGTGAACTCTAACTGGCAATTCCGAGCTTCTCACTTGATTCTCGGCGTAGATCCGGTGTACACTACCTGGCAGAACTTCAGCCAGGCCTTATTGGTAGACAGCCCTCTGTTGTTGTACATAGAATTATGGCACACTAACTTGCTCCCCCCCTCTCTAACAGTCGATAAAGCTAGAGACCTTGGCCCCCAATACACTACCGCGGACGATCTTGCACCAGTAAGGGATGCCTTAGCTGAACTTGTATCTCAAAGCTGTGGGGTCCACGTACCTATTAAAGAGCCGGAGCTCCAGCCCAAATAGCCATGCCAGAAGTAGCCGAGGCCGACCAAGGTGTAGAAATGGTAAGCAGGCGAACGATGACTATTGACTGGTTCCTGCTCGACACGCGTCCTACGGCTCAGCCTCAACAGCCTCAATGTAAGGATCGAACTCCCCTTCTTTCCCCTATCGGTCGTGCCAAAAAGAAGTAGCGCGTAGTCAAACAACTACCCATAGTTCCAAGAGACGCTTCTTCAAAGACCCTTCCCCGCATATCGGGCGGGATCACAATCCGAGAGCCGGTTGGTGATTCCCAGCCGCCATCCCAGGTTGGGACAAACGTGGCATCCTCCTCCCAACCCGAGGTGGGTTGGAAGCCAACTTTCAAGCTTGGCGACAAGCCCCTGCCAGCATCCACTAGCATAAGGACATGGGCCCAGGGAGAAGGGGGGCAGGTCGCCCAGAGCCTGCTGAAGGGCCTCCTACTGCCCGAAGATGTTCAATTTTTCTCGGACGGGACCGAGGAATCGCTGGCTAGGCGGTTGCAATGGCATACTATAGCGGTAACTTTCTATCCCTCTCTTTCCTTTTGTTTTAATGCGTGCATATTCCCTTTGCCCTTACACTTATCATTGCTATGTTGTCAGGCTGCGCAGCTGACCCATATCCTTGATGAGAGGCTGAAGGAGCTTGAGAAAGGCAAAGCTGTTGAGGCCGTCGAGAAGAGGGTGCAGTCTGCTGAGAAAGCCCGGCTAGTGGTGGAGAAGAAGCTTACCGAGGTTGAGGTCAAGCTGGGGCGTACGGAGCTTAAATTGGCAGAGGCAAAAAGCCTAAATTTGGCCCAAGCTGATGAGGTTCCTGACCTGAAGAAGGTCCTTGAAGCTTATGAGGAGAAGTGGTAAAACAAGGGCTTCGCGGATGTTGAAAACTCCATGGAGCCTATTGTCCACCAAGCACAGCTTCATGGGCTCGGGGAGGGGTGGCTGGCAGCTCTTCAAGCAATGGGGGTGGCCAAAGATTCCCCCTTCAGGAACCCAGAACAGATTCCATACCCGGCTCCTCACTCCCCCCCCCTCCCCCTAATTCAGAGTCAAGCTGGTGCTACTGATGAAGAGGACACCCCCAGCATGAAGGAGATGGTGCACGTGATTGACACCCATATGGAGACTATTGATCTCGAGGTCACTAGTAACCTCAATACTACCAATGATGCACAAGTCCAGAAACCTCCTGCCGATCAGCCAACCAAGGACACCCCTGAGTAGCAAGTCAAGGACACAGCCCATATGCCGCCCACCAATCCTTTCGTCTGATACTTATGTTTTTAGCTTGCTTTTATTTTCCGCTCGCATTTAATTTTAACTTTTATTTGTTTGGTTTGCCTACAATCACCGGGTTGTGGTGACAATACAATGATTTGATTTTTATTTCTGTTTGCTTTTCTTTGTTTTTATCAGCCATCTAGACATGGTGAATGAACATCTGGTTTAGTCATATTTATGAATGTTTATCTAGCTGATACTAAGTTATTCTTTCTGTCATGTCCTGCCTGCTTGTTTTTGTTTTTGTTTTTTTTTTTTTTTTTTTTTTCCCAATGACTGGGCAATCTAATCATGGTTTGCCCTTAAACGGTGATTGAGACTGTTTTTTCATTTGTCTTCAAAATGATAGATTATATCTGTGCACGTGTAGTGACTAAGACTGGTCTGGAAGAGATTGCCTATATCTAGAAGGAATTGGCTCCTCGGCAATAAAAACTAAATTTCATATATGTTAACTCATTTAATGAAAATGAATCACAGCTGATTTAGCCTAGCCGAGAACAGAATTTTTCGTTGTTAGGAAGATTTAGTGTAAGGCCGTTGTTAGGAAAATGTGTTTTTTACCTTCCCAATGATTAAGATTGAATCTGGGAGATCAGTTTCAATCCTTCGAATAATTTGATGCGAGTCCCACCTGCCTGAGGATTAGAATCGAACCAGGAAACAGGTTTTCATTCTTGGAAAAATCTAGTGCAAGGTTTCCACTCGTCCGGTGACTAAGATCAAACCAAAGGCGGGCTTCTATCCTTTGGTGAGACTTCAAAATTAGGTTTCCACATGTCCGATGATGAAAGATCAAACTGAGGATAGGCTTCTATCCTTATGCAAAATTTGAAATTAGGTTTTCACCTATCCGGTGATGAAGATTGAACTGAGGACAGGCTTCTATCCTTATGCACAATTTGAAATTTGGTTTCCACCAGTCCGGTGATGAAAATCGAACCGGGAACAGGCTTTTGTCCTTATGTAAAATTTGAGACCAGGTTTCCACCTGTCCAGTGATGAGGATCAAACTGGGGACAGGTTTCTACCTTTAAGTAAATTTTGAGATTAGGTTTCCACATGTCCGATGATGAAGATCGAATCGGGAATAGGTTTCTATCCTTAAGTAAATTTTGAGATTAGGTTTCCACCTGTCTGGTGATAAAGATCGAATCGGGAACAGGTTTCTGTCCTTGGAATAATTTGCCTTAGTTCTCCTCGCGTTTATTGATCGGGGCTAATAAGTTAACAACAATGGAATTATAAGTACAAATACACCTACATGGATAAACATCACTTTCGTATTAACTAATAATATGCACATATAATATTACACTCAATCCATACCCTCGCGTACTGATAATTAGTGGTAAAAAATTTTCAAATTGTGGGCATTCCATGGCTGGGGAAGTGGTCTTTCATCCAAATCTTCCAAATAGTACACCCCTACTCCCGTAATGGCAGTGACTCTATAAGGTCCCTCCTAAGTTGGCGCTAACTTCCCTGCGTTGACATCTCGCATATTCCCCACTACCTTCCGAAGTACTAGATCTCCCGCTCCAAACTCCCTTCTCCTCACGTCCCTGTTATATCTCCAGGCAAGTTTTTGCTGATATTCTGCCAGCCTTATAGTCGCTGATTCCTAGCATTCCTCCAACAAGTTCAACTGTTTCAGCATCAATTCTGAATTCTTGGCGAGGTTGAATCCTGAAACCCAAGCACTGCACAAGTTTATTTCTGCCGGTATGACTGCTTCCACTCCATATGTTAGAGAGAACGGAGTTTCTCCCATGGACCTCCTCGGAGTTGTTCGGTATGCCCACAGGACATTAGGCAACTCCTCTGCCCATCTGCCCTTAGCACCTTCCAGTCTCTTCTTCAACCCGTTTACAATGGCTTTGTTGGTAGCCTCAGCTTGGCCGTTGCTCTGCAGATATGCCGAGTAGAATACCGGTTTGTGATGCCAAGATTTCCACAAAACTCATGGAAAGCTTTGCTATCAAACTGCAACCCGTTGTCTGACACTAAGGTCTCTGGTACCCCAAACCTTATCACTATGTTTCTCCAAACAAACTTCTTAACATCCACATCCTGGATGTTTGCCAACGCCTCTACCTCCACCCACTTGGTGAAATAATCTACGGCTACTAGAACAAACCTTCGGTTTCCTGTAGCCCGAGGGAATGGACCAACGATATCTAGCCCCCACTGCGCGAAGGGCCAATGGCTACTAATGGGATTTAAACTCCTTGCCTGTAGGTGGATCAATGGGGCATGCTTCTGACACTGCTCACATTTCTGTACATACTCGGTAGCATCCCTTTGCATTCGTAGCCTCCAAAATCCCTGAGTCATTGCTCAGTGAGCTAATGAACATCCCCCCACGTGACTGCCGTACACTCCCTCATGAAGCTCGATTAGGAGTTCTTCAATCTTGCTAAGGTGCAAACACTATAGGTAAGGCCCCTTAAAAGACCATCGATACAGTTTATGATCAGCTGATAACCAATACCAAGCAACTGTCCAGCGTACTTTTTCTACTTCCCTCTCATCAACAGGTATTCGATCCTCGACTAAAAAGTCAATGATCGGATCCATCCAACATGATTCAGCTATTGTCACCAATGAAACACCTACTCCTAAATTGATACTTGGTTCTACTACCAACTCCACTTTGATTAATTGAGGAATTTCCTCGGTTGATGATGACGCCAATGTGGCCAAAGAGTAGGCGTGCCGATTCTGCCCCCTGGCCACCTAAACCACTCTTACATTCAAACAGCGGACCATAGTTTGTTTTACCAACCATAAGTACTCCATCATCCGAGGATCCTTGACCTCAAAGCTTCCCTGCACCTAATTGACCACCAATCGGTAATTCGAGTAAACCTCTACTTCCTTAGCACCTAGATCTAAAACAACTCTTAATCCGGCAAGTAGGGCCTCATACTTGGCTTCGTTATTAGAAGCCTTAAAGCCTAACCTAAAGGAATGCTCCAACTTTATTCCTTCTGGGGTGATAACTACGATTCCAGCTCCGGCTCCTAATGCGCTAAATGCTCCATCTACAAATACCTTCCACGGGATTACCTCTACAGGGTAAACCATCTCCATCCCCCCTCTCCGGGAAAACTCTGCAACGAAATCGGTGAGGACCTGGCCCTTTACCGAGCTTCTAGGCCTATACCTAATGTCAAAAAAGCCTGGCCGAGTTCCCCACTTAGCTATTCTTCCTGTGAAATCAGATCTCTTCAACAACGAATGTAGAGGATACTCGGTCAACACGTAAATAGTATGAGCCTGAAAGTAATGGGATAGCTTCCTCGTAGCGTGGACTATTGCTAATACCAACTTCTCCAGAGGCAAATACCTCATCTCAGCATCGACCAAGGTTTTGCTGATATAGTATATTGGCCGTTGCACACCTTGATCTCTTAGCAGCATGGTACTTACAGCATGTTCGGACACCGAGAGGTACATGTATAAGTCCTCTCCAGGCTCTGGGGCTGTCAGTATAAGGGCCCATGTCAAATATTCCTTTAAATCCTGAAAAGCCTTTTCACACTCTTCGTTCCATTGGAACCCCTTCCATTTTTTCAGAAGCTGGTAAAATGGACAGCACCGATCGGTAAATTTGGAAATAAATCGGTTAAGGGCAGCTAACATACCGGTCAGTTCTTGAACTTCCTTTGGATTGCTCAACGGTTTGAGGTGTTTTACTGCTTCAATCTGATTAGGGTTGACTTTTATTTCTCAGTTAGTGATCAAATACCCTAGGAACTTGCCAGCCCCCACTCTGAAAGCACACTTATCGGCATTGAGGCGCAGCTTGTGCCGTCGAAATACTTTGAACACCTCTTTGAGATCGCCAATATGCTGCATCTCCCGTTTGCTTTTTACTACCATATCATCAAAGTACACCTCGACTATGCGCCCAATCTTATCTCTGAACATTCTCATCATCATCCGTTGATATGTGGCCCCAGCATTCTTTAACCCAAATGGCATCACGATACAATGATAGTTAGCATCAGGGGAAATAAATGTCGTTTTCTCCTAATCCTCAGCAGCCAGGGCAATTTGATGATAACCCTAAAAAGTGTCCAGAAAGCTCATCTTTGGGTGTCCATAGGTGGCATCTACCAGGTGATCAATCTTCGGCATGGGAAACAAATCCTTTGGACATGCTCGGTTCAGGTCAATAAAGTCAACACAAACCCTCCATTTGCCATTCTTCTTTTTTACCATCACGGTATTTGCAAGCCACTCTAGAAAGAATATCTCATTTATAGCACCGGCTTTCTTCAATCTCTTAACCTTTTACTTGACAGCTTCGACGTGTTCCTTAGTCGATCTCTTCAGCTTCTACTTCTTGGAAGGGTACAAAAGGTCCACGTTGAGCTTGTGAACAATGAACTTGGGGTCTACCTCGAGCACCTCATACGGGCTCCAAGCGAACACGTCTACATTCTGCACAAGAAATAGCAGCATCTCAACCCTCTCTTTGTCCTTCACACTGGCTCCTATCAGAAAACTCCAGTTATCATCCGGTAATATCCTTACTCTCACTAAGTCCTCGGCACAGCTAGCCCCTGCTTCCTCTTGGGGTTCCTGTAATTGCTATAAGGGAGCCTCCTCGGTTGACTCCTTTTGCTTGATTCCCCGGTCAACTGCGACTTCTAAGCACTCTCTGGCCACTTGTTGATTACCCGTTACAATGGCAATACCTTGGTCAATGCGGAACTTGACCTTCACATGCAGGGTGGATGGTATTGCCCCCATTGTATGAATCCATGGCCTTATAAGGATCACCGTGTATGGAGAAAATGAAGTGACCACTATGAATGTTACCTTCACCTCCTTACCTTCCATATTCATGGGAAGCGAAATCTGTTCTTCTGGGATCACCATCCAGCCATCAAACCCCATCAAGGGCATATCATACTTGGAGAGATCCTCATTCTTTAGGCCAAGCCCCCTGAACAAGTCGGGATAGATCACCTTGACACCACTCCCCTGATCTATCAATACCCTCTTTACTATGAAACCATTTATTCGGGCTGTAACCACCAAAGCATCATCGTGTGGTTGAATCGTACCTTCCAGATCATCGTCATTGAAGGCAATGGGTTCCCAAGCGTACTTCAACTTCTTCTCGAAGGGCTGCTCACCCGTGCAACTTTCCGCCGATACCACGGCCAACACCCCCCTTCTCCTGGACACCTGAGTGTCTCTTAGAGCTGCATGGATGACTTCTATCACTCCCAGTGGGGGTGGGAGAGGATTCCCTCGAGGCTGAGCACCTTGCCCAGCTTCCTAATTCCTAAGGTCCACCACAAATTCTTTCAAGTATCCCGCCTTCACCAACTACTCTAAATGATCTTTTAACACCCTACACTGTTCGGTGGTATGCCCCTTATCTTTATGGTAAGTACAATACAGGTTTTGATTTCTCCTGGACAAGTCTCCCCCCATCTTGTTTGGCCATCAAAAATATGGCTCATTTTTAATCTTATCCACGATCCTATGCACCAGCTCCTTGAATGTCACATTCACCTCCCCTATTTATGCGTCTGGCCCTTGGATCCTCAAATCTTTCTGGGGCCTTGCCTGAAAACTGCTTTTCCAAGGCAGATTTATGATCGGGGCCTTTCCTTAGCTCTACAACCAGTCGTCGTCCAACCGTTTATATTCCTCAATTCACCTCATCAACTGCCTCATATCCTCAAGAGGCCTTCTTGTCAATGATTCTCGCAATTCGGAATCCTCGAGCAATCCAAGTCGAAAGGGACTTGCCGTAATTTTTTCGTTGTCCCCGCCAATCTCGTTGTACAGCTTCCAATACCGATTGGTGTAGCTGCGAAGGGTTTCCCCAACTCCTATTTTCATTAATAGCAATGCATCCACGGGCTGCGGTAGCCGGCTGCAGGTCATGAACCGAACGCTAAACTTTTGAATCAGCTCGGCAAAACTGTGAATTGAGCCTTTCCTTAATCCGTTAAACCACCTCAAGGCAGTGGGCCCAAGGCTTGAGGGGAATACCTTACACATAAGTGCATCATTATGAGTGTGCAAAAACATCATCTGAATATAATGGCTTACATGTTCTACCGGGTCAGTTTTCCCATCATAAGAGTTGAATGGTGGTCGTGTAAATCTGCTCGGCATAAGGGCCCATTCAATGTCACTCGAGAATGGTGATCGAGCAGTTCGACGTAATGCACAGCTCATGGTGTCCATAGCAACATTCTGGGGTTGTCGCTCCTCTGGGGAAATCGAGTCCCGGTCTGTATATTCCCATGAACGATCCCGATGTCAATAGGAACCGGATCGATGAGACCCTGCTCCATGGCAATCCCCCACACTTGTCGACCCCTCTTCACATTCCTCGTGGTCTCTCCTCCGACTTCTACCCCTTGCTTCCAATTCCAAATCTCTTACCAACCTACGCAAATGCTCCAGTTCCTCGTCCCTCCGTTCACGTTCCTCATCCCTTCTGTCAAAACGATTGAGCCCTGAAGCACCGGACATTGTCTGGTACATTTGAATCGACCCTTCTCTAAAGCCAGACTAACCCTCCTGCTCATACTCCCTATCTTTGCGTCCCTTCTGCCTTCTTTCCCGCCAAGTGGATCCCCAAGAAGACCTCCCAGAGCCACTTTTAGCATAACTCCCTGATTGACCTTTGGACATTTTCTCATGCAAGTCCCAGTAAAACCACAGCTTCATAAGAGATTCCCACAGACGGCGCCAATTGTGCTTACCCAAAATATGGTTATTGAGCTAAACCTTTAATTGAGCTCACAATCTATTTGTATTGTGGGTTTTAGGTTTCCTACTATGGGTGGTCCTATGCTTGGAGACCCAAGTACACTCATGTTCCCTCAAATCCTTCTCTTTACCTCGCAGAGTCGTTTCCTTTTTCTCTTGATTTGATCGCTCTTTTCTCTCAGTTTTCTCTCCAAAATTGCCAACCCCCACTCCTCAATCCATTCTCCTAGTTATAGATCAAGAAAAGTAGAGGTGTTATGATTACTTCTTCACCCATGTGAATGGGGGTCCAATTCCATCATTCCTAAGTGGATGCTCCATCAGAAAGATGGTAATGGCATTGGAACTGATTCCCACTTCCAAAAGCCTGCTCTGCAGCAATATTCCCGAAGGCACTACCGGAAGGGGCTTGCTTTGGGTAACCAAGTACAGGGTATCCTTGAGCAATGATACCCCCGTCCAGGTTAAAGACGATCGGGAGGGGCTTGCTTCGAGTATCCAGGACAGTGTAGTTTCGTTTCAGCTCTTGGGCCCAAATTGGGCCCCAAGGTGTCTGGACTGAGGCTTTAAGTTCAATGGGGATAGGGTCATATAATGTATCGTGAGGATTGGGCCCAAGGCCCATGGGGCCTAGGGCCCAGCCCCGTACAGAAATATATTTCTATTAAAACTATGTTGATTTTATAATTGGCAAACTAATTAATATTATAACTTTGCTTCTAGCTTTAAAACTATGTTTTTTATATGGATTGACGTTGTCATGCTCCCATGAAATGTTGCTCAAAAGTTAGAAGTCATTTGGAACGTGGAAAAGTTTTGTTACTCAAAAATCAAAAGTGAATTATTTGGAGGCCAAAATGGGCATTTGCCCCTTTTACCCAAAAGATGTAGCAAAATGCCCATGTTCTAAAACTATCTAACAAAATGCCCCTATTTTGAAACTCGATTTTTAGGAAATTGAGTTTCAATGAAAAACTCGATTTGATGAAAATCGAGTAATGTGAGAAATTTTACATGGAACTTGAGTTCCATGTTTTTTTTTTTTTTTTAGTTTGACTTCACTTAACTTGATTTTATAAAAATCAAGTTTTTCATTGAAACTCGATTTTTAGAAAATCGAGTTTAAAACAGGGGCATTTTGCTAGATAGTTTCAGAACATGGGCATTTTGCTGGAAAGTTTTGCCGAAAAAGGCAAATGCCCATTTTGGCCGTTGAATACAATATTATCAACGTCAATATATTTTATTTATTTGGCTGAGATTGTAAAGTCTATTTTAGTATGAGTAATGCAACATCATAATAATTTCATAACAAATCTTAAGTAGCAAGTTATTATTGGTAAGTAAAAAAGTTATGTAAGTAGTAAGTTCGGGTAAGAACCAATAACAACTTACCACTTATAATTTATTAAGAAAATATTGTAAAAACGTTATAAACCTAGCATTAATCAACATTGTGAGAAGTACCATGTGAAATTCTTAGGATTGCTATTGTCGATCATAATCTGTTTGCACTTTGGCTACCAAGACATTCCAGGATGACTTGTCTCTTACCCAACAAGAAAAGGTTTATAATCTATATCCTACTTAGTTTTGTTTTGGGTTTTGCATTTTGTTATAAGAATATTTTCCTTTTAATTTCATAGTCAGTAATATTCAACCTTTCTTTTTCTTTTCTTTTTGAAAAGAAGTAATATTCAATCCGAGCAGCCAGAATGTGGCTTCAATTAGTTTGACTTCTTTTTTCTGCGTTTTTTTTCTTTATCTCTTTGAAATTTGTGCGTTTGGATTACGTTGGAGATGAAAAAAATTTGCGTTTTGCTGAAAAAATGGTGAATCCCACAATACTATTCATGCATTTTTGGATATTATTTATGGGTCTCACTGTACTTTTTGGTACTGTTCATGGGCTACATTGTACTATTTCAACTAATTTTTACCTTTATCTACAGTACTTTCAGTAATAAGTTTTCAGTTTCAACAAAATAAGCGATATCCAAACACACCAATACGGCGGTTTTAGTTTGGGCAAACTATGCAAAAGTACTGGAGGTTATTCCAAGGGAGGCCAAGACTTTTTTTGTGCAGGTGGACTTATTACTTATGGGGACCATATTTCGAAGGGAGGCCAAGACTTTTTGTGCAGGTAGGTTTTGATTTGAAATTTAGGACCTAGCTATGGGCCATAAATGAAGAAGAAGGAAGGCTCGCATGGGTGATGGCCGATGGGTTTTGTACTTTTATTGAAATTGTTACTTTTTATGTTTAAATTTTGGATAAATTGCAAATTACACACCTGAAGTTTGGTGTTGTTTAGATTTTACACCCGATGTTTTAGAAATTTGATTTTACACCCTGAAGTTTGGTTCCGTTAGCAATTTACACCCCACGGTTAGTTTTTGACATTAAGTGACACATATGCATGCTGATGTGTTTTATTTTTGCCAAATCATCAACAAACAGTATCGTTTTAGTGAAGATCAAGAGCAGACCTAGCACTATCCAAACAGTACCGTTTTGCAATGTAAAAACACAAAACTCAAATCCTAAACTATACCGTTTTAGCCAAATTTTAAAATCAAAATCATTTGTGAACCCATCCGCCTGAAAACTACCGGCTCATCATGACGTGAACCCATCAGCTAGCCTGACAATGGCCACAGATATGGCGAGCAACAATAGAGAAGCTCGAAGATGGAAGACTATGTAAAGAGGATACGACCGTTTATCTTTATCTATCTATCAATCTAAACCATCAGCGCTGATTTGCAAGTGCTGTAATAAAATTAAAATTCACAAAACCAAATTACTGTTGGATGGATTTAATGGTATGCTAGCCCACCACTCCCAATTACTGTATATATCGTGTTTTTGTTTTGTAAAATTAATTGTGATATTTTTTTATTATTATTATGGATTAGAAAAGTGGACCAAGTGGTGATAAGAATGAGGTGAAATTGAAGCTGTATTCATTCTAGTGGAGCAGTTCTTCCTTTGGTGTTCATACTTTTCTTTAATTATTTAATCAATTTTTAGATCTAATTTTTTAAGTCATTATAAAACAGTCTATCCTCTTTCCATAATCTTCCTTCTTCGGGCTTCTCTAACGTTGCTCTCCATATCAGTGGTTGTGGCCTTGGCTGCTGTCAGGCTAATGGGTTCACAATGAGCTGGTAGTTTTCAGGAGGATGGGTTCACATTGAGTTCCTGCTCTACAATTTGGAAGTAGCTGATACAAGTTATTTTGATTTTAGAATTTGGCTGAAACAGTGTAGTTTAGGATTGGAGTTTTGTGTTTTAACATTGGGCAAAATGGTATTGTTTGGATAGTGCCAAGTCTGCTCTTGGTCTTCACTAAAACAATACTGTTTAGCACTGATTTGGCAAAAATAAAATACATCAACATGCACATGTGTCACTTATCAGCAAAAACTAATTGTGGGGAGTAAATTGCTAACGGAACCAAACTTCAGGGTGTAAAATCAAATTTTTGAAACGTTGGAGTGTAAAATCCAAACAACCCCAAACTTCAGGGGTGTGATTTGCAATTTACCCTTAAATTTTTCACTCAAATTGATACTTCCTTGGTATGTTGTGATTGTTTTGGAACATGATATAATTTTTTTATTCCAAAAATAGTTAAAATATGTTGTTAATTTCTCAACTCGAATCATTTTTTTTTTAGATCTCCAAACATTTTGTGCATGAAAAGATGCCAATTAAGTTACAAGGTTCTTGATAGAATATGATATTCATAGTTGATAGCTCATGCAATTTACAAAAAAGTTTAACACAAATTTTCTTTTTTAAATACACACTTTTTTAATTATATTTTTTTTTACAAATAATTATGATAATAGATATCTATGATACGATGATTGTTCCTCTCTCTCTCTCTCTCTCTCTCTCTCTCTCTCTCTCTCTCTCTCTCTCTCTCTCTCTCTATATATATATATATATATATATTGGAACCTTAAACTTCAATTCACAATAGAAAAATGACGTGTTTTTTGTCATATCTAACGCATATGATAAGGATACATAAAACTTCATTCAAATTTGTAACTAAATTTTATTTTATATATATATATTCATAAAAGTACCTAAATTTTAATATAGGGTTTAAACAAAAATTGGAAAGAATTGAAGGATTAAATTGAGAGGCATAGGAATAATTTTTGGAAGGTTAGAAAAGACTTCTCGGTGGAATACGACAAATGTCCGTTATCTTTTGTATTATCATCTTTTGTGCGTGAGACAATTCAAAAAGAAAAAACAAGAAGTCCAAAATTTGGCATCCAATGGGATCATACTTCATTTGAACTTAAAACTTAAAAGGACCTCATGGCGATGCAAACATAATATATGACGCATGATTTATGAGTCTCTTATGACATCATATATTATCAAAAAATATGTATATCTTATGACACCCTTTTAGCAATAAAAAAAAAAGGAAGTTGTAAGGACTAGAAAAACTGGCTGCCCAGGCCCACTTAGAATAGTGGCTAGATCAGTTCAACCGTGGCCCAAAACAATGAATTTGTAAGAGAGGGAAACAAACAACAAGAGGGAGACTCTGCTCGAGGATGAAAATAAGGAAGAAAAAGAAGATGTAATTAAATGGATGAGCTCATTTCTCAATACAAGCTAGCCCGAGGAGGCCACAGTTGTACAAGAAATGTTACTGTTCACTCTCTTCTCTTAGTGTTCTTCTTGTTTCTTTTCTATATCTTGATACTTGTGTCTGGATGCCTTTCACTGTAAACCCTCTTTTTCTTATATACTCCTCCCTCCCTCACATCTCAACCTTCCATCTTTACCTAACAAATCTCCCCTCATAACACTTGTCTTTTTTTACATCTGAAGAAAGTGGTAGAAGGAGTCTGCTTAGCTGTGACTTACACTGTTCGGGTCACTTCCTTATCAATGCAGCTGATAAAGCTGTTACCCACCATTCAATGTGGATGCAACAGGTTACTCTAAACTAGAAACTTCCCCTATGATCACTGATTCTCTTTCTTCAGATCCTTCTTCCCACTTGGAGTGCCTCAGAGTCCTTTGACTCACCCCTTCCTCTTCTCGGGCAACCTTCCTCCTCGGGCCCGTGGCATCCCTACATCAAACTACAACTCTTCAACTTCATCCTCGGTCCTCGGGCACCCACAGAAGTCTTATGAGATATTGGTGGAGTTAGTGCCTATCTGCCACCACTGATAATTAATTAATTATATCATACTTCTACTCAAGGATGATAGGAGTAAAAAGGTCATCCTCCCAAGCAATGGATTATTCAATTCTATGCTGATTTTCTTAGGAACTCACCAACCCATTCGACTTTCGACAAGCCAAAATTCAACCTAGAAATAGACATTTACACTTTGATGGAAGATAACAGTATGTTTAGAAATTGGAAGAAAGAAGAAACATTATTTTTCTTTCCTTTGATGGGCAAAGGGAAACAAAAATGTTACCCTAAATTATAAAGTACAACTTCTATTTTTTTTTTTTTTTAAATTTAATACTTTGCATTCATTCAATTAAGTGTTAACTTTTAAGTTTATTTAGCTAAACTTTCCGTTAATTTCCATCCAAAAAGCTTAATTAGTGACTCTACAAAAAAATGACATTTTATACTGCAAAACTTATGCTTTAGACATAGATCTCATGCATCTGGCGCATGAGATACCTTTCATGCTCTAGAGGGTTCTTATTTCTTAATAGAGCTTTTTTAGAGGAGAATAATAGAGACCGGAATTGAATAAACTTGAAATTTAAAGGATTTAATTTTTTTTAAAAAAAATTAAGGACTAAATTGAATTTTGATTAAAGTCAAAGGGTTCAATTTGTAATTTAGCCAAAATGTTATTATTATTATTATTATTATTATTATTATTATTATTATGTTTAGATAGATTTGAAGCAAAGATGAATTTAAAGGCATGGGTAAAAATCAGAATTTTGAGTCATGATAGGTTAAATTTAGGGGCTGTTTGATTTTTGTGTTTCCATCACTCATAACTCTGTTTCTATCACCCATATCTCAAAAATAGTGGGACCCATGGCTGAGAAGTGTGTTTAGAGATGTTTTCAGTTTTTGTTTCAATCACTCAATTCTCTAATTTTTTAGTAGTGAGTTATGGAAACTGAAAACACATTTTAGGTGTTTTCAGTTTCCAAAACTCAGTTTCCAATGGTATTTTCGTAATTAAACACACACTGAGGGACCCACAACCACAACTTTTGACTTCACTCTCCTCTTCTTCTTTTTTTTCCTTCTTCTCCACTTTTCTTTCTTCTTTCTCTGTTCTTCAGTTCATTCTTTTTCTTCTTCTTCTTTTCTCCCTTTTCACCTTTCTCATCTCAGTTCGTTCTTTCTTTTTTTGTTTTTTTTCCTTCCTTTTCGCCTTTCTCATCTCAGTTCGTTCTTTCTTTTTTTTCCTTCCTTTTCCCCTGTTTTTCTCTGCTTTTCTCTTCATCCATGCTTTTCTCTTTGTTTTTCCCTTGTTTTTTCTCGCAAACCAATGGAGATCTTCAAAATACACAAAAAACCCCAACTTAAAAAATAAATAAATAAATAAAAAAACCCAATAGAAGTGAAAGTGAAATCCAGAACAAAATTAAACATGCATAAATATATTCCAAAACAAACCCAGATTTCTCAATCATAAAAAAAAAAAATAAAAAAGGCAAACTCAAATCTGCCCAAGCCATTAATGTTGATGTTGATGTTGCTGCTGTTGTGGCTATGGTGGGTTTCGGAGTTTTTAAGGAGCGGAACGTCATCATTTGTCACTATGGGTTGTAGCGGCAGCTGCGAAGGTGGTTGTTGTGACGAGAACAAAGGCACAAGACCCAACCCGTTCCGTTACAACTTGGGCACCTTGAAAATGGGCCAGCCATGGTCTTCTAGTCCATGATCGATTTGACCAGGGCCGCTCCAGCCAACACACCCAAACCCATTGCCAACTGAGTCAAAACGATCGGACCCATTTTCGATCTATTGGACCACGAAACATAGAGAGAGAGAGAGAGAGAGTTTGAGAGAAGAAGAGGCAAAGAGATTTTTTTTATTTTTTTGGGTGGCGTTAATATTGTTTATTTTTTGGAATTGAACACGTAATTGGCTTTGTGTTTGGTGGTTTTAAGAAGAGTGGGTCCCATAGAAAGTACAAAAAATTGGGTGATGAAATGCTGAAAATATGTGCCATACAGGTGGAGTATAGAAATTGGGATATTTTGAGTAATGAGTGACGAAAATTGAGTGAGGAGTGATAAGTGATGAAAAAAAAAAAAAACCAAACAACCCCTTAGTCTCCACTTTTCACTCTCTTTTTTGGGTGATTTCCGTTCAAATGGGGTGGATTGCAAAAAGCGAATCTTGGAGTATTTGCTTTCTACGTTTTTCTTTTCATTCCTATCAACCTATAATGGAGAAAATCAATTGTCTTTCTTTCATCTTTCTTCTATTCTCTCTCCTCTTTCCATCTTTTGAAACAAGTATTGATATTTTAAAATTGATAATAATAATTAATTTTAATGAAATTAAGTTTCCCATCCTGGTTTTATAACCCATTAATATCTATAAATTAAAGATAACACTATTCCACTAGGAAAATAAATGGGGAGAGAGAAAGAGCGTAAGCATGTTTGGCTTGGTTTATAGGTCGGTTTATTTGATTATTTGACTGATGTATAGATTTTTAAATTTTATTTTATTTTTATAAATCATTTTTAAAGTAAAATAAACTAATAAACCTAATAAGTTCATTCAAACACAAAATCATATTTAGAAAATTCAGTATTCATTTGTACAAAATCATAATAAACCGACTTATAAACCAAGCATGTTTAGCTTGGTATATAAGTCGGTTTATTTGATTATTTGACTTATGTATAGATTTTTAAATTTTATTTTATTTTTATAAATCATTTTTAAAGTAAAATAAACTAATAAACCTAATAAGGTCATTCAAACACAAAATCATATTTAGAAAATTCAGCATTCATTTGCACTCCAAAGTGGGATTTGCACGTATATACAATATGGAATTTGCTTGAGTTATTTTAAAAAAACGAGTTGAAGAAATAATTATGAGTACGTACTGTAATTATGTGAGGTAAGAATCTGAGTTAAATTTCCTAAGGACTGAAATGCTAAGCACAAAGGAAGCAATTTTTTTTGTTCAAAATGAAAATTAATGAATATATTCTTTTTTATCTGAAAAATAGATAGAACATTCCAAATGATGGAGAAAATGGGCTTTTGTCCTTTCTTTTTAAAATATCTAGCAAAATGCCCCACGTCTGAAACTAATTAGGGAAATACCCCTGTTTTGAAACTTGATTTTCTAAAAATCGAGTTTTAAATATATAACTCGACTTTTGGAACATCGAGTTATAGCGAATGTGGACTTATAACTTGAGCTCCATGTGAAGTACTCGAGTTCATAGGAATCAAGTTCCACTTGAATTTTTTCAAGGAACTCGAGTTCCATGAACTCGAGTACTTCACATGGAACTCGAGTTCCAGAAATTTTTTTTTTTTTTTTTTCCAGTTCACTATAACTCGATTGTCCAAAAATCGAGTTTCAAAACAGTTTCCTAAATAGTTTCAGATATAAGGCATTTTGTTGGATATTTTTTTTTTTTTAAAAAAGGGCAAAAGCCCATTTTCACCGCTTTAACAACGTTGCCAACAGAACTTCTAGCCACAATTGCAATGGTGGTGCTTGAGGGATTAAAAGCTGAATTAAAATTATATTTTAATAATTTATTTTTTTGAGAAGAAAACCAGTACGTTTTATTGAATAAGAAAACAAAATTAGCCATAATCGGCTAGGAGAACAAAATTAACATATGGTGGAACTGGAACACCCTTCATCTACACCATTAAATTTTAATAATACTTAGATACGTAGAAGACTGGTTTTTTTAAGTATGCCTCAATTTCAAAGCAAGAAAGTCTTGGTCTCAGTTCTTTTGCATATCTTGCACAAACTTAGGAAGGATCCAATAAACTTATTAGGAAGGGATCCCTTCTAATTACCACTAGTTCTTTTGCACAGTTTGCCCTAACTTAGGAAGGATCTAATAAATCTAAGCTAGAACCCCAACTATCACGCATTCTTGACGTGATCGTCACTCTACAAGTACAAAGTTTTTGCGGAGTGTGGGAGGGCAAGGTTTGGGGTTCAAGTTTCTAGAAAGGAGCTTCACACACACACACACATATGTGTGTATATATATATATATATATATATATATATATATTTAGATTAGGCTAGAGTAGAACTTATATCTTGTATAAAAAAATAAAAAAAGAACTCAAACATATTTTATTTTGTTATACTGTCAAGAAAATGATCCTAGCTTGTAATATTCAGATGGATTTAACACACCAAGCATGTAGAGATGGATTTTCAATTCAGGCGGAGAGGGAACAGCTATTAAAAATTCCCTCCTCCTCTTGCAATTTTCATGGGAAAAAAAAAAAAGAACACATATATATATATATATATATATATATATATATATATATAAGCTTAAATTAATCATTTCTCTCTTCTAAGTTCTAACTTAAATATAATTAATTCTACCCCCCCCCCCCCCCCCCGCCCCAAAAAAATATAATTAATTTTAAAATATGGCGCCCAAAATAAAAATTCTGCTCCTGCCGGTAAACCTTAAATAAGTCAGCACCTAACAAATTTGTCAAATGTAGTTGTGAGATGTAAGCGAAAATTTTAGACTAAAGAACCCAGTTATGGTTGCAGACTTGCAGTTGCCTACATTTGGTACTCATAGGTAGACGAGGGAAATTGGCTGGAACACTTGCATCTTCTTAATTAATTTCTTTTATATCATATGTAAAGAGAGAAGAAATTATTAGCTTAAGCTATGTGATTATGAAAGCATATTATGTGTACTACTTTTTATTTTTTTTAATTATCAAAACCCAAAATTAATAATAAATTATTATAATGATTGAAAATAAATATGCGATTTCTTTTAAAATTCTTCAAATCTTTAGTAATAAAAATTTTTCGGAAATATATTTTAAAATTTTGAAAAATGGTAATATAGTTTCATATAGTATAATTTATATTAGTGATTTTAATGCATTTACAATGACTCACATAGTAGAAGCACGTTATACAATTTCTAATATTTATATCGAGAAAACACAACATGCATGCCATGTGTAATGATTACACAAAATCACATAACATGAACACAAATTCAGGAATAATAAATATTTAATTTATTAGGTGTAATGCGTATTTTTTTTTAAAAGAATATCATACTTATGGATAATTCATTTATTTGCACACATAAATTGATTGTAATTATGTGTGTTTTCTTGATATTTATGAACCGTTTGACTTTATTTTTTCAAAAAATAATATTTTTATTTAATGTAATATTGAATGTTAGAGTAAAATTCTACCTCAGATAAAACGAAAAACAAAAGTACCCATTGACATGATTGTAGCTTGTGTGGTTATTTGTTGACAAAAACATTTTCATTAAATGATGTTTTTATATATTTTGGGGGAAAAAAAGACAAATAATGCATAAACGTGCATGCATGGATGGAACTATAGGTGGGGGCCAAGGGAGCCCGTCCCCCCTAGTCTTAAGAAGATATATATATATATTTAAACAACTTTATATTTGAGCCCTCTTTTTCAAAAAATTTGGGCTGCCTTCATTGCAATTTTACATTGATTTTATTGTAATAGCATTTGCATCAATTGTAAAATAGCATAAGGCCCCAAATTTGTCCAATTAATCCCAAAAGTATACTGTGGGGCCAGAAATAGTCAGGCAACCCCGGCCCACTTCGAACCAGGCCCAAGGCCCGAGCCGAGGAGGCGTTCTTGGTCCGAGGATGGAAGCAGTAGGCCCAGGGGCCCAATAAGGCACGCCGAGGATGACTCCATCCTCGGAAATCCGACACCATAATGAAAACAGGCAACACGTCACCCAGGGAGCACTCCTGATCATTCGAAGGGCAGGGAGCAGGTACCGCATACCAGGAGTAGAAGCATGGTGGAGGAGCAAGTTCAGGACGAACTGTCACCTCCACATTAAATGCCCTCAACTAACGTCCTGGCCGCATTAATGAGGAGGGGACGCCTCAACAGTGCCACCTTGGTTGCCGCATCCCACAGAGAGAATGGGAAGGTGGCTGATGGGACAGGCACTCAAGTAATGGCCTAATTCCCCAACAAATGTAGGGCTAGGATCAACTGAGAGAGAGGTATATAATGTAAGAAGTCCCTCTTGAAGGAGAGGGAGGAAAAACAAAGGAAAGAAATACTGTAACAGTTTATATTCTCTCAATCCTTGTAACCTTTCTCCGGAAAAATAAGAAGAACATTAAGCTCTGTGAAACCCGTCCGAGGAGCCCTATTGTGCACCATAACCCACGTTAAAGTTACCAGCATTCACGTACAACCATGCATGGCCGTTGCATTCCTCACTAGGGCCTAGCTCTTGAACCCATACTCTACAAATTCATTGCAGGGTTAACTGGGCTTGGGTCCACTCTCAACACCTAGGAGTGCTCGAAACAGGTCCCTACATATACCTACATCAGTTTATATATAATTGTGCAAAAATCAATTTGTGCTACAATAAATATGTAAATTTACACAATTATTATAGCACAAATGTATTTTTGCACAATGATACATGGGCTAATGTAGGTGTATTTTCGGGTTGATTGGGAAAATTTACACAATTACTGTAACTATGCAAATGAATGCTTTGGAAATTATTTAGATTGAGGGTAGTGGTTTTTGGATGGAGAAGAGAGAGATGATTTGAGATAATAATAAAAAATTGATAAGGAAATAGTATTATGATGAAATGTAGTGTAAAATAAATAATCTAATGTAAAGTATTTTGAAAAATGAGTGTATAAAATAAAAAAAAAGTAGGTTATTATGCTAAAATAAATAGAAATTTTTGCATAAATTGATGCAATTGCTCTAATTTAGTAAGAAACAATGGTGTTTTGTGTTTTTGTTTTTGTTAGTAGATGATTGTATTATAATGTATTACAAGACAATAATTTTGTGTACTTGTCTTTGTTGATAGTTCGTTAATATTAAATAGATGATTATTTAAAATTTCATATTTTTTATTATTATTTATACTTCGGCTCCCCAAACTTGAAATCTAGTGCTCTCTCTCTCTCTCTCTCTCTCTCTCTCTCTATATATATATATATATATGTATGTATGTATGTATAACTCATAATTATGTTATTTTAAAACCTGCCCTCTTTTCTTTTGTTTAATGTTTTTAACCTGTACTTTTAATCACACGTTAAGAAGACCTTTAAATAATAACCTAGATTGACCAAGACCTACCATTAATAGAAAAGAAAAGAAACAAGGCAAGCGATCACAACTTCACAAGTCCCAATCAAACAGAAATTTATGACTTCCTTCATGGTTCAGGTTATATATCTTTTATCCATTCAAGGAAGAAAGAGGGAATCACGTAACTAGCTAACATATAATTTATTTTCTATTTCGCATGTGGATTGCTATCCATGCATTTTTAAATTAAGTAATGCAAAAAAGTTTAGTCCCTTATATTTTTATTTTATAGTACTCAATTAAGTTGTTACTTAGGCTGCGTTTGTTTTGGGTGAAAATCATTTTCGGAAATGCTTTTCTGTAATTACGGGTGTTTGGTTGCGCACGGAAAATCAATTTTCCGGAAATTGTTTTCAGTTGACCAGTGGTCAAGGGTGAAAATCACTTCCCTTTCTATTTTCACTTCAAATACTCTTTTCCAGAAAACTGAGAGAAAGAGAGCAAGAAGAGAGAGAGAGAGAGAGAGAGAGAGAGAAAGAGAGAGCCCACGAACCACCGATCCAAGCCCAGAGCCCATCGCCGGCGACCTTCGACCAGACGCATCGCCTTCGACCCAGACCCATACCCATCGCCACGATCCAGCGATGCCATCGCCTTCGACCTTCGATCTCACCTCCGCTCAATCTTGCCTTTGCCGCGCGTTCTCGCCTTCGACCCACCAATCTTCGACCTTCGACCTTCGACCGTCGATCTTCGACCTTCGACCGTCGATCTTCGCCCCACTGATTTTTGTTGTTGTTGTTGTGATTCCTGTTGTTTTTTATTTTTGATTCCTATGGGTTGAATTGGATGCTAAGAAAATTTGAATTTTTGATTCCTGTGATTCCTGTTGTTTTTGTTTTTGATTCTTGTTGTGATTTTTTATTTTTGAAATTTTCTGTAATAAAATTTGTTGTTTGGATGCTGAGAAAATAGTTGAGAAAATGTGAAAAATTTATAAAAAAATAGCATTTTCAGAATAGAACCAAACACATGAAAATATTTTCTACAATAATTTTCATAATATAACCAAACACTTGAAAATATTTTTCTTTTCTGGAAAATAGATATTTTTCCAAAAATATTTTACGGGAACCAAACGGACCCTTAGACGCTTCAATGGGATCCCCACATATGTAATTGATAGGGCATGGGTTAAAGTCTAATGGGGATTAGAGTTCCACGTCGTAGACAATTAGCAAATACCACACATCCATGTAGTATTGACTACATTATGGAAGCCATATAATTTATTTTCTATTTCGCATGTGGACTGCTATCCATGCATTTTTAAATTAAGTAATGCAAAAAAGTTCAATCCCACCTGTTTTAATTATATTTTTATTTTATAGTACTCAATTAAGTTGTTACTTAGACGCTTCAATGGGACCCCCCACATATGTAATGGATAGGACAAGCATTAAAGTCTAATGGGGATTAGAGTTCCACGTCGTAGACAATTAGCAAATATCACACATCCATGTAGTTAGTCCGGTTTTTGAGGTTCGGACAGTTTCTTTTTGCTTCAGCTTTCCCGATGAATTTTGGGTACACCGGGATGAAGTTATGATCAGATCTAGAAGAAATGAAAAAGAAATGAAAGAACACGAAGAAGAACAAAGATCAGAAGGAGATCTGATTATTTTTGGAGGTGCTTAAGCTTCACTGATTCACAATCTTCGAATCTGCTGCAGAGAGAGACAGAGAGCTTCTTCTTTTTTTTTTTTGATAATCAAGAGAAGAAACTCTTTTTGATTGATAACACAAACACAAACACAGACACAAATACAAAGAGACCACTGATGAAAGATCAAATTGTTGATTGTGGAGAAGAAACCCAGCAAGCAGATGTAGGCTACTCCAGGACGAAGACCAAAGTTGAGACAAAGAGCTCATAGAAGAACAGAAAGGAGAAAGATAAAATAATGAAACATGACTTCACTGCTTCAGCGGCCAAAAGTAAAGAAAGAGATGTGGTCAAGGAGTAGGTGGGATAGGTGGGATAATTTATTAGAGTTCCACGTTTTGCTTTCTAAGTGGTTGAAATTTTTAACTTTTTATGTTTTGTTTTTATTTTAAAGGAAATAGTTGATTCTTATCATCCCAGTAGGCCACGTTGCATGCAATGCAAACAAATATCATCCGTTCACCACATTAAATAAAGAGAGGTGTTATATTCGCAATATTTTTACAATATTTTCACAATAAATCATAGGTAGTTAATTGTTATTGATTCAAATTTGAACCTAACACTAAGATTAATTTTTTGCTCCAATAATAATAACTAGTAACAACTTGCCACTTAAAATTTATTGTAAAAATATTATAAAAATGTTGTGAACATATCATTTTTCTTAAAAAAATTAATGCATTAGTAATTTATAAGTGCCATGTTGCAGACATGCAACACAATTACACAAATACCATTATATATATATATATATATATTTATTATTATTCTAATTATTATATTATTAGATAATATCACAAATTTAATTAATCAACGTAAAAAATACTAGGATTTAATATTTCTTAAAGTTATGAATTATGATATAGAAAATACATATGAAAGATATATTTCTTTGTTTCTATAAAGCAATAATAGATCTCTATATTTAATTGCACTATTTTAGTTAATTTTTTTAATATTTGTACAAATTTAATATAATTTTTATGTTTTAAATAATTATTAAATTAATTATGACGTCATCACGGTTTGACCCCGGTTCAACCTCGGTTCGACCTCAAAAACCTTGAACCTCTCCATTTTACGGTTCAATGAACGGTCCGGATTTCAAAACCTTGATGTAGTATTGACTATATTATGGAAGCTAAGGCTTAGACTACTATATAAAAAGCATGAATAATTAAACAAAAATGATGATGATTGCCTTAAATATGACAAGCATGCTACCTTACGCTACTATTATTGCTTATCTATACTAAGGATTGGCACTAATGTCTCACCCAAGTATTCATTATATACACAAGTTATTGAAATAAGTGCTACCTAGTGATTAAGCCCCACCCCTCTTGTTAGCTGAATAACAGTGCGTGGAGCTTTTTTGATCGAGAAGATATTTTATGAGACGGGTTTTTATGAAACATCTCTCTCACAATATATGAAACTTACATATAAAAATCACTAAGAGAAATGTCTTACAAAACCATTTCGTAAAATAACTTTTCTTGTTGATCAACTTTTGCCCTTTACGAATCATGTATTATGCACATGAACCACCGACTAAGAAAGCTAGAGGAGTTGGGAATTATTATTGGCCCACAAATATGCCAAATTAGCCCATTAATCATGGATAGTCAATATTTTGTCTTGCTATGGTTGGGCTAAATTCAGTGATCTTCCAATAGAGAATGACTAATGATAGATGTGTTTTTTTGTTAAGTTCTTTTTGCTAGACGTTATATTTATTTATTTGATATAAGGTTTTTTTTTTTTTTTTAACTATCTTTGTTTCCCAAGACATTTCTGTAAGAGATGCGTATACAATTAACCACTAAATTGCGTCGTAATAGATCTTATTAAGAGACATGTAGTGGATAAGAATGAAACAACTTCACGTTCATACTCAGAATGGGATTGGGAGGTTGTCAACGCCCAGCCTCAATCGGAACGAAAAAACCGCCATCGGGCCTTCTTTCGACCACCCGCCGTGGCGAGGCTCCCGCACAAGCAGGGCCTGTTGGAGGCCCCTCTCAATAATGGTGCGAGTGGTTCGCGTAGTGCTTCGGGTGCTCTCTCTCTCTCTCTCTCTCGGTGGAGGAAGGTAAGTCTACCTTTGGAGGTGTGGCAGGAATCTTGGCCAAATTTTAAGAGAATTACCAAAGGTAAGTGAAGTCGCCACCAATAATTGGGTTTTTCTAAGGTGTGATTGGTCATCTGTTTCTAATTGATTTTATTACCGATCCTAGGCTAAGAAAAATGGCATTTTTCCTAATCTAATGTGGATGATAAAATATATTGATTCTTGAGTCCGGAAGTTTGGTTACGTGTGGGGAAAGTGTTAGGCACCTCACAACGCCTATCCAAGGACAATCCTTTGTTTTGATAAAACCTTAATTCTGCTTGCTTCATTCATAATTCCTACGCACATAAATACTAGTGAGCAGATAAGCTTCATCACAACCAAGTCCTTAAACACAAGATCCAACTCCAACTTAAATTTAAATATAAATTGAAATTAAATTCTAATCCTCTTTCTAATCTACTGCATAATTTTATTAAAATTCTATTCAAATTCAAACTTAATCTACTGCATAATTTTATTAGAATTCTATTCAAATTCAAACTTCTTGAACTACTTCATAATTATTTGCTATTCAAACTTCTTCAACTACTACATAATTATTTTGCCATTTGACCTTGGGACGCAACAAAGGGCCTATCTTGTAACATCAGTTTAGGTGGTATCATCATTACATATGACAAAGGCGTGGTAATCATAGCTTCAAGCAAAGAGAAAGAAATGAATTAACAATTCTATTGAAATAGAAGCAATTGCTTTTTTTTTTTTTTTTTTTTGGCTGAAGCAATAGCTTTAATTCTGCATAATGATTGCAGTAGTATCAATACGACATTTAGTTTCAGTGCTGTGCTACAAGTCCTTATGTCTTTCTTATGTAATTAATTCGTGAGAAAAGTTAATGGAAAACTTTTATGAGAAAAAAATTTAATATTTTGACAATTTTTTCAATTTTTCATAAATGTAGTATAAAATCTTTTTTAAAGTAGTTTATTAACAATTTTCCCAAAGACATCCATTAACATAACTTTTAATTCATTAGAACTAGACACTTGTAATTTCAGTTATTGGTTGCCTGAGATTAGTGGGGTTAGTTATTTTCATTACTGAGTTGTTAAGAGTTAGTCGTGAGGTTGTTATTTCAGTTGTCTTTCTTTGTTTCTTGTTCACATGAGAAATTCTGAGGTTGTTATTTCAGTTGTCCTTCTTTGTTTCTGGTTCACATGAGAAATTCTATTAAACTTTCTCACATCACAGCTCCTTAATTAGTTGAGCACTTTGCTTTCTCTTGTCCAAATCTAACATATACCAGTGAAGACAGCATGATTTCCCGTTATCCTCTAATTATATAGATTTCATAAGTTTCAAATTAAGAGACAAATTTATTTCCTTATGGTTTATGAAATCATCTAAGAGTTATCTAATGAATGTCATTGTACAAGTTTCCTTAAAATAATAAGTTCATGTACTCACAAATTCACAATCGTATTTACAACTTGTTAAAATTTTATGCTACTAGCTCGTGTGAAAGTGATATTAATGGTAGAAACTAAAAAGCTGCATACCTTTTATTGAGAAGACAAATTATAACTAGTAGAAAATTACTTTCACATAAATCCGCCTAAATTCCTTCTTTTTTTATTGCTAACTCATAATTTACTACTTGAAAAATAGATTTCAATAATAAATTTGTCTAAAAAACTATCAATTCTAATTTTGATTTTGATAGAGCGAGAAATGATGAGTAAAATTTTTGGGCCTTGATTACATTTTTATATTGTTAGACAGATAGACAAGATATTTTATTGACCAATAGAAGAGGTTTTTTTTTTTTTTTTTTTTTTGGCTAGGTGAAAAACCATACTTTTTTATAATTGTTATTATTTTTGCAATACTTATTTTAAAACCTTTTTGTAATTCTATAATAAATATAATGTATTTATTTTAGGGGTTCCTCTTCCAATTGATGCCTTAGACAAGCCATTGCCTAAATCGTCTAATTGTTGAGCTGCCCCTAGTTATGTGCCAAAGAGAGTTTAGATTGTAAGGAACTCATTATGAGGTGACACTGAAGCATGGAGCCAAGAAGATTGTGAGCCTGTTTGGTAATGTTGTTCTAGTAATGTTTAAATGTTGTGAAAATACATGTGGGTAAAAAAATGTTGTAGAAATACGTGTTGTATTGTTTAAACAACGAAAACTGTTGTTCAAACAATGTTACCAAACAGACCTTGTATTTCCTAATAACCAAGCCAAGTATGTACGTACAGGCTAGTCTGCTTCACAAGAATGGAAAAAAGAAATGTCTAGTCGAGCTGCAGTAATGTCCATGCCGTTAAATTCCAGAGTGTTCCTACGAGGAGAATCACACACGCGGAGAGAGATCAAGAAATATATGTATTTGTCAGCACTAAACATGCACATTTTTACATCAAAAGCAAAAAAAATTCTTGCACAAATTGGTCATTTGTGAGGACACTTAATATTCAAAACCTAAAAGTCAGCTTGATTAAGGAAAAAATAATTGATGGGACTTAGAAAACATTGCTCACATCAACAGCTCTTACAGAAGCAACGTTGTAACGTATCTCTATCTTTTTCTTTTCCCTGTATCCATATTCTGCAGTCTCTTTATAATACATCTAATACTAATGCAAAGTTATTTATCGACTTCAGTCTCCCCATGACGACCACAGTCTGAAATAGATGAAGATGTAGATGCAGCAACATTTTTTCCTTTGCTATCTGATGATGATGTGGGACCAATGTCCAGGTTTTCCTCGACTTTTGGCTTCTGTAGAAGTCGGAGCTGATTTTGCATGACCTGCATGAGAGGGACAGTGAACCACAATATTATGACAAAATATTGTCGTTTTATTTTCTTTGATTAGTATGAAGCAAGTTATTCTATTTTCTTAAAATGTAAAAAATATATATATAATTTTAAAAAATTAAAAAAATAATAATAATAACCTACAAAGAGTAAAGCAATCAAACTAGAATGAAGGCAGTCAACTGATGCAGCTAATACGAGGAAAATAGAATTCCTG
The DNA here is from genome assembly GCA_032727855.1 of Quercus ilex subsp. ballota. Classification (NCBI taxonomy): domain Eukaryota; kingdom Viridiplantae; phylum Streptophyta; class Magnoliopsida; order Fagales; family Fagaceae; genus Quercus; species Quercus ilex. The sequence continues at coordinate 24,514,342 of CM064916.1, read as the reverse complement.
GGACCCAAGTCCGTCTAAGTTTGATAGGGACGTCATGCCCTGGTGCCCTTCCCATCAGAGGAGAACAACCCAACGATAAAATAAAGTGCCCCTTCTAACAGGTACCCATGTGATTGCTCAACCTCACTTCCCATTTCCAGTTTCGTTTTTTTTTTTTGCTGAATAAGACCATCTCCTTCCCATCACCTTAATCACACATCAATAGCCAGTTGATATGAATCACCTATGTGACAACTGCATGACTATTATGCTGATTGCAATGGCACATATTTACATCCCATGTTTTGAGATAAGGTTAACAATTCCTTGGATCTTCCAGCAAGAAACAAACAATCAAAAGTTTACTTATTATACCAGTTGCTGCAGGCATTGCTGATAACTATACCATGAAAGACTTCAAATATAAACACTGGACACTTGCTCATGAAGCATACATTTAAGAGAGAATTGATAATATTAGCCCAACCAAACAGCAGACCTCAACCAAGTGTACACGCATAAGTTTACAAACACATAATGCACATCTTCCTGTGGGGCAGGATAATATCGGTTTAGATGGTTTAACATTTTGCCTATTAGATCATAAGAACACAATTTTCTCATGTAGTATCCACTAGTGTACAGTAAGATGATACATACACCTCATGAATTCACATATATAGAAGCAGAAAATGGAAGCATCAATGGATAAACCACAATGATATGTGCATCAGAATTAAAATTTATTGTACCTCGATTTGGTTACTAAGAAATTTTTTCTGAGCTTCCAGCTGCGAGTCTGGTATATTAAGATTGCTGCCAAACCTATCTCCATAGGTCACATTGGCTCCAGGTGTCTGAAAAGGAACAAAAATGCAGTGCGGAGATTGAGGAAAAGGCAAGTTTGAAGGTCCACCAGGGATTGCGAACTGTTGTTGTGGTTGTCCAATGAATGCTGGTCCACTGGATTCTGTGTTAGCAGAGTCAGCTGAGGTTTTTTGAACCTGCGGAAGAACGGCATATCCAGGGGACCTGCAAAGAAGAGTACAAAATTTGTTGAAACAGTTGGTCCTAAAACTCAACTCAAATCAACTAAGCCTTAATTCCAAGTAAATTGGGATTGGCTTAATGAATCCCTTCTTTTTTCCAAAACTAATTAGGGTAAGCCACAATTTTTTCCCCAACAGTCTGTCCTATCTAAGATTGCACTCTATATTGCCTCCTTTAAAATATGTACTGGTGAAAACATCCGTCCTCATCAAACCAGAAGCCTGGGCTTTTCAAAGTAAATAAGCTCTAGGAAGGAGAAAATGAAGCGAGGGGTGTTCAACCTAAAACCTACAAAATCTAGTTGAACCTCTAAATCTTTGGCTAGCTTCAAGTCTTTGATATATATTTTACAGCTTTTAAATTAATCTGTTCTGCAACCCAGAAGGGGTCAACTGAATCAAACGGTGGTTGGCATGACTTGGCTGACCCATCTCAAAGCTTCAAGTACTATTAAAATATGATGCATCATTTCTTAAACCGTCACACAAAAGGAGAATATGAAGACAGAACAATGTTCTAGGGTTGCCATATTTGTAGTTCAAGAGTGCAAGCAGTCTACCTCCACCCTGCACACACACGCTATACAAACAAAAGCATGCCAACAGACAAGATGATTAAAAACATAGCACAAAAGTGCATACCATACTAGCGCATTTGCAGAAGGATAAACATAAGATTTCTCATATATTGAAGCTGCTGCAGCAGCAGCTTGGAGTCTGGCTTGATGCTGGCTCAAATTATCACCCACCGTACCATTACCAACAGAACCCTGAGCAGACGTACTTCCAATCGCTGTCCCTGTACCCAGTTAAAATAGTTTGTCAGTCCTATACCATAACAATGAACAAGTGAAACAATTAAGTGAAGAAAAAAAACTTCTTTTTTTCCCTTTTTATAGTAGTAAAAGCATATCACAATAAAGAACTCCATTTCCCTGAGATTAAACAACTGACATGATGAATGAAACCACTGAACATAAAACATTGAAACCCAAGAAATTGCTATAACCACAAATGAGAAACTGAAAGAGTATATTAGAGAACCACCAATTTATGACGCTAAAATAACAGCAATCGTATGAATCTTGGAGTTCTACACTAACCATATTTCATTACTCTTTCATACATTATGAATTAAGACCTAGACTGTTGTTTTAAAGTTTAAACTATAGCTTTTCTTTTTCTTTTTTAAACTCATCTTAATAGGAACATTCAGGGGAAAAATATTCTGCAGAAACGCAATCAAAATAGATTACTAAACAAATACATCAGGATAGCTCAAATAAAATCAGGAATTATGCATTTCAATACATGATTTCCTACTAAATCATTAATCCTTTTAAGTTTTTCCTTTGAAAATAGATTTAACCAGGGTCAAAACAAAATTTTCGGCAACATCTAAAAAGTAATGTTCATATTTTTTTTTTCAAAATCAAAATTCATAAACACGAACAATTGCAATAGACTCCCTAGAAGGCAGCTGCGTCTAAGGCCGCTGTAAAGAAGTAAGGCAAATAAGCAAAGCTATATTACACTTAGCCTTCTATTAGCAAATGTCCATGAAAGGGGCACTGTACTGTGGCAAGCTTAATTCACTAGGCCCAAGCATTCCATAAAGGCCATACCCAGTGCACAAAGGTCCTTTTGCGACCTTTGGAAGAGTTAGCCTTACCCCTCATTTTTGGAGAGGCTAATTCACAAACGCGCGCAACACATCTCTTGAATGGAGGGCACTTGCCATCACACCAAGGTACAACCTCTGAGCCCAAGCAACACGTGTGATAAAAATTATATGAAAGCTAAGAATTTGATGCAGAAACACAATTTGCATGACCTAATCCACTTGATTACACTCTTCCAGCAGTGGAAAGTTTTTAGCTAAAAAACTGGGAAGAATCAACAAAAATCTGATAATCCAGTACAGTATAACTGATTTCTCTGCTACACATGATGCATACAATATCTTTCTGCCATCCACTATTGGAGTCCAGAAACTGATTCTGAGGACTAAGACAGAAGATATGTTTGAATTGACAGATTAAAAGTAAAATATGACAGATTTTTTTAGGGAAAATTGCAAAAACACTCCTCGGGGTTTGGGTCATTTTCAAACATACCCCTTGTACTATCAATTTAAACTTTTAAACCCTTGACGTATTGCGATTGATCAAATTAACCCCTCTATTAAGTGACCGAAAGGGGTCACATGCATTTTATTGTAGACAAAACATTTTTTGATAAAATTCTTTTTAAAAAATTCTTTTCTTTTCTTCTTATTTTCTTTCCCTCTATTTTCTTTTCCTTTTACCAGTTCTCTCTCTCTCAGCCTACCTCAACATGGCTAAATCCTTGCTCTCTCCTACCCTTCTTCTATTTTTCATCTCTTAAGCCCTCCCCTTGCTCCTGGAGTCGCAATGGAGCCTAGGCCACCAATTTCAAGCCAGCTGAAGCCGAGGAAACTGCATCAACATCACCATGCCTCATTAACCGAGTCATCCCAAGAACACCAAGCCCAAGATGTGAGCACCAGTCAAGTTGTCCTGACTGACTCCAAGGAGTGCTCCGCACATGAATGCGGTATGATCAGCTTGGTGGCAGGTTCTCATCATACGGATGGTTCGGTTCATTGTCAGGTTGGGGCAAATTGCTGAGGTTAGAGGGTTTTTTATTTGTGGAGGTGTTGGATTTTGTGGTTATTGTTTAGATTTGTGGTTGAAGATTTTTTGAAATTGGGATTTGATGATTTGGTTTGTTAATGTAGTGGGCATTAACTTGAATTGGAGATTGATCATTTGTTTGAGAAGTGGGCATGAAAGTAGTAAAATTCTTGGTAAACTGTGTACAGGGTAGATGGCATAAAATTGGGGATTGATGGTTTTGGTAATACTAGATCTGAAGTTTTCATGTTAACAGTACTTCAATTTTTTCTTTCCAATTTTAATTAAAGAAGAGTTTTTAAAAAAAATAATAATTATATTTTAACTAATTTTAATTTTATTTAAAAAAATGAATTTCAAACACTCAAATTGAAAGAAGTAGAACAGAGGGATCAATTTGATCAATTACAATACCATGCATGCTTAAAAATTTTAATTGATAGTACAGTGGGTGTGTTTGAAAATGACCCAAACCTCAAGAGGTGTTTATGCAATTTGCCATTTTTTATTGAGAGATAAATAATCAAAACTTTGCCTGTGGCAGTGCTTAGTGTGGTATATTTTGCACATAGCTGATCCCAAACTCACAAAAAAAAAAAAAAAAGGAGAGTTGCAATAGGCTGATGGCTAGTGTAATTTATTCACTTTTATTATGAATGCCACTTATGCTAGGTAAATACTCACACAGCCGAGGAGATCTGAACCCCCACCTTCACTAACGACAAAATACTTATGAGGTTGGAAGTGCCATTTGGCCCAAAGGCCATTGGCAGTTGTGGTCTAACTTATGGCTTCTGATAAATGCTTTATCTTTTTCTCTTAAGTTGATAAGATATTGCTCCTCAGTAAATTCCAATGGTACCACAATGTCAAAATACGCAGGAAAGGGAATGACTTGTTCATGAGTCATAAACATAACATGGGAAAAATGCACATTCATAGTTTTCATTAGTAATTTGAAATTGTGCACAAAAAAATTGTGTATCAGAAATATTTCACCCCAATCACATAAGTAATGATTATGTAATTACCTTGCTGATTAACATCTGCCCGTGATCCATGCCCTCCAGCTGTAGTTGTCCCATTTTCAGGTGGTACAACCAGGGCTCTGCAAGTAGGACAGGTATGCTGTCGCTCTAACCATGACCGGAGGCAATGCACATGAAACAGATGTCCACAAATAAGTTTCTTGGCTGTCGTCATCTCTTCACGACAAATTATGCATGTTGCGTCACTTCTGCATATCCATCAGAAATAATTATTTAAAAAAGAAGAAGAAGAAGAAGAAGAAGAAGAAGAAGTAAAAGTGTGCGTATCCAAAACATAATAATAGCAAAGCAAAGAACTCACGCATTAAGTTCTTCAGGTGTTGCATCTGGAAATCGATCATTCATGTTTGAAGTGATCTTCCGATAGCGAATGTAATCGGCAATACGAATCTTAAAATTTCTAAATGTCTCATAGAGCTCTCTTATTAAGTGCAAAGGTACACCATAGTGCCTAAGGAAACAAACTCAAAGTCAGTATGAAAGGATATATCAAAAGAAATTAAAATAATAATAATAATAATAATAATAATAAGGTAACAGTTTAAAAAGAAAAGGAGACAATATATGCCATAAACCCCCACCCCCCCAAAAAAAAAAAAGTTACGATTTTAATACAAATATTGAAGTATATGACCTAGACATGGAATCATGATTGAAAGCAAGAGGAACAACAAACAGGCATAGCTAGTTTACCCTACTTTCATGTTGGCACACTTAACAAGTAGAAGTGCCTATACAAGCCAAAACTAAATAGCAGTTTGAACCCTTTGAGGAGAAATTGGACAACCTATGTTGGGATTAAGTTGTAACTAGAGCAAATTCTTAGTAAACAAATTGGAACCTTACCCCATTATTTACAGTTTTTTTTTTTAATTGGTAACTTACACACACGCCTAATGGGCTTTGAACCCATGACCTCACACCCTCCACCAAGCAGTAGCAAGGGGAGGAGGTACCAATTGAGCTAGAGCTCATTAGCTACCCTATTATTCACAACTACCTTCATTACACTATATTTTGGAGCTTATAAATGAATGAAATATAATAGAATTGGTAGATCGTAAAGAATGGAATCAAATATGGAGTATTTCATCTTTAAGCATAATATAAGATTCAAAAAGGAGGCCAAGCAAAAAAGGTAGGTGTTATTTTTCATAAGTGAAAGGTGGAGTTACTGCAAATTTAAATGCTTTGAACACACACAGCTTCGTAGTTCAGTAGCTAAAGTTAAACAAAAATATAATTGCTCTTCATACTACGCAAAAGCAACCATATTGCATAACTGTTCATGGTCGAATGCTCATCTTTGTGTACTTGGGTAGTCAAATAACAGTCAGTAAGTGGAGATACATGTGACTTTGTGCATAGTCCAATAGAACAACCATGGTTTATGTGATGTGTGAGCACAATTAATCCAGGTATGCTTATGTGCATACACGAGTAACCTGTAAAGCATTGAGAGTGAATTGAATTCTTTTTCTTCTTTTATTTTTTTTAATGGTTGGGCAAGAGGATGAATATATCACTTACATAAAAATCACAAGGAAGAAACACAGATACATGGACAAGTGAAGCAAGTCCCGGATAAGTTCCAAGTAAAATGTGTACACAGGCTTTTTTTCCCATTGTCCCTCCATTAGCATGTCACTAACATAGAACACGTACTTTACAAATGTTGACACTGTTGTTGTTGCCAGTATCATGTACCTGAGGCAAAAGGTAAAAGACATTACTATAGAGCTACTTCATGTATCAGAAAATGATTCATGTCAAAACTAAATGCAACTGGATATCCCAAGCATTCCTGTGGTCATAAAACTGTAATGAAGAATTTCAGCAATACACATGAAAATACAAAATAGTGTTAACATTTTGAGGCCTTGGAGTGTGTGGAGCAATTAGTTAAGTACGTAATTTGTAGAAAATGGCATTTTGACATTTTTGCCTCAATAGAGCTACTTCTTAACAGACATAATTTACCAATCCTTACTATCTTCTTTTGTAATTGAAAAAAAAAAATAGCATCTCTTCATTACTTCTAAAATTTCCAAGTGTTATTTGACTGCAAGTTAACACACCAAAGTTCAACAAGTACTCATTTAGAGAAATTCTGAAATTTGTTTGAAGAGAATACAAGTAGTTAAAAGCCATATTTTGATGGTTGTAAGATAAGACGACATAAACCTTTATATCGTCTATGAAACTTTTTGCATCCATGTTGAATAAGCACTAATATTCTTCTTGGCACATGCAAGGCAAATCACATTCCAAAATATGTGCCTTGGTTTGCTTTCTTGAATCTGCTTTCAATTGCTGGCCAACCTCCAATAACTGTTAATTCCTTGTCCATCTGAATTGGTATTTTTCAAGTTTTCGTATCAAATCTCCAAAACTAAGGATAAGTCCAAAAGGTGTCTCTCTCTTGAACTTCAGTGCTTCTTCTTGATCTCATGTATTTATTGCCTTTCCCTCTTGGATCATAACTCCTTATATTTCAAACCCAACCACTTTAGTTACCTCCCTACCAAACAATTTATGTTAAGGGGGCACCTGCTATTTCTAAGCCTTTCGTAAAAGTGTATGCATAAACAAAACTTATTTTTACATTTAAGACTCATTTACAACGAGCTGAGCCAGTGATGCAAACTCCGGTTTAAGCTTATATAGATAGGCATTTGCATATGAAATAATGACCAAAAACAAAAAGGCTCATGAAGAGCATATTTAAATACAACTGAAAATAATAAAAACAGGAACATAAAGATCGAAAACTTACTCAAATGAAAAGAACAGCGAAACTGAAGCATGCCTTGTCTCTATCAAGTACTTAATATTGCTGTATAAAAAGAGACTATCAAGAAGAAGGAGGAATCCCAAAAAAGAAACAATCCGAATATGAGACAACATGGGCACTGAAGGAGTGGTCTCAATGTACTCAACCCTCTTCTGAGCCAACCAATGCAAAGCTTTGATTAACAACAAAGCCGTGACCATAGCCAGAAAAGTAACCGAAAAGTCCTGCCGGAATATAGTGATCGCAAATAGGATTTCCATGACCTCCCTCCACGACTGCTCATTTAGCCTCTCAACCTCCGCTTCCCGGAGGGAACCAAGGAATACCCGTTTGGTCAATTGCCACAAGATGCACATAATGACCAAACCCATGTTGAGAAGGAGCACCAAACTGATCTTTGAGGTCGATAAATAAACCATTGCCGGGTAAAACTGGCCTCTACTGTTGAATGCATGATAAACAACAGCTAGAGTTGCAATTAAACTAAGCCCAGCATACGTATGCAGCTTCATCATTTTCCTCCAGACACTGTTACACCATATCATTCAATTAACAAGTAAACCAATCCACAAAATCATATTTTTTAAACGTATAAGATCAAATTCATAAAAGGGCCATCACAAAAGCAAATCAAATTCCCAGACATGTAAACCACATCTTTTTTCTTCACATGATTTCCCATGATCCATACACCAAACAAACAAAACCCCAAATGAGGAAAAAAGAAAACATATTTCAAAAAGAAAAAAGAACAGTCAACTATGCAAAATAAGACCTAATATTCCACTTTTTTTTTTCCTAATCATATATTTTCCTTGCTTTTCTCAGCTACCAAATAATCAGCAATCACAAACAAGTTAAGCAAAACAAAAAAATGATAAGGATAATTCAAAATGGAAACAAATTCTAATCTCATGTACATGATTCGAGACCCAACATAATACAGAATTCCAAATGGCATCAATACAAGGCAGAAAGCCCCAAAATTTATTATAACTTGTTTCGATTTCTCTACCCTCATTTTCTCATCAACCAAACACACATAAAATTTAGTTGCTGCATGCCAATTTCTAAGAAAACGAGCCCCAAACAGAAAGGCATAACTCAAATCCAATGTAGAAACAAAAATAATTGAATTTTAACAACAAAAAATATATATAATCGATTTTTTTTTTCTTTTGTAAAAGATATATGAAATTGATAGATTGAGTTACCTTCTCCGTGTTCCTGTTCCTGTTCCTGTGAACCAAAGCTTCTGTCACGAACAAATTTGCTTGGGGTTTTCTTTCTCTCTCTCTCTCTCTTCTGTTTATTATTGAGGTGGACCGTGATGTATGCCGGGCCAATCAATTATTGCCACGTAGACACGTGTTCTAGCCCGGATCCGGATTCTTTTTCTGCGGCAGGCCGGCCCGCTTCTGGACTTGACCTTTTTTTTAAAATAAAATTATTTTATTTTATCTTTTTATTATTATCTGGGTGGACTTGATTCTTATTGGTCTATTTGGTTCTGTATTGTTCTTCTTCTTTTAAATTATATATATATATATATATATATATTTATACGTATTTATATGTTGCGTAAAACATAAAGGATACGACTAAATGAGTTTGGATAGAGCTGAAAGTTCCTTTCAGCTGCATTTGCATCTTTGTCAGTAGGTTTTGGAACTTTCAGCTGCATTTGCATCTTTGTCAGTAGGTTTTATATACTGTTTACAGGACTCACAACTATCTTTTTCAGCAAAATTTTCATTAAAATTAGATCCCACGACACTATTTACACATTTAAAAATTATTTTGCTACAATTATCCAAACAATATGAATATGTGTTTTAATTTTGCCAAGTGTTGGTTCCAGTGTACAACCAAGCTAAGCCTTACTCAAATATAAAAACTGCATTGAGGCCTGAGATTTTTGGGTGAGCCCAATGCTACCCAAACTTTTTATAAATATCCAAGTTGCACTGTTAACATAATCTTCACTTAATATTGTTTGCGCTCATTTTTCCTAAAAGCTAATTTGTGGTTAGTTTAAGTAATATGATGATGCATTCCTATAGTGACTATGTTGCGGTAATTATAACACAAAATGAGTACTTGGATAGTAAATAGAAGATAGATAACAACCATTGAAGAGAGTAGAAAAAGACTTTGAGGAGAAATTAAACTTTTAAACATTGTTGTGTGCTTAGAGGACAAAATAGATATTTTTGAAAATCTTTGATAGTGCTTGTCAATAACCCAAACTTTATATATACTTTTCACTTGACTCTTATATTTTTGTTGTGTTTCAAATAACTTTTCACTAACAAAACCTACACTTTTATTCTTGTGATGAATTAAATCATGTGTACTTTTATATGATATAATTTTTTTATTGAGATTTTAAGTGGGGGCAATGGCAGAGCCAAGATTTCAGTTTGGGGGGGGGGGGGGAGGGGGAATTAAAAAATAATAATAAAAGAGCCTAAAATTATTAATCGATATTAATAATAAAATTATAAACAACAATAATTTTCATACAAAATCTATTAAAATTTAAATAATTGTAAAATAAATAAACAATTGTAAAACATTCCTAACGATCAATCATCAAAGTAAGATTAATCTATATACATCAAGTTTAGACATTTAAATTTCAACTTTTCTTTCTCTATTCTTCTAATTATTTAAAATTTGGATTTATGATAAAAATCAAAATTTGAAACTATGAAAATGCAAGAAATGAAGGAGAAATAAATAATGGATGCTTTACTGCTTTAGTGCCATACAAGATATTATTATTATTATTATTATTATTTTGTGTAAAGTTTGAGTTCCATGTGGTTAAATTGAAATGAAATGAAAGAAATTTGGATAAGTAAAAAGAAAAAGAATTGAAATTGGTCAAAAGTCTAAACAGGTTTGTTAGCAGTGACATTTATTTTGTGCCAGGCTCATTGTTTAAAGTGGGAGGAGTTGTTTGAGTAATACCACAAAATCTCATAATATTTTTATAATAAATTAAAATATCAATATATCATGGGTCCGGTTAATGTGTGCCCTAAACGCACACATTAAACTTTTCACTTTTGAAAACTTTTTCTCGAGAATTGAAAAAGCTGTCAATACTTTTTCAATTCTCGAGAAGATTTTTTTCAAAAATGAAAATTAATGTGTGCCCTTAGGGCACACATTAGTAAAATCCATATATCATTAGTCAAAATAAAAATAAAATATATCTATTATGAGATCCATCTCAACTAAAAATAAAAGTATTGTGAGAATTTGTTGTGTTTTTAAACTCTATTTTTTATTTATTTCATGTTAAAGGTATGGTTTGCTTTATAGAAAAATACAAATGACTTTTTTGGGTGGAGTCAAAGGGGAGTAGGTGCCCCCTTCGCCCCTCTCTGGCTTTGCCCCAGAGCATCCACAATTGTGGACCTAAAAATCTAGTTATTTGACACTTATAAAAGTCACTTTATCTATTTTACCTCTTCACACCCAACATCAATAGATCTATATTTTTAGTTATTTGATTAAAATAATACAAATAACTCATTAGAATAATAATAAAAACATCCACCACAAACTTCATCAACCAACCACAACCACCTTCACCATCAGTCACAACCACCACCACTACCACCACTAGTCCACAGCAGGGGAAAAAAATAAAAAAACAACCAAGCAACCCAAAAATGGGTTGGCAGCATGAGCGAAATGGGTCTATGGCAAGGGGTTAACGACTTGGGTCTGCAACTTGGTTCAATGGAATGGGTCAAGGGCGTGGGCCGGTGACGTTGAGCTTTGGGTGGACTGCTAGCGGTGAGACAAAGAGGTGAGAAGTTGAGAGTTGAGACAGAGGTGAGATAAAAAAAAAAAAAAAAAAAAAAAAAAAAAAAAAAAGAAACAAACAAACAAATAATATAAAAAACAAAAGTAGAAATTTTTTTTTTTTAACTTTCAACTACAGTGCACAATTATATATAGCTGTACACTGTAGTAATGTAGGTAAAAAATTTACCTATACCACTACTATTGCAACACCCTTTTTGTATATAGTGATGGTAAAAATAGTTTTTTAGCACCATTATTGTGGATACTCTGAATGGGGGAATGGGAATGCTATACCATTTGGAAGCTCAAGATGAAAAAATAAAAAACCTGACCTAAAAAGAAAAAAAATAATAAAAATAAAAGTTACTCTTTAAATTTTATTTGATGACTAATTAACTTTTCATTCCCTTCATCCATAAATATTATAATGATAAAATAATTCTATAATTAATTTTATTTAATTTTTAAAGTTAAGGGACTAAATTGATTCAATTGATATTTAAAGGACCAAATTAAACTTTATTTTTTTTGATAGAAAAGACCGAATTAAACTTAAAAAGACTATAGTTGGAGAATCAAATTAAAATAATAATAAAAACTAATTTAACGTATATATTTTTGAAAAGTCTACCTTTATTATATTATAGATAGTATATGAAACCTAAATGCATCCTATAATAAAAGGAAAAATAAAACTGATTTAACTAAATGCAGATGAAAGTAGACAACTTTTTTTTTTTTTTTTGCGAGAATAGATAAAAAAAAAAAGATTAACTAGCTTTACCGTTTACATAAAAAAAGGAAATAACATTTTTACCGTAAAAATATATTGAAAAATTGGTTAGAGACTATAAATAGTCTATTAAGTTTTAACACATAATCGATTTTTTTTTAAGAAACAACACATAATCGATTTTGTTTGTGTTTAATTAATTAATTAATTTTTTGTTTGTTTTTAATTTTTATAATTAATTAATTTTGTTTCTTTTGATACATATATTTTTAAAGCCCATTTTTTTACTTTATATTTAATAATTATTTTCTTAACAAAATAAAATCAACAGAATTAAGTTAATCCATTCCAAACACAGAATAAGGAAAACAAAATACTCCATTAAAATAGAGAGATAGCTAGAGAGAACGAGGGAGGAGACTGGAGTGAGGGATGGCATCGACGGTGGTGAAGTACGTGTTGCAGTCGATCAAAGAGAAAGGCCTCCGTGGCTTCTACAGAGAGCTCAAGGACGAAGGCTTCGTGTAAATTCCTCAGTCGATTCTCTCTCTCTCTCTTTTCATATTCCTATTTCACCTCAATCTCTCATTTCTGTATTTTTTTATATTTTTTTCCAATATGTGAAAGATCTCAATCTTCCTCAGCTTTCTCTGCTTTCAATTTTTTGAGCTACAGGAACGGATCGAATATAAGAAATTAAAAATAAAAAAAAAAATTTATCGAGTTTCATATCTGTCTTATACGATGTTTGGTTGCTGAGAAAATGTAGGAGAGGAAAATGAAACTAATATTTGAAACATTGTATAACATTTTTGTTGGGAATTATAGGGCTAAGCATTTCATTTCAGTTCCTGGAATTCGTGTCAATTTTAGGAGCAGCCAAACAGAGACTATCCGAATGGCTATGGTTATCTTTATTTGCTTGTAAATAAGAATTCACTCGAAGGATCAATAAAATTGATTAGCAAATCGTGTTCGGCACTTGCTTCGGCGAAATGCATGTTGAAATTTTTTTAATCTTTGAGCTGTACTGACTGCTTTCTTCTTCTTTTTTTCATTTTACAGGAAATGCCTTTCTGATGGGAACCTTTTGTAAGTCAAATTAATGCTTAATACTTTACAAATTTTGTTGACTAATTAAAGGATTTAGGAATGAACATGGTGACATAATTGAATTGTTTTTGGAGTTTATCTCTGTGTGCACTTTGTTGATATTATTAGTATTGTTAGATATATGGGTTTGGTGAATAGGAGACCCATCAATTGAATTTTCTTTGCATATAGTTTTCAATGATGTTGTGTTATCTAAAGTAATGAACATTGAGAGGGAAGTATTATGGGTCAGTTTAATACTCTTAAGGAAAGCAGAAAACATTCCAAGCGGCCGGGTAAGAAACCGGTAGTATTTTGCATCCTTTGAATAATAATTTTACAAATTTCCCCCCTTTCATTGACATTTATTTTTGATAAGTAATACACTTGCACACAGGACGTGTACTAAGGTAGGCAAAAGAACAAAAACAGAACTAAGAAATATGAAGACTACATCTATCAAGCAAATCAAAGAAAGAACAAAAAAGAAAATTCCACGAAGCATTTGTCCACCCAAACAAGGTTTGGAAGAAAGACATCTTTTAAGTCTTGAAATGACCTCTCGGTTCCTTCAAATGTCAGTGCATCCCTCTCCCTCCAACTACAACACATCAGACAACGAGGGACCATATTCCAAATCACCCCATTTCTATGTTTACTAAACTTGCCTGGCCAGCTAGCTAGGAGCTCCTCTACATCCTTGGGCATGGCCCAAGATAACCCAAAATGTGTAAACACCATATTCCACAGCTCTCTGGCTATCGGGCAATGCAAGAGTAAATTATTTATAGACTCCCCTGCCTTCTTACACATACAACACCAATCAATAATGACCAGCCAATGCTTCCTCAAATTGTCAAGATTCCCCCCAACACTGCTGTCCAAACAAAGAAATTGATCTTTGAAGGCACTTTGGAGCTCCACACAATCTTCCAGGGAAAAGACATGTGGGATGGGGATTGTAAAACTTTATAGTAAGTTCTCACATAAAAAATTCCCCGAGAAGCCCGTTTCCACCACATCTCATCTGCACCTTCTCCTTTCCACACACCAGAATACAGTAAGTCCATAAAGGAGGCAGCAGACTCTAATTCCCAATTTTGAACCGATCAAATGAAGGTAATATTCCAGAAGTAGGTTGGATCACCACTACTGGCCACCCTTCCTTACCCTTTCATTGACATTTATAAGGTGCCCATAAACCCTCAAGCGCTGATTCCTCAGTGGGTAAAGTTTACTATGGTCATATCTAGGTTGGATCACCATGACTGGCCTCCCTTCCTTGTGGGTAAATTTGTGTCCTTCCTCTATGAAAATTTGCTTGATCAGAAATAGACTCCCTTGAGAGTATTCTGGAGCGACTTTATAAGGTTGAATTAGAGAGCTGAATATGTTCCTGAATTACTAGTTATACTGGTTGAACTTGTTGATGTTGATGTTTTTAACATATCAGAGAAAAAAGATGTGCAATTTTTCTTCACCACTAATTTAAGCTTAAATCAAGATGGAGGGAGGAAAAAGAAGAGAGAAAGCATCTCAGTGAAGAGCATCTATTATCGCCTTTTGGAAATCAGATGCCATACTGAAATTTACATCTTATTCTAACTTAGGCAAAGTTCTTGTAACTGGAGTTTTGACATATATGTTGATGATAAAACCTTGTTTTTGATAATTGTCTTCCACCCTACACATATGATCCAATATTTTTAGGTTTCCGAAGGACGTAAGAATCCCAATCCCATGCTATTTTTTCCTTAAGATTCTTCTATCCACACTGTGTCCCGTTTAATAGGTAGGCAATAGCATCTTGTTCATTTTATGAAAGGATTTCATAGGTGTTTGACACATTGTCAGACATGTACTCATGTCAGCAGCTATATATGACAACTTTTACATTTGTGCTTTATCTTTTGATAATTTTATGTTTATATTTCTTACACCTTTATTTATTTATTTATATCTCTATATGAACTCTGAGCAGGCATTTATCAGTTATTGTCTCTAACTAAATGATATCTCTATATTGCCTGCTTCCTCAATCTTCATATGTCAAATGATATAATTGTATTACAAAATCTGTCTTTTTATTCAGCAGTTCTAATTTGTTTTTGTTTGGCTGATTCAGGCAGACCAAGATCCACAATTTAAAGGGGAATCTTGTGGGTATTGATAAATTTGGTAACAAGTATTATGAGAACCGTAACCTTCAGTCTGGTTAGTGTTTCTCTCTGTGTTTCAGCTATATGCTTACTTACTATTGCAATGGCATTACGTGGAGATCAAATGCAAGAAAGATCCTTGCATTTTATAATTTTATTATTTGTTGCTGATTTAAACTTGAGCAGAACAAGAAAAAGTTTTTTTCCCCTTCTCTTGCATGAGAATGATTACACTGTAGTTGGCTATGCCTTGGATATGGATTCTTTCATAGTGTTATTCTGGGTGTTTGGAAGTCATTTAAAAATGAGGCCATTTAGTTTTCGAATGATGATGATGAACATTTGAGTCTTCATAATGTCATGGAGTTTTAAAATAACCATGATGCATGTGGCCAGGTAGATTCCATGAATGTTGTTTCAGAAGATAAAATAAAAAGAAAGAAGAAAAAAAATGTGGATTTTGTTTTAATGGGGTGTCCAAATGATCTAATTGATTGTCCATCTATGCACAAGCATGTTTAAATGCACAAGCATGTTTTGATGTTAGAATATGGGCCCAGAAGAGCCCATGATCTCTATGCTTTGGTGTTAGAAGCACACGAAGTTGATAGCTTTCTTTTTCTTTTTCTTTTTTCAAAATATTTTTGTCTTCCATTATTCCTGTATTATGATGGAAATCTGATTTTCTTCCTGTTCGGTGGGAATATGCTGGTTATTATGTGCTATTCATCTATCATAATACAGTGGGATTTCTATGGCCAGTTCAAGATGTTTGTAGCTTTACAATAGTGCCGTATTTGCATTGTCATTCTAATGGCAACACCTCTTTCACCAGCATGGACACATTGCCTTCCCAGTGTTCTTTTAAGACTAAACCTTTTTTGATCTCTTTTAAAGAAAAGAAGAAAAAACTGCTTGGTTAGGTATTGGCTATGAAGCACGGGTGTGTTTCGGGACTCGGGTGCGGGTGCGGGTGCAGACTCGGCAATTTTTGGAAAAGATGGGTGCGGGTGCGGCGGGACTCGGCGATTAAAAAATTATTAAAAATAATTTTATTTATATTTTTAATATATTGCTAAGCATACTTTTTCACATTATATAAATATATACCAAATTTAAGAGCAATAGTAGATAATAACTAAAACAAGATGTTCATAAATTAAATACAACCCACAAGATTAAAACTAAGACATTCCATGATGTTCGGAAATTAGACTACAACTCACAAGTTCAAAACTAAAACAAAATAAAAAATAATCAACAAGACAATCAAATACCAACATCATCATCCTCAATATCAATAGCTGCACTTCGAGTTTCACTTCGAACTTCACTTTCACTAGTAGTAGCACTAGTGTTAGCATTCCCAATAACCATGGCCTTCAACTCTGGCTCATCAAGTGTAAGGGTTGCATTCTCAAGAATTCCAACTCCTCCATGTATGTCGCTCTTATTCCAAGAGTCTCCTGCAATATCCCACATCTTTGTTGCTGTATGTACGTACTCCTCATTGCGCCTTGACAAGAGTCGAAGATTAGAATGCACATATACCAAATCCTCAGCACGTGCAAGAGTCATTTTGTTTCTTTTTAAGGAATGAATGAATTTGTATGTGCTCCAATTTCTCTCAACGCATGAGGATGAACAAGGTTGTCCAAGAAGTTTAAGGGCAAGTGTTTGAAGAGTTGGAAATGCGGAGCCATGGTATTGCCACCAAACCAAAGGTTGTAAGGCCCACCTATCTGTCAAGGCATCTGGTGAAGGAAACCTCCCTCTTGAAAATGTAGCAAACTCAAACTTCACCACCGTTAATTCATTCACATCTTCAAAGTATCATTCCAAACACTTGCTTCTTTCCATAGAAATTTCATGATCCCGATGTGGAGGGATGCGTTTTGGATTCCCCAAAAGCCATTCATGGAGTAATGCCTAGTTAAAGATTAAAAAACAAATATAGATGAAACGTGTGTTTTACTAAAAGGGTGAACTAAGGAAAATAGAAAATAAATGTACTTACTTAGGATTTAAGGAATGAGCCAAGCAATGTATTGGTGTACAATTTTTAATCCATCGATCAATGAGTATATCATACACCACAGCTCAAAATGAGCTATACTGATCATCTTCTAAGCCTTCGTGCTGATATATTATTGCCTTCACCTTCTCTATCATTGAATCCCACATCTTATACACAAGATGAAGACAAGGCTTATCTGTGTCGGCTATTCGTAGCATATCATAAATGGGTGCTGTGAATTCAAGAATATAATCAACCTTATCCCACCAAAGATCACTTAGAATCATATTTTTCACCTTTTGAGCTTTTCCAACATCATCCTCTCTATAAGAAGCCCATTGATCACTAATAGCTATGGCTTGAAGACATCTTTTTATCAACTTCAACATTTTTAGCATTACAACAACCGAAGCAAATCTAGTATCAGCAACTTGGAGCAATTTTAATGGACAAAATTCATTAAACATTGCCAATCTCATTGAATGGTTCATGATAAAAACACGTATGAAAGATGGATCATCACCAATACGTGTAATCCAACTACATTCCTCATATGTAACTTCATTCTTTTCAGTGTTTTTTGCTACACAAATATTCTTCAAGGCTAAATTGAGAGTGTGGACAACACAAGGTGTCCAAAATATTTTACGATACTCACCTTCAATAAGAGCTCCAGCAGACTTCATCACACTAGCATTATCAGTGATGACTTGGACAACTTTTTCATGTCCAATCTCTTTTATAGCATCCTTCAACACCCCAGCAATATAATGTTTGTCTTTGAACTCACCTGACCCATCATCTGCCTTTATAAACACTAGACCCCCATCTGATACTGCCATAATATTAATAAGAGGCTTCCTTTGTGGATCTGACCATCCATCAGAAACTATACTTACACCATTTTCAAGTCAAGAGTCCTTAATTGGTTTCAAAAGTCTTTCAACATGAGCTCTTTCTTTTTTCAAAAGTGTTGTTCTCAAGGCATTGTATCCAGGAGGAAGATAACCAGGAATGTTATGGGTAGCAGCATATGCATAGGAACTACGATAATGTGGGTTCCTTGCAAAGTTAAACGGAAGCCCACCGGTGTAAAACATCCTAGCAATTCTGCTATCCAAATCATGTCCAGCATTATTCTGGAATGCTTTCTCCAAAGGAGAATCCACCTTCCTCCTCTTACTATCAACTGAATTTGTACTATCACTCCCTTCTTGTCTTCAAAATGGGGAAATAGGAGCAAGCCCATGGCCTGTGGGAGGTGGGGGTAAGGGAATTTGACTTATCCGTTCTCTCTCTTTCTTATCATTCTCAACTTGATCATGCATTCGCTGCATTTCTTGCCTATGGCTCTTCGCCTTAGGGCATGTTCTAATACCTTTGCCAGAAATTCCTAATATATGAGCCTTAACCCTAGAATAGGATCCCATATAAACTATATCACAATAGTTGCACTTAAAGTATGTGTTTCTACCTGATTTAACAGAAGCACCAGGTGGTTTTTCTACTTTAGTCACATACTGCCAAAGAGGAGATTCATCGTTTACTTCTTGATTAGATGAAGGTGAAGTTTCTGTGCTAGTAACTTCGTCTATTGCAAATTCAATAGATTCAATTTAACCTACAAATAATAACTATTAACTAAATAAATTAATAATAAATCAAACCCAAGTTCACAGATTCACAAATCATAATAAGTAATAATTAATAACTATTAACTAAATAAAACTAAGATTGAAAAGAAACTAAGATTCACAGGTTCACAAATCACTTCTGAATCCTATCTTATCCTAACTGATTTACAAATTTTATCAATTAGGATAAGATAAGATTCTTATCCTAACTGATAAAATTTGTAAACCACAGGTCCACAGCAGCCATATTAATAATAATAATAATAATAACAAAACTTCAAGTCCTCACCCTACAAGCCTAAAATAAAAGTTACTAAAAAATTAAGAAAATGCACTTGTTTTTTACATAATTTATAAGTAAAATAACAATACACACAAATCCCACCATCGTTTTATTCATTGCAACAATACCAGTACAAAGCAGTCAAACATTATCACCAATCTACAATTAAAATTACAACCTGCAACTACAAAAGCCTTTAACTCCCACAACTACAAGAGCCGAAAAACAAGCACACAAACACAGCAATGAGCAAACACAGCACAGAGAAGAGAGAGTGTTTGGAGTTTGGACGAAATCAGTTTTTAACAAGCACACAAACACAGCACAAAGAAGAGAGAAATAGTAGAAAACAGAGACTAAAGGAAGCTGTGAAGAGAGAGCACACCTGAAGGAGAGAACACGGCAGAGAGGGAGAGGCCGGAGGCGGAGCCGCGGAGAGCACAGACAAAGAGAGAAGAGGGATGGAGTGAGGGAGTATTTTGGACAAGTGAAGAGTGCGTGAGACTGTGAGAGTCTGAGGGATTTTTAGGTTACGTTCAAACACACCGTTTCGCACCATTTTTTTTTTTTTTTTTTTAATTTTGGCCTGAACCGGAAATTTTGGATTTCGGCCAAATCAGCCGATACGGCCCGATTCGCTCCACGTCTGGCCGATTCGCGCCGCGTCGGCGCGAGTCGGCGATGCCACGTGGCAGGACGCATCCCGACGCGGCACGGACTCGCAGTCAGCGGCGTCCCTGCCGCGTCGCCGCGTCCTGCCGTGTCCGACTCCGGTGCGGCTCCTCTGGAGCTGCGTCGGTGCTTCACAGGGTATTGGTTGCCTGTAAACTTGAGCAGTGCTCTGTAGTTCAGCATTATCCAATTAAATCATGCCTTAATCCATAAGATCCATCACTGTCAACAAGAGTTAATTTAATGCTGTAAAATCTAGAAATTTTGCTCTTTTTACTCAGGTTTGGAGGATACCATCTTTTGTAGGTTACCATTGTTTCTATATTTTTGCTTGATGTATTTCTACAGCTTGTGATTTTCTGGGGGGTTTGTAGGGCGGCACAGGTGGGTGGAATATGCAGAGAAGAGTCGCTACAATGCTTCTCAGGTGCCAGCAGAATGGCATGGTTGGCTCCATGTCATAACTGATCGCACTGGAGATGAGGCAAGATCTTTTTTTTACTTTATGTGATACCGTATTTTGAGAAAACATGTAGTTAACAAAGAATGCATTCTTTCAGCTTCTGATGCTGAAACCAAAGAGGTATGGGTTAGAGCACAAGGAAAACTTTTCTGGAGAGGGTGAGGAGTTGATCTATCATTCCAAGGGACATGCCCTTAATAAAGGGCAGAGAGACTGGACCAGGTACCAACCATGGGAACCCACCAAGCCCTAAGCTATTCCTTTGACAAAATTTCCCAGTAAAACTTGAAAATCTTCTGGATATTTGTCTCCCATTTTCATGAATAAATGTATTGTACCATTTTGAAGCTTTTGAATTTTTGGCACATGTTTCAGTAGAAGAGAACACTGAATCATTTGTCTTTTTCATTTGATTAATGAAACCTATCGTGAAATGTTCTCTAATGTCATTGATTAGCAAAAAGTACATATAAATACTACACTTTATGATCCCTCATTGGGTCATCATTGATGTAAGGCTGCAGGACTTTTCTTTCCCCCTCTATTGGAGCAATGAGGACTGACTTTTTATGTTTAATATTAACTCTAAATTGTTGTCAACTCAAATGATATTGGTCTCAAAAGTGATCCTCCATTAAGGGAAAGTGCATAGGCTGATCCGCAGAGGATGAGGATTAACTGACAGCAAAATTGTTGATACTAATATTTGCTCCAAATTACATCTGATATTGGATCAAATTATTGATGAGTTATATCTTGAATAAGATTGATAGTTTGTTTATATGTGGAATGCTTTTTTTTTATTTTTTGGGGTCAAGGCAGCACCTGTCTAGATATGGGTTCTTTTTTAACAGAGGCATCGAATGTTTGTTGGTCTATTTAGTCAAAACAGTGGGATGTTCATTGAATTTCAGTAGAACTTAATGATGGTTGCCAAACTTTCAAGAGTTTAGTGAAGTTGATGTTTGAACTTTGAACTCAAATTATTTGGTATTATGAGGATATCAGTTAATGGCTTAATTCTTTATTACAAAAATTCCAGCCCAGGTTTCTTTTTTGGTCTCCTAGAAAGAAAGCGCCCACGTGGAATTGGCCATGCAGTCCTTTCGTTTCTCGTTTGACTATGAAATGAGATTAAAGACCAGGAAAAATGTTGAAAAAAAAAATTTCTTAATCCAAAGACACACAGATTCATGGGAGAAGTATGGATAAGAACAAAATCTCAGCAAGCACTCGTTGCGAAAGAAAACACATGCCTTAATTGTAAATCCCAAATAAAGAACTTTTCCCATAATTAGACTCAAGTAAATCATTTGCATATTATTAGGCTACCAAACCATACTTTTACCAGTTTACTATTGTGTTGAATGGTAAGGTGTAAACAATCATATTTAACAGTATGTTATTGGGCATCCGATTGTCTGAGTCCAACTGGTACTAAACGAAAATGGTTGAGACTTGTGAGTCTTGAGACATGAGAGTACCGAGACGTTTAGAAGATCAACTAAACAACAAAAGCATCTCTCTTTAACACAAAATAAAAGTAGGTCCAGCGGCAACACAATGCTAACTTTCAAAGCAGATTTGATTTCAGTTCGGTACACTGTTGACTCAAAGACAGACATTTTTAATTTTTTAAAATTTTTATGGGGATATTTCAGATTTAATTTTATAATTAATAGTTGGGGTGGGATTGGAAACTTAGGGTCTGTTTGAATATGAAAGTTCAAAATGAGTATGAAACACCCTTGAACGTTTAGACCCCAAATTACAAAATTACCAATTCAAACTTTATATCAAACAATTAATGTGCGGAATATGATAACAAGCTTATAACAGAATTGATAAACAATATAAGTCAAATATAAACACACCCACAGCAGTAAATATAAGGCAAAGATAAAGGGAAGGAAGATGCAAACACACGGACAACACACTATGTGTTATCGAAGAGGAAACTGAAGCCCTCGGCGTAAAACCTCTCCGCCGCCCTCCAAGCGGTCAAATAATCCACTAAAGAATGTAGTTAGGATATATGAACAGCAGAAGACCCTCCAAGCCTAATCTACCCAAGTACCTAAGCCCTCCAAGCTTCTTGCTCCAACGAGGTTACGCTGAACCTATTTCTTTTTTAGTTTCCCGGATTTCGCTATTAGATCATAGCATCAACCAATGTATATTGGTTCCTTCCAAATTGCTTCCCTTAGCACCAAATGAACCTTCTCACTGACGTGAGTGTGATGAGATAAGGATTTGATAAAAAACCTCTCAAGGGTATGACAATGGAGAGGAAGAGAGTAGAGGAATTTGTAGAGTCTCTTAGATGAAGATTGGGGATGAGGCAATCTTGTTTTTCTCTAAGGTTTTCTCTCACAAAATTCTCTCTAGAAACTCTCTCAATTTAGTGGGTATAAGAGTTTATATATAGTGAGGTGAGATGAGAATACGAATAGACAGTTTCTTGCCAAACAGGGTAAATTGGTGGCTTGGTCTCGCGGCTTGTCCAAGTCGCGAAATCAAGTCGCGACGTAACGGCCTGGCCAGCCTGGGACTTTTGTCATGTAGTGTGATAGCTGGCGCGACCCTTCAGCTTCCCTGCGTGCATCTCATGTGCCTGAAGTTGGCGACTTGCAGCCGCGAGCCACCCGCGAGTCCTAGCCGCGAAGCTCTACTTCTTTGCACATACTTGAGCTTTTCTTCACATCTTCTCACACACACTACCCTTACAATAATCCCACCTAAATACAGGGTTACTAAGTGCTTAAATTACAAGCAAATTGGCACGAAATAAAGCCAACAAGATGGTTGATAAATTTCAACCTTACAATCTCCCCCTTTGGCTATTCCATGACAAAACCCTAAAACAAACTCTAGACTTAACGCGTGAGTTGGGAACAGTTGGAAAACTCACTCACACCTAACTCTAGAATCTGCGAAACTTTAGAACCATAAGAACAAGTAACTCTTGAAACACAACAACACAATAAGTTCATTGTATACAGAAACTTGTAATGCATATGTAGCAAGCACAATGCGATCATGCACAACGGAATAAAGCAATAAACCATGGCAAGACCAAAACAGGTAATCACTATAGCCAAGTGATCATAATGCTCATTCACACTTGGAATGAACATCCGGACATTTAAGATAATAAACACAAGGTAAATCGCTTGAATGACCAACACTCAACCAATGCACAATATATAAAGTATGTGCATCTAGGAAAAATCCTACAATGGCACAAGAGTGACAGTACTTAGAAGAAAATGCAAAACATTTAGTTGGAAGTACTGATTTAACAAAGCACAAAGGCTGCATAAAGCATGGCACAAACCACAAAGGCCTACAAACGTGCATAGAAACAAAACAAACCCTTAAAACTTACATAAGCAACATGGGTACAAATTTAAACAAAAACCTTAACAACCTACAAAGGTACCAGGTACAAACAAATAATAAAAAGTATTTCCCTTATCATATCACTCCCCCTATCATGAATCATAGGAGTTGTGATGAACTTGGAACATAAATACCTGTAACCTGAAACACTTGCACAAAACACATTAGACCCTCAAGGTAAAGCAAGTAACAAACAGACAAGTATAATGTAACAAGTAAAATTGCGATCAAGAACATGATGTGAAACATGTGAGCAATTTGATCAAACACCAAACACCAAACATCAAGACAAAGTTTTCTTATTAACACAATGTCTTCTTCCCCTTGGTATATGCATCTCCCCTATGAAATATCTCTCCCTCTACGAATGTGCACGAGAAATGGAATTTCTCCCCCTAAGAATGTGCACAAGAGTCATATAGAAATGACAAAACTTTCCGGTATACTACTCTAGAGTATACTCTCCCTCTTTTTGACACGTATAGACAAAGGGGTCCAGGAGAAAAGAGGGCAAGAGATGAAGGTATGAATAATGATAATTATGCATGAGGGGTGCAATGATGCATGAGAAAAAAAAAAGCTCAAACCTAAGGCGAAACAAAATGCTACAAAGTATAAGGTAAACATGACATACTAGGATGAAGAACCAAGATATAGACCAATGCATGACAAGGGTAGCAAAGGTGTGTGCAAGAGGTGGCTATGTGCAATGCATGACCAATGCATGAAAAATGCACATGTGGGGCAAGGTGTGTTAAATACACAACCAATGAACCAAACATGTTCCTAGTGAGGAAACATGAGAAACCCCAAAATTTGATACTCATTGGAGTCCAAACAAGTGAGAAAAAGCCTAAGAGGCATTTAATCAAACACCTAGCATGCACACTATGAAGAACAAAGTGAAACAATGCATGAACATCATGAAAACCACCCTTAATACATGTTCTTTTTGCCACAAAGGGCCAACATTCAAAACAAATCATTAAAAGAAACCAATCCCATACAAAAATTTGATCAAAAAATAAGTTTTCCCAACCCCTATGATGAAAATCCCAACCAATAGCACAAAACTCACCAAAACATAATCCAAGGATTCAAATCAATTGAAATAGTTTAAAATTACCTTAGAGATGTTAATGGAATGAAAAACCATTCAAATTGGTTGGGTTTTTATGTAAAAATATTGAAATAAGGGTTTTAGAGAGGATGGGAGAGGTTTAAAACAAGTTTCCCACGAAAAAGCTCTTTAAAAACTGATTATGGGCATTTCGCGACTGGGCGAGTCGCGAGTGAGTCGCCAAAACCTTTTGTGTAAACTCGCGACTGGAGCTCGCGACTAGGCAAGTCGCCAAAACGAGTCGCCAAAACTCGCGACTGTAACTCACGACTGGGCAAGTCGCCAAAACTCGCGACTGTGACTCGCGATTGGGCAAGTCGCCAAAACGAGTCGCCAAAAAATCTGACACTTGTTTTTCAATACAAAACATGTTTAAACACTGAAAAACAATGTAAGCACTAAACATGAACACAAAGAGCGATAAAAATCACTCCCAAAAACATATAAAATGATCAAAAATCTTTTTGGATTGATCCATATATAGTTGAGCACACACATATCACATTTAAACAAGTACAATCGAACAAATGAATAAGGCATTCATTGAACATTAGGCATGTGTGTTGTGTGTGTGTATCAAGTGTGGAAAAGTCCATAGTCTAGAGTGAAACTTCAATGATCAATTCAATCAAGTCATACACAACTAGTACTAAGTCAAGTAGTCTATCTCAATTATAGAAATGAACATATATGACCTCCCACAAGAAAATGATTACATATCTTTGAAGCTTTTCATTTGGCTTCTTTACAATTCATATCATTTGATCTTTTTGAATCAGTACATCTCATTTTAGAGACCGATGCCTGAAATTTTTGATATTTTAATTTGATGAACAAGCCTTTGGCTTTTTGGGGCATCATACATTTTATTTTGGTCGCTTTCCCTTTTTCCTAGTCAAATACTAGTATGTGCGACAGGCTTTTGCAGCTCAAAATCTCTTTTCATTTGGAGATTTACATTTGATGAGCTCTTTAAGCAAAAACAACAAAATAAAGAGTGGGAAGATATATAGGAACAAGTCTATGCATGTCTCAAAACCAACAAGACTATTGACTAATCATTCATAACAAGCTTGAAAATCAATTTACAACAATCACACAAAGATGTCAAGATTTTTCCCACAAAGATATAAGTGTATTAAGAATAAGCTAAACTCGTAAATGCATAAAGCCATTTGTACGAAGGTACAAGGCAAAACTCACACGTGATATGTGCTCAAACATATACGATCAAACTTTTTGAATTTTTCACTTTTTATGTGGTTTTGGATTTTTACTCACATAAAATAAAGACATAAAAGTAAGATAAAAAACAAAACAAACCAATATAGAAAAAAATGCATGATGCACAAATGCATGACAATGAAGCATCTAATACATGAAGGGTCCTACGAAGATCGAAAGAATTAGATCAAAGACCAAAAGAGTAAAAGCTCAACCATTGGAACCCTTCCTCATCCAAACAGAACGATTGTTTGGAATGAGTGTCTCAAGAGAAGTGAGACGAGGGTTGGAAGAATGAGAACCGGAGATGCACATAGTTAAGGAGTTAAGAGCATTAAACATTTTCTTAATCAACATGCTATTTTCACTCAAAACCGGTTTACCCTTTTTAGCATAACTTCCAAAAAGTCCAAGTTTCTCTTTTCTTTTGAGAACATGAAATTTAGAGCAATGTGGTCTTAGATGACCAAAAGCACCACAATGGTGACACACAATGTGTTTAGGTCCGCTAGGCTTTTTGGGAAGGGATCTAGCAACATGGTTTTGTTCTCTCTTCAACTTATAACATTGAGGTCTTATATGACCACTCACACCACAATGGT
Organism: Quercus ilex subsp. ballota; assembly: GCA_032727855.1. NCBI lineage: Eukaryota > Viridiplantae > Streptophyta > Magnoliopsida > Fagales > Fagaceae > Quercus > Quercus ilex. The sequence continues at coordinate 24,487,588 of CM064916.1, read as the reverse complement.
AGCAAGTTTGAACAAACTTAGATCCATCCAAAACCTTAGGTTGAGACTTAAACGGAGGCTTTGACTTAACAGCCTTTCTCTCCACATTTTGATTTCTTTATGTGGAGGAATGTACACCGATTTGTCCTTTGGGGTAGAACACAGAATAGGCACAAAATCGGATACCACAACATGATTGCAACAAATAATTTCATCCCTTTTAACAATAGGTTCAGCAATCAAACACTTGGCATGCATCTTAAGAGATTCATTTTCACATATTAGCTCATCAACAAGTTTGTTAGACAAAACAAGTTTAGCATCCAAGTCCATATTCAAACATTCAAACTCTTTCAGCTTTTCAACAGAATTTTTAGCAAGTTTCTTATATTTTTCAACCAATTTATTGGATTCATTGAGCTTAGCAATCAAATCATCATTTTCACAAAATAACTTGTTCAAATCCTTATTAAACTTCTTAGCCTTTTTCTTTAAGAATTTGATGTTAGGAATATCAATAACATCCAAAGATTCATGTAACATAGCATCACAATCATGAGGATTCACACTCATAGAGGCATTTTCACAAACACGTGGCATGTTACAATTAACACCAACCAAATCATACAAAGATGCATACAAAGCACAATCCATGGCAAATAAACACAAACGGTCAAGGATCACACTCAGGTATTAAAACCACAACAAGTGTACCCGCTCTGATACCAATTGAAAGTTCAAAATGGGTATGAAACACCCTTGAACGTTTAGACCCCAAATTACAAAATTACCAATTCAAGCTTTATATCAAACAATTAATGTACGGAATATGATAACAAATTTATAACAGAATTGATAAACAATCTAAACCAAATATAAACACATCCACAGCAGTAAATATAAGGCAAAGATAAAGGGAAGGAAAATGCAAACACACGGACAACACACGATATGTTATCGAAGAGGAAACCGAAGCATTCGGCGTAAAACCTCTCCACCGCCCTCCAAGCAGTCAAATAATCTACTAAAGAATGTAGTTGAGATACATGAACAGCAGAAGACCCTCCAAGCCTAATCTACCCAAGTACCTAAGCCCTCCAAACTTCTTGCTCCAACGAGGTTACGCCGAACCTATTTCTTCTTTAGTTTTCTAGATTCCGCTACTAGACCATAGCATCAACCAATGTATATTGGTTCCTTCCAAATTGCTTCCCTTAGCATTAAATGAACCTTCTCACAGACGTGGGTGTGGTGAGATAAGGATTTGATAAAAAACCTCTCAAAGGTATGACAATAAAGAGGAAGAGAGTAGAGGAATTTGTAGAGTCTCTTAGATGAAGATTGGGGATGAGGCAATCTTGTTTTTCTCTAGGGTTTTCTCTCACAAAATTCTCTCTTGAAACTCTCTCAATTTAGTGGGTATAAGGGTCTATATATAGTGAGATGAGATGAGAATACGAAGAGACAGTTTCTTGCCAAACAAGGTAAGTTGGCGGCTTGGTCTTGCGGCTTGTCCAAGTCGCGAAATCAAGTCGTGACTTAACGGACTGGCCAGCCTAGGACTTTTGTCCTGTAGTGCGACAGCTGGCGCGACCCTTCAGCTTCCCTGCGTGCATCTTACGTGCCTGAAGTTGGCGACTTGCAGCCGCGAGCCACCCGTGAGTCCTAGCCGCGAAACTCTGCTTCTTTGCACATACTTGAGTTTTTCTTCACATCTTCTCACACACATTACCCTTACAATAATCCCACCTAAATACAGGGTTACTAAGTGCTTAAATTACAAGCAAATTGACATGGAATAAAGCCAATAAGATGGTTGATAAATTTCAACCTTACATAATACCGTTTATTACAGAAAATTGAAAATACTATATCAAAATAATTTTTAAATGTGTGAATAGCCATAGGACCCAGTTTTAAAGAAAAATTTGCTAAAATTCGTACTTGTGAGTCCCGTAAACAGTACATGAAACTTGAAAAAAAATGCAGACGCGCATTTTTTTCCTCTTCATCAGTGCAATCCAAACTCAACCTTAGTTTTCTTGACAGTTGCTTCTAGATTACTGCACCATTGGCCCATGGGGTTTTGAAAGTGTATCATATTTAAGAAGTGGAACAGTCTGGTAAAAAACTAAAACACCACTTATTTATATTAAAAAAAATTGAAACTCTTCACTGAGACCCATGTTTTCAACTTTTGCCTCTAGAGTTGGTGAGAGAAAAAAGAATCAATTTTAGGCTCTGGAAGTTCCACCAGAATTTGATTTTTTTTTTTTTTTTACCCAGCTGAAATTTTTAAGAAATATTAGTATAGGTTTACATTGCTTTATTTGTAACTAGTATGCCTTTACGAAATCATTATGTAAAGTGTGATAATATTTTGATTAAAAATGAATAAACAAAAACTATTTCGAGTTACAGGACGAAAACACATTATTTAAGATCAAATTTATGCTAAATAAAAAATTATAAATTATTGTTACAATAAATAATGAAAGTTTTTACTCAAAAATAATAATAATAATAATGAAAGTTAGATATTTAGTTTTAATTGGAGCAGTATTTTAACTACTCTTTCTAAAATTTATTATTTAACTTTCTTTTTTTTTTTTGGTTGAGAAGATAGCCAATAAAAAAAGAGCAAAATTTAGGTACAGTACTTATGTGCTGCTCCTTAGGTTCATTTTTTAAAATTTTGCCATGTGTATTTTTTCTCATGGAAAGGAAGTGTATTTTTTAATTAAGTAGTCACATGACTGAATTTTAAGAGGGGAACTTAAGGAACAATACCTAAAGTATTGTAACTAAGTTTTGTCCATAAAAAAAAAGGGAATTATGTTAGTTTCCCAATTTTTCAATCAATGGTAGTCATTTGGTATAAGAAAAATATAATAACTTGACTCAATCATAATTTCTTAGATCAAACTTTTTATGTTGTATATGATTATGATGCCTCTCAACAAATCAAGTTCCTGTTTTTATCCACACAAAAAAAAAAAAAAAAAAAAAAAAAAAAAAAAAAGAAGGTCCTGTTTCTCACGTTGAGGTTGAGGTTGAGGGGATTTTCTTCTTAATAATAATGATTTTATTTGACAAAATAAAATTGTATTAAAACTTTTTTCTGAAATAACCTTTCAGTGAACTCATCTATTGAAGAGATGTTGGAAATAAAGGAGAGATGTTATCTGATTTTTCCTTGGAAATTACACAATTTGATTTTACCAAAAAGAGATGGCAGAGATGAAATGTGGACCAAGTCACTGTTTTGAGACAAATCGTGCCATTTACGGTATATCTGATATAGTTAGACAAATAATTTCTGCATGTTGCCTCCAGGATACAACAGCCTAGCCACCTTTGCTGATTATCATTGCGAGCCTACACTGCTCGTAGGATATAAGCTCTCTATAGTACTTTCTTTTCCCAGAAAATTTTGTAAAAGATAGAATATTTTTGTTAGTAAGAAGCAATAGATGGTAAGTGTTTAGGACAATAAAAAATTGTTTTTGAAAAGTTTTCATCTTTGCATTCAAAAATAATGTGTGTCTATCAATTTTTATTTCTTTCCATATATATATATATATATATATAGCCGGACCTATAACTTGTCCTTAGCCAAAGAATCAAAAGGGTTTGATATCAATTAAACGGTCATAAAGTTATTGAAATTAACATATATAATCAATGGCTTTCTTTATATATATATATATATATATATATATATATATATAATATAATATAATATAATATAATATAGACCGGATATCAATTCTTTGCCAGACTTTTGTATGTTGTGAACAAGAAAAGAAAGGATCATGATGCTATGCATTTAATGTCCCATAAAGTGGCTGAAGATTAAAAGCCAAACCGTGTAAGAGCAATTACATCAACTTGGGCATAATTGTGCAAAATGGAAAAAGTGGCTAATTTTACACAATTTGAGCAAAAAAAAACCCCACACCAGCTTGTGCATAATTGTGCATTTATGCATAATTGCTACAATAACCGTGCATATATGCACGGTTACTGTAGCATGTGTATTTATTATTTTATTAATTTTTGTTCGCACCTTTTTTTCTCTCTCTTCTCCGTACACAACGAACTCAGTGACTTCCTCTCCTCATCTTCTTTTTCCTCAGATGCACACAAACACAGCCACACACAAACACATCCACATAGACAAATCAACACACAAACACACCCACACACAAACAAACCCACACAGACAAACCAACAGAGAGATAGATCGGTGCTTGACTTCTTGTGGTTCACGCGCCACCATGGTCTCGGAGAGTGGTTTGAGAGTAGAGATTATCGATAAGATTTTGATTCGGGTTCAAAAGAGATGTGTTTGTTGGTCTCGGGTTAGACTAAGATGCAGAGAGGGGATGAGCATCCCTGAAGTGGTGGCAGTCTATTTCCTTTAAGACATGAAACCACTGTCTGTGGTGATGATGAGGATCGGAGATGGTGGAAGCTTGAGATTCAGCCATGAGAGATTCAGAGATTATAGAGAGGGCTCGGGTTTAGAGTGGGAGATAGAGGGCTCGGTGAGACTTAGGGTCGGACCACCGCTTGTGGTGGCGTGGGTGCTCAGAGGCAATGGAGGTCTGTTTGAGAAAGCTTTAGGGGTTAGAGCTGAGAGAAGGTTCTAGAGGATAAGAGAAACGGGTCTGACCCGTTTGTGCTTAGAGGTCTTGTTTGAGGAGTGAGGGGTTTGAGATGGGTATAGAGAGAGGGCCACAAATCAGAAATAATGGGTAGAGAGAGAGAGAGAGAGAGCGTATTGGTAGTTGAGAGAAATAATAAAAAATTTGAGAAGAATGAAATTTTATTGAAATATCTTGTAAAATAGATAAACTGATGTGTATGTTTTGTAAAAGTGATGGTGTAAAATAGAAAAAGTAGGTTTTAAGTGTAAAATAGACGGAATCTTATGCACAAGCTGATGTAATTGCTCAATACAATTTCAAATATGCATAAATATTGCCATTTGTTTTTGACTTTTCTTAAACCAAATAGTAAACGCTTATGTATATATGGTAATATAAAATAATTCAGCAATAACTGTACATTTAAGTGCTGAAAAAATCTTCCATTGATGATGTTATTATGTCATATTCAAATAAGAACGTTTGAATCCAAAACGTTTAGAATGGAAAGTATATATTTGTAATAAAACCAAAGATGCTGGCAACTATGGTATTAATATCACGTTAATGTTCATAAATTTCCTTACTAAAATCATTGACAAAAGTTATTCAAATTTTGAATTCTATTTGAATTTCAAAATTTAGCAATCAACGTATCTGACATTAAGGGATAATTGATACACAGAAATGAGTATCAAAATAAATATAATATTTTTAAAAAAATATCCAACAATCCCCCACTTATTTTTATAAAAAATAAATAAGTAAATATATATATATATATAAGAAAATTTTCTGGGTTAAGTAGAACATTATGCATAATAGGAGTGCCAATGGCTTGAACCCTTATTTAGTGTTTCAACAACATTGTTCCAAAGTTAATAGTGATCTAAGTCTTGAACTATAACTTTTTCTATGGATACAAAACATTACATCACACACATAATATTCCAGTACTCTACTACGAGCTTCTAAGCCAGCATATTACGGCCTTGTGCTTTATCCCAGCATCCATGAGCTATTTAGAGAACTAGCCCCATTCTCAAAGGAAGCGGCCTCACTTCCATACTCCCTTAGGTGTGGCTATCAAGGATGTTCTTGTAACTCTAACATCCCACTCATAAGAGCTATAGTCCACATTAAGAGTTTTTTGTTTTTAAATAAAAACTCATCCTATATAACGTTACAAGATACATGCACGCACACCATAGGGAGGGGACATGAGTATTATTACTCATACATATATTTAGTGCATGTTAATCGAACTACTCTATGATTAGTTTTTCCCTTTGAACCTAGTTCTTGGGATCTCCAGTTCCTAGGTAGTTTATTCTTCTTTGGGCTTAAGTCCCATCCCCCTCGATGTTATCCAGATCTTTTCTCTAGCTAGAGCTTTAGTTAATGGATCCACAATATTAGCATTTGTACTAATATAATCAACATTTATGGTACCATTGTTTATGTATGATCTCACAGTACTGTGTTTTCTTCTAATAGATCTGGATTTACCATTATAGTATTTATTGCGCACTCTACCAATAGTGGTAGTACTATCACAATAAATTAAGACAGGTGAAATAGGTTTCTCCCACATGGGAATTTCATATAATAAATCTCGTAACCAACCCGCTTCTTCACTAGCTGAAGATAAGGCAATTAATTTTGCCTCCATGGTGGATTTAGCAATAATCTGTTGTTTTTTAGATTTCCAATTTATTGCTCCACCACCTATTGTAAATACATAGCTAGTTAGACAAAGAATCACCTGATAAGGTGTTCCAACTATCAGCACTATATCCTTCAAGAACAGCAGGATATCTTTGATATAGCAAACCATAGTGCGCAGTTCTTTTTAAATATCTTATTAATTGAGTCATGGCATTCCAATGCTCAAAATTAGTTTTGCTAGTAAATCTTGCTAAAACTCCTACGGCATAAGCAATATTAGGTCTAGTACAATCAGTAGCATATCTAAGACTACCAATAATACTAGCATATTCCTTTTGATTGTAAATATCATTTTCATCTTTAGTAGGAAAAAGATGCACACTAGAGTGAAAAGAAATACTTGCAGGTTTACAATCAAAGTAATTATATTTTTTCAAAATTTTTTCTATATAATGAGATTGATCTACAAATATACCACTTGAAGTTCTAGAAATTTTCATGCCAAGAATCACATTAGCTTCTCCTAAGTCTTTCATATCAAAGTTATTCTTAAGAAGCATTTTGGCAGCATTTATAATATCCATATTAGGACCAAAAATTAGAAGATCATCAACATATAAACAAATTATAACATGAGCATCATCAAAAGTTTTATAATATATACATTTGTCACTTTCATTTGTTTTAAAACCATTAGAAGCAAACATTGATCAAATTTCTCATGCCACTGTCTAGGTGCTTGTTTTAAATCATATAAAGATTTTAATAATTTACATACCTTGTGCTCATTACCTAGCATTGTAAAACCTTCTGGTTGGTCCATGTAGATTTCTTCTTCTAAATCGCCATTTAGAAATGTCGTCTTTACATCCATTTGATGTATCATCAAATTATGAATGGCTGCTATAGCAATCAATAATCTAATAGATGTAACTTTAATAACAGGAGAAAAAGTATCAAAAAAATCAATATCTTCTTTTTGTTAAAAACCTTTAACTACAAGCCTTGCTTTGAATTTTTCAATAGATCCATCAGGTTTTAATTTTCTCCTAAGTACCCATTTACATCCAATTGTTTTACAACTTGGAGGTAAATCTACAAGTTTCCAAGTATTATTAGATATAATAGAATCCATCTCATCATTGATGGATTCTTTCCAAAAACCTGAATCAGGAGAAGATAAAGCTTCTTGTAAAGAAGTAGGGTCACCTTGTAAATTATACACATAATATTCAGGACCAAAATCTGCTTGCTCACTCCCAAGTGCAGGATATCGTAGCAATATAATTCTTGGAGTACCGAGGTCGAACCACAAGGAGCAAGGTAAATTCAAAGGCAATATAATTAAACAAAAATTTGGGTGAAGAAGAAAAATACTTTTGCTTGGTGATTTTTAACAAGAATAATAATAAAAACTGATTTAAATCAATAATGTAAATACTAGGGCATCGGGGTGTGTCCCTATATCGATATGAGATTCTTTGTGATTTAAGAAAATATATATTTCATAATTGATTGTTTTTATACAATTAAAAACTTATGATTCGGTTGAACTAAGACAATTCAAGAATGCATGATAACCTCGATTAATAATGCGATTAGAAAAGTTTTTAGAAAAACCCATTCACTTTAAAACCTGATTTCTATTTGAAACTATTAGAAATTCATCTAAACAATAAGAAAAACATGATTGAACTTATTGAAAGCATGGAAGAACTAATACATCAAAAGAAATCTAATTGAACAATTAAATATGTCATTGATAAAATCCTAGAAAGAATCACATTGAATATTCATACCGTATAGAAGAAACATAACCCCTAGCTTTAGCAAAGAGTTTAGGCTGCCATTAGAGAAAGGAAAATACAAGGTTTTCTATGCCCAAAATTCGTTCTCCCAGCCTCCCTTCTAAAACCCTAACGTCTAAGTGTCCAAAGAAATTAATACTTTTACTATTTTAATTTCTGTCCAAGTTTACAGCAGTAATTTGTGAGTTAATTTTGACTTTCAAAAATTGAGAATTTAGAAAAATTCAAAACTTGAAAGTTGTAGATATTTAAGTCACGGTTCCAACCCTTCTAGCCTTATGTCAATTGGATTTTTGAGGAGAGAGATACACCCAAAATATTGATCAGTGCTCAAATCAGATTTTTCCTTTTCAGATTCTGCCTCTTTCATTTCTTTCCTTATTTGAAGCTTCCAATGGTAGACGATCCAAGTACTCCAGCTGCACCTCCTTAGACATTTAAGCACGATCCTTTAACTCCACTTTAATTATAGTTTGACCTCCATTCTCTCACAAATTCCTGTAAACTCATCTTTCTCATATGATTTCCTGAAAGTAGAAAATTACACACAATGAATGGTATCTTATTCAAGAAATTATGCAAAGATAAATAATAGGGACTAATGCAAATCATGGCTTAATTATACAAATTAAGTATAGTAATAAGGAGATAACGCATACATAAATATATAACAAGTATACATTTTAAGGCGTTATCAAAATCCTTTTCAATTCTAGGTCTTTTACTCCTCCTAGGTTCAATCTCATATTTATTAACATCTTTTGACTTAGATGTTGAACATTCAAATTTCTCTTATTGTTCAAAACCCCCACTATTTTTATATTTAAATGAAAATTTATTTTCATGAAAAATTGCATCTCTAGATTCAATTATTGTATTATTATCAATATCATAAAATTTATAAGTTGTGCTATATAAAGAATAACCCAAAAATACACATGTAGAAGCCTTTACCCCAAGTTTAGGTCTTTTGGGATCAAGTAGCCTCACATATGCTAAGCAACCCTAAACTTTGAAAAAATTCAAATTTGGTTTATATTTTTTCCATAATTCAAAAGGAGTTAAAAAAGTCTTTTTATGAGGTACTCTATTCAAAACAAAATTTGTAATTAAAACAGCTTCACCCCAAAAATATTTAGGAGCCCCAAAACTGACAAGCATAGCATTAGTTAATTTTATAAGAGTTCTATTTTTACGTTCAGCTACTCCATTAGAAGATGGAGAATAAGGGGCAGTAGTCTCATGAACAACACCAAGAGATTGAATATAATTATTAAGACCAAGAGTATCATATTCTTTTCCTCTATCAGTTCTAAACCTTTTAACCTTTTTATTAAAAGTATTCTCAACTTCTTTTAAGAAAATTGATAATTTTTCAAAAGCATCACTTTTATTTTTCATAAGATAGACATATGAATATTTTGAAAAATCATCTATAAAGGTTATAAAATACCGATTACCTCCACGTGTCAAATGTCCTTCAAATTCACAAATATCACTATGGATAAGCTCTAGTAATTCAGTATTTCTTTCAATTGATTTATGAGGCTTTTGAGTAATTTTAGTCATGCTACAAATTTCACATTTTTCAAGTTCATTTTCAAGTTTAGGAATTAAACCTAAACCTCACATATTTTTCATACATTTATTATTAATATGACATAATCTACCATGCCAAACATTCACACAAGAAACAATATAAGCAAAACTTGAATTTTCATTCATCTCAACATTAAGTTTAAACATGTCATCACAAGCATAGCCTTTGCCAACAAACATGCCCTTTTTAGAGAGTACATATTGATCAGCCTCAAAGACTTGTTTGAAACCAGCCTTATTCAACAAAAAACTAGAAATTAGATTCTTTCTAATGTCAAGAACATGAAAGACATCTTTGAGAGTGACTTCTCTCCCAGAAGTAAATTTGAGAAGCACCTCTCCAATACCCACAACTTCAATGGTATGAGAATCACCAAGCATAATTTTCTTTTTCTCATCCAAGATGGTGTAGGTTTTGAACCAATTTTTATCATTACAAACATGTCTGGTTGCCCCATAATCAATCCACCACCATCCTAAGCCTTTGAGAATATTAATCTTGGTAACCATAGCCACAAGAGGCTCTTCAATGACATTGGCTTGAGCCATAGGCCCATGTTTTCGAAAACGACAATTTCTAGCCGAATGTCCAGGCTTTCCACATACAAAACATGCATAGTTGCTATTATTAGTGTGGCTGCCATTATTTGGAGCATGCTTAGGATGGTGTGCTTGGTTCTTTCTTTGATTAGAGTGAGTCTTATGTTGAGGCTGATTTCCATTTGGCCTACGTTTGAAGTTTCTTTTCTTAGGCCTTACTAGTCATTATTTTTTGCATTGGCTTTTGACATGTTTTCATTTGAGGAGATGAAATTTACCTTAGGACCATTTGCTCCATGGAGTTCAATAGCTTTGTCTTGATTCCTTGCCTCTTCCTCCACTCTCAAACGGGTGATAAGGGATTCAATGGAAAGTTCCTTTTGCTTGTGTCTCAAGATTTTGGCAAACTCCTTCCAAGATTTAGGCAGCTTGTCAATGATGGCTGAAACTTGCATTTGTTCATCTACTCAAATGCCTTCAGATCGAACATCTTGTGAAATCATTTGGAGTTCATAGGATTGTTCCACCACAGACTTGCCTTCAACCATCTAAAACCTGAAAAATCGGCTATATGCATATTTATTGGATCTAGCTTCCTCTGTATCATATTTTTGATTCAATGCCTTCCATATCTTTTTGGCTGATTTGTAAGCTTAATCATAATAATCATACAAATCATCAAAAAGACAATTAAGTAAATAATTTCTACAGTAAAGATGATCCTTATCCCATTTCTTAACATCTTTTTCATGTTGAGAAAGTTCTTCTTCAGTCAATTGTTCAAATTTCTTTTTCTTTGGTTTTTTCTCAGTTAACACATAAGCCACATTCAAGAGAGTAAGATAGAATAAAGTCTTTTGTCTCCACCTCTTAAAGTTAACACCATGGAAGCGGAATGACTTATTAAGATCACCCGCTCCAGAGGAATTAGACATAACATTACCATTTTCCAAGGATGATTTTGTGTTCTCCATATCAATTTGTCTCAAATTTTTGGAAATAAAGGAGAGATATTACTTGAATTTTCCTTGAAAATTACACAATTTGATTTTACCAAAAAGAGGTGGCAGAAATGAGGTATGGACCAAGTTACTGTCTTGAGACAAATCGTGCCGTCTACGGTATATCCGATGTAGTTAGACAAATAGTTTCTGCACGTTGCCCCCAGGATACAACAGCCCAGCCGCCTTTGCTGATTATCCTTGCGAGCCTACACTACTCGTAGGATATAAGCTCTCTATAATACTTTCTTTTCCCAGAAAATTTTGTAAAAGATAGAATATTTTTGTGAGTAGTAAGTAGCAATAGATGGTAAGTGTTTAGAACAATAAAAAATTGTTTTTGAAAAGTTTTCAGCTTTGTATTCAAAAATAATGTGTGTCTATCAATTTTTATTTCTTTCCATATATATATATATAGCCGGACCTATAACTTGTCCTTAGCCAAAGAATCAAAAGGGTTTGATATCAATTAAATGGTCATAAAATTATTGAAATTAACATATATAATCAATGGCTTTCTTTATATATATATATATATATATATATATATAATATAATATAGACCGGATATCAAGTCTTTGCTAGACTTCTGTACGTTGAGAACAAAAAAAGAAAGGATCATGATGCTATGCATTTAATGTCCCATAAAGTGGTTGAAGATTAAAAGCCAAACCATGTAATATAATTTCAAATATGCATAAATATTGCCACTTGTTTTTTACTTTCCTTAAACCAAATAGTAAACACTTGTGTATATATGGTAACATAAAATAATTCAGCAATAGCTATACATTTAAGTGCTGAAAAAATCTTCCATATATGACGTTATTATGTCATATTCAAATAAGAACGTTTGAATCCAAAACTGTTAAGTTCTAAAGAGTTAGGAACTTATGTATTTAGAACTCTAATTTGTATTGTTGGCAAACCATGATCAAAATAGGTTGTTTAGTCTTGTTTAGGCTTGCTCAAAGTATGTTTATTTGTAAAACTGGAATCAAGTGATTGCAGATTTATTAGACTAAATCTGTAAGGCTCGATCGATCGAAAATTAGACTCGATCGATTGAACCACGTACAGATTTATTTTTTTGCAGAGTTCTAGTTCAGCCCAAACTCTATTTAAACGTCTTGGGAATCAAGTAAAACACTCCTATATATAAGGAAAACCCTAGAATGTTTTTGAGACTTTTGAAGAGAGATTAGAGTGCCTCTTGTGCCTCATTTTATTTTTTAGGGTTTTGTACCCAATCCTCTCTAAGTCTTTGTTGCTCATACTTTTCTGTTTTGTGTAAATCTCTTGTGAGATCTAGAGGAGCTTTCCTTTACACAAAACTTAGGATTTTCAAGGTAGAGATATTATCTACATCTTGATAATAAACAAGGTTGCTGCCATTCGAGTTTAAAGAATAACAAGCGTGGGTGCTTGTATTTGCTGAAGAATTCAAGAAAGAAGGAGTCCGTGGATTCGGAGCTTGCACGTGGTCGTGTCAGTTCTATTGGTGGGTAGCATTAGGAAGTCAAGCGGGTAGCTTGTAAGTCCTTTTGTATGAACTTCGATTCTTTCATAGTGGATTCAGGTTTACTTTGAGGATAGGTGGGTCAAATCCTTCCCAGGTTTTTACCATGTGGTTTCTTGGGCGATCATATCATTGTGTTATTTATTATTTCGCTATTTTATATTTTTGATATGATTGTATGTTTGTGATAACCTAGAATTGCATAATTTGACTAAGTTAATCACTTGGCTAATTAACTAGGTTAATCTGGTTATTTTAAGGGGTCTAAAACTGTTCAAGTGGTATCAGAGCGGGTAGCTCTTTTCTTTTAGATCTTTTGATCTAAGAGCTGATCCTTGACCCTTGTTGTCATGGATAATTTGAAGTGTCTTTCTGATCATGTTTCTGCTGATTTTTTTGATGCTTTTGAAACTCTTCGTAAGGAATTATCTAAATCTTTGAAAATTGCTAAGAAATTTAAAGAAGAGTTAAAATTGGCTAATCTTGAAAAAGAAGATTTGATTATGAAATTAGATGAATCTAATAAAAAAAATGAATTTTTGAGAAATCAAATTTCATCTCAAGATGAGAAGATGAAAAGCTTGGAACAAGAGTTAGTTGAGTCTAAAGTTAAACTTGAAAATTTGACTAGTTCTAAGCCTGCTGTTGATAACAGAAATGTTTCTGTTTCTCTTAAGCCTAAAACTGAGAAAGTTTATATCCCTCCTTTTAAGAGAAATAATAAAGAAAAGGCTTATTTTGCTAGGTTGGACAAAGGTAAAGGTTCTGATGTTAACGCTGAAGTTTCTAAACCAAAGTCTAAACCTACTGTTAAAAAGCATAATAAATCTGTTTTTGTATCTACTTGTCACCTTTGTGGTGTTGTTGCTCATATTAGACCAAATTGTTCTTTGTTGAGGCAAAAACCAAAATTTGAGAATAGATTTGCTGTTAGGAATACTGATGTTCCTAAATTTGTTCTTGTTTGTCACTTTTGTAGTGTCTCCGGTCACATTCGTCCAAATTGTCATAAATTGAAATTTAAGTATTCTGTGTTTCAATCTAGGATATGTGATGAGATTTCTCTTGCCATAAGTCCATATAAATTATTTCATATGCTTTTGAAAAATTTGAGCTTGTTGGCTTGTGAAAGGAATTTGCAGGATTTCAGTCTTTCTCAGAAGATTGGTGTAATCCCTCAAATACACTCTGCTTTTCATGGATTTTCACCTACAAAGCCAAATACTCGTGCTAAATGGGTGAGAAAAGATTCTCCAAGGTGAGTGTTACTAACTTGTCCTTGATTTAATTTTTTCAATTGATTATGGACATGTTTTGTTTTTGTTTTTGGTTGTTTTGTTTTTTAGGTTTTTTTTTTTATAAAAAAAAAATCTAAAAACATTGAAAATTTTCAAAAAGACAAAAATATTTTATTTTGTGTCTTGTTTTATTTTTCTTGAGGATTACATGAGTTATAATATTTCTCTCTTGATTTAGAACATACTTGATATTGTGGAGAAACTAAAATAGTTTGTGCTAAGCTATTTCTGATTTTGTGTGAGTATGTACTAGTTTGTACATGTACTCAAGGGTTAATTAAGAAATTGATATTTCTTGTTTGTGTACTCTCTTTAACTTAGTTTTGCACTATCATGCATAGTTTTGCATTGTTCGTCTAGCACAATGTGTGCTTTTTGTTCTTGGTCATAAATTTTTTTTAAACCAAAAAGATTTTTGTGTTTTGTATTACATATTATGGATTTGAAATCAAGGTTGGCCACCTTATATTTACATAACAAGTTTATGTACCTTGTTTAGCTTTGATGAGCTTATTTATTGCACTTTACTAGTTGAAACTTTATAGTGTATGTTGTGTGGGAAAGATGTTTATGGTGTTTATCACTTTGTCTTAATCTTAAAGTCACATGTTATTTGACTGTCGGACTTAATCCTGTTGAGAAAGGCATAAATAACCATCTCACCACTGTTCACTAACCAATCATAAACACCTTAGTGCATATCGTAAGATTCTGTGCTCGAGAAAGTGTAGCACATACACAAAAAGAACATAAAGTGTAGCCTCGGTTTAATTGCTTAATGTTTAAAATTGGTGTGTACTATTAGGCTTGATGCCAAATCACATAATTAAAATTGATGTGTATATTATGAGGCAAAATTCAAGAAACTTACATGATTGCAAGCTTATGTTCTAGGAGATGTAGGAGTTATATGATGTAACTCTTTAGGTGATAGTCTCTTTTAAATTCTATGTGATGAATTTTGTAAACTTTGTGATTGATTGCTATTCACATATCACCTCACATGTATCTCAAGCTTTTGCTAGTTGCACACACTACACAAGTTACTCTTTGCTAAACTTGGTACATTTTATTGTGTGTGATCTTATTGTGGCCATCCAAGATTAAATGTTCCTTGATTTTAATGCAAAATGTGTATAATGTTTGCACTTTGAGGATAAATTGATTGAAAATCTTGACTTTGGAAGATCTGGGTTAAATTCAAGTGTTTTTGAAAAACTTTTCGTCTCATACTCATGCATTTTTTATAAAACAATGTGCAAATATTTTCTCTATACATGCAACTGTTTATGGGTTACATAATGCCATGTTTGCATTTTATTGAAAGAGAGAATATTTCTTCTTCATGTGTATCCTCATCTTAGTTTTTAACTTTGGTTTGTGTGTCTTCCCCCTCCCCACCTCTTATTTTTCCCCAAAACCTTTTTCCCATCACTTGTTTTGTGTTTCCTATTTTTATAGGGGGGAGAAGTTTTTTGAACTATTGTTGTTCATAGAGGGAGTTGTCTCTATTTTCTATAGAGTTTTCTTATTTTGTATCCCCTTAATTCTCTATTTTTTCTTATCCTTTATTGCGTATGTTGATTGTTTACTCTTTGTATGAGTTGTCTTTGTCAATACGTGACAAAAAGGGGGAGAAATTATTGATTTATGGGAATCATGTTTGTCTTGTTTAGGGGGAGTTAAAATTATTTTTGAAAGGGAAGAATATAAATAAAAACTTTTTGTTGTATCTAACTTAAGGGGAGAGTTAGTTTACTTATATTTTTATGTTTCTTGTTCACTAGTTTACTTATGTTTTTATGTTTCTTGTTCACTGCTCATTGATTTATATTTATGAGTTATTCATGATATATGTCTTTGTTTTGTGTTTTGTGAAGTCAAGAATTTATTTGTTGATTTACTGTTTTTTTGTCACACATGCATTTATGCGTTTTGTTTAGTATTTCAGGAAGCATACAGGTTGATTCAATTTTGCTGCTGTCTAAACTTACAACTGATGGATAGTAGTTAAGATTGGATTTGTTGTTATGAGCATTATCTTTGTAAAGGGCTTTTATTTGTAAACTTTGAGCTTTTAGTTTGTGTTTTGTCATGGATTGCCAAATGGGGAGTTTGTTAGGTTCTAAAGAGTTAGGAACTTATGTATTTAGAACTCTAATTTGTATTGTTGGCAAACCATGATCAAAACAAGTTGTTTAGTCTTGTTTAGGCTTGCTCAAAGTATGTTTATTTTTAAAACTGGAATCGAGTGATTGCAGATTTATTGGACTAAATCTTTAATCGATCGAAAATTAGACTCGATCGATCGAACCATGTACAGATTTATTTTTCTGCAGAGTTCCAGTTCAGCCCAAACTCTATTTAAATGTCTTGGGGATCAAGTAAAACACTCCTATATATAAGGAAAACCCTAGAACGTTTTTGAGACTTTTGAAGAGAGAGATTAAAGTGCCTCTTGTGCCTCCTTTTATTTTTTAGGGTTTTGTACCAAATCCTCTCTAAGTCTTTGTTGCTCATACTTTTCTGTTTTGTGTAAATCTCTTGTGAGATCTAGAGGAATTTTCATTTACACAAAATTTAGGGTTTTCAAGGTAGAGATATTATCTACATCTTGATGATCAACAAGGTTGCTGCCATTGGAGCTTAAAGAATAACAAGCGTGGGTGCTTGTATTTGCTGAAGAATTCAAGAAAGAAAGAGTCCATGGATTCAGAGCTTGCACGTGGTCGTGTCAGTAAGTTCTACTAGTGGGTAGCATTAGGAAGTTAAGCAGGGAGCTTGTAAGTCCTTTTGTATGAACTTCGATTATTTCATAGTGGATTCAAGTTTGCCTTGAGGATAGTGGGTCAAATCCTCCCCAAGTTTTTACCGTGTGGTTTCTTGGGTGATCATATCATTGTGTTATTTATTATTCCGCTGCTTTATATTTTTGATATGATTGTATGTTTGTGATAACCTAGAATTGCATAATTTGACTAAGTTGATCACTTGGCTAATTAACTAGGTTAATCTGGTTGTTTTAAGGGGTCTAAAACCGTTTAAAAACGTTTAGAATGGAAAGTATATATTTGTAATAAAACCAAATATGCTTGCAACTATGGTATTAATATCTCGTTAATGTTCATAAATTTCCTTATTAAAACCATTGACAAAAGCTATTCAAATTTTGAATTATATTTGAATTTCAAAATTTAGCAATCAACGTATCTGACATTAAGGGATAATTGATACGCATAAATGAGTATCAAAATAAATATAATATTTTTTATAAAAATATCCAACAAGAGATGATTCCCAAAATGAAACTCATATATTCAAAAGATGAGTTGCACATTCTATATGAGGATCTGGCTACTTATCAAAAAAAAAAAAAAAAAGAGGATTTGGCTACTCTAATGTAGATGTTTTAAATAATTGAGTTTATAACCCCTGTCTACAACTACAAAGGTTAGACATTTTTGTAATTGTACTATGCTTATGTAATATATTATAAACCCAGTTTAAAACATTATTATTACTATTTTTGTGTGTGTTCTAATAAGTATTACTATTTACTCAAAAAATGAAAAACCATTGCTCGAATCTCATAAATGCCTAAATGGTTGAGAGAGAGAGAGAGAGAGAGAGAGAGAGAGAGTCTTGGGTAAAGTAACGTATGCATCTCGTCTCTTCATCATCCACAGCAATGCTCTTAAAATAGCTTTTTAGTTTTTTTTTATAGCTCCAAACAAACAAAAACACCTCACAACAATGTTGTTAAAATATTTCATCAACTTGCTACAGTGAGGTGTTAGTAGTAGCAGCTCACTGTAGCAAGTTGCTACAAATATTAAATTATTTTCTATTTCTTCTTTCATTATTAAATTAGTTTCTCTCTCTCTCTCTCTCTCAAGTCTATCAATGTGTTACGACTATTTTACATGGGCTGGAAATTATCATGTATGTTCTCACATTACTTCTCACATTCCGTCCTTTTACAAGTGTAATTTTCTTATTTCGTCATCTATCGCATTTATAACAACTGAAGGAAATTTTAATTAAAATACCAATAAATGCCAAGAAATAAGGCTAATTTTCACCTCATGCTCAATCATCACCCAAAAATTTTTAAATAGTTATAATTAACTCGTAACAAAGCCCAAAATTGGGTGAACGATAGATGGATTGAATTGAATTTGAATGCCCTAATTGAGATAATGTTAATTTTTTGGTTTAACCAATGCACTGGTTTTTAGACTTGGCTAACCTTGTCAAACGAAGAGGATTTAAATATAAAGAAATCAAGATTTCTGCGTTTCAATCCTATTTTATTTTAATTTAATTTTGTACTTTAATGCATTTGGCAAACGATCAGTGTCACTGAAATTACAATCTTAGAAGTTTTGTGAAGTAATGAAATAGTGACAAGTGATATCAGTGTCACTAGTGAAATTTCATGTACCTAAACTTTTCTCCATAAAGAAGATAGTGAATGGACTAAAAGGATTATAATCACCACTATGTAGTAGAAGACAAGCATTGGGTCATGTTGTTCAAATTGCAGCCGTTTGTTGTATGTGTGATAGAAATAGAATCGGCTTTTCTCTAGTAAGATCTACGCACTACTTTCTTGTCACATAGCATTAAGTGTGAGCATGGTTCGAGTTAATTAAATTGGTTTTTACGAAAAATTTAAAATCTAGTCCTCATTAACTGGTTTAATATAATTGGAACTCAAACTGAATATAGAGAGTAAAAAACTTGAGCTAGCTACAAGAATACCACTAACCAATAAAGCCATATTGGCCTGAATTTGCAAAGTAGAAATAAGATGGTGTGATGCATATTCATAAGAATAATCAATTTATTAAGTATTGCTAACAAGGTTTAACATAATTATTAATTTGGTTTAAAAAAAAAAAATCAAATGTAGGACCTATTCTCCAATTTCGACCACTTTTTACCATATTCACTCAATTTTAAACTCATTTTAATTAATCACACGTTTTGCCTCATAATTGCTCTAGTTACATTGCTTTATTTATTTATTGATAATTTGATAATTACAATATTGGGGGAGAGAAAATTTGAACCCTTAATTTCAATTTTATGGACATATTAAGAGATGTTAACCAGTTAAACTACAAACCTACAAGAGGCTTGGTGTTTTAATTACATTCTTTATGTCCATTAATTGTTAACGGAAGTATATCACGTTAAATTCATTTTAACTTGTAACACATTGACTTATAAAGAATTTTACACCATTATTTTTTTTTCGACAATTTAAAGAATCTTCCTATATTCTATGATTCTATTTTTTTAAATAAAAAATATTGTAAATGCAAAAGATAATAAAATAGTATTGATAGGTTCCCCCTAAAGTCATGTATCATGTGCTCATTGATTAATAGATTAGGTCTAATGAAACTTTTTTTTTTATGTCAAGGAACACACCATCTCACAAAATTGCTAGCGGCAGTTGGAGA
The DNA here is from genome assembly GCA_032727855.1 of Quercus ilex subsp. ballota. Taxonomy (NCBI): domain Eukaryota; kingdom Viridiplantae; phylum Streptophyta; class Magnoliopsida; order Fagales; family Fagaceae; genus Quercus; species Quercus ilex. Next base: position 24,468,053 of record CM064916.1, on the reverse strand, counting down.
CGCGGAGCTCCTTATAAATCCTAAGACTACAACACACGCACCCGATATGGGACAATACATGTCCGTAGGTCTAACGAAACTTAATTATATTTCCTTAAACCATCAATGACGTACCAAAGGTTTCCTAATTAATTTCAATGTTTTTATGTATTGTTCTTATCCTTTGAATAGAATACGAGGCCAACATGTTGTTCTCTCTCTCTCTCAAGTCTATCAATGTGTTACGACTATTTTACATGGGCTGGAAATTATCATGTATGTTCTCACATTACTTCTCACATTCCGTCCTTTTACAAGTGTAATTTTCTTATTTCGTCATCTATCGCATTTATAACAACTGAAGGAAATTTTAATTAAAATACCAATAAATGCCAAGAAATAAGGCTAATTTTCACCTCATGCTCAATCATCACCCAAAAATTTTTAAATAGTTATAATTAACTCGTAACAAAGCTCAAAATTGGGTGAACGATAGATGGATTGAATTGAATTTGAATGCCCTAATTGAGATAATGTTAATTTTTTGGTTTAACCAATGCACTGGTTTTTAGACTTGGCTAACCTTGTCAAACGAAGAGGATTTAAATATAAAGAAATCAAGATTTCTGCGTTTCAATCCTATATTATTTTAATTCAATTTTGTACTTTAATGTATTTGGCAAACGATCAGTGTCACTGAAATTACAATCTTAGAAGTTTTGTGAATTAATGAAATAGTGACAAGTGATCAGTGTCACTGAAATTTCATGTACTTAAACTTTTCTCCATAAAGAAGATAGTGAATGGACTAAAAGGATTATAATCACCACTACGTAGTAGAAGACAAGCATTGGGTCATGTTGTTCAAATTGCAGCCGTTTGTTGTATGTGGGATAGAAATAGAATCGGCTTTGCTCTAGTAAGATCTCCTACGTACTACTTTCTTGTCACCTAGCAATGGCATTAAGTGTGAGCATGGTTCGAGTTAATTATATTGGTTTTTAGGAAAAATTTAAAATCTAGTCCTCATTAACTGGTTTAATATAAATGGAACTCAAACTGAATATATAGAGAGTAAAAAACTTAAGCTAGCTACAAGAATACCACTAACCAATAAAGCCATATTGGCCTGAATTTGCAAAGTACAAATAAGATGGTGTGATGCATATTAATAAGAATAATCAACTTCTTAAGTATTGCTAACAAGGTTTAACATAATAAAAGAGGATTCAAATATTCCTTTAATAAAGTAGATCTTTGATTTCATTCCTATTATTAATTTGGTTTTTTTTTTTTTTATAAATAAAATGTAGGAACTGTTCTCCAATTTTGACCACTTTTTACCATATTCACTCGGTTTTAAACTCTATTTAATTAATCACATGCTTTGCCTCGTAATTGCTCTAGTTACATTCCTTTATTTATTTGTTTTTTGATAATTTGATAATTACAATAGTGGAGAAGAGAAAATTTGAACCCTCAATTTCAATGTTATGGATATCAAGAGATGCCAACCAGTTAAACTACAAACCTACAAGAGTCTTGGTGTTTTAATTACATTCCTTATGTCCATTAATTGTTAACGAAAGTATATCACGTTAAATTCATTTAACTTGTAACACATTGACTTATAAAGAATTTTACACCATCATTTATTATTCAATTTTTTTTCGACAATTTAAAGAATCTTCCTATATTCTATGATTCTATTTTTTGAAATAAAAAAATATTGTAAATGCAAAAGATAATAAAATCGTATTGATAGGTTCCCCCTTAAGTCATGTATCATGTGCTCATTGATTAATAGATTAGGTCCAACGAAACTTAATTATATTTCCTTAAACCATCAACGACGTACCTAAGGTTTCCTAATTAATTTCAATGCATATTAATCAATGTAATACATCTTTTAGTAAAAAACAATTAAATTTAATTATATTTCCTTAAACCATCAACGACGTACCTAAGGTTACCTAATTAATTTCAATGCATATTAATCAATGTAATACATCTTTTAGTAAAAAAAATTAAATTCAATGGGTGAATGCAACTCTTAAAATTCCCATTTGAATGGAATAACAAGGACAAAAGTTTTTATGTATTGTTCTTATCCTTTGAATGGAATACGAGGCCGACATGTGTAAGTTATTTCCATGTCGTGTCCAAATTCCAATACATAGGAGCACACGAGCCAAAACCTTACAATAAATTAAAGATATAAAAAGAGAAATGGATGTAATTAGAAAATGGTCAAAAGTTGGGGATAAAAATACTTATAGGGAAATGCTAACGAGTGTTCTTAGGGTACTGGTTAATAATTCATTTAAAGAAAGTTTTTATGGAAATGGAAAAAAAAAAGTAATTAATATTTTGATAGCTTTTTTCATTTCCCATAAAAGTGGTATCAAAACTTTCCTAAAATGGATTATTAATAAATGCCCTAAGCGCACTCGTTAGCATAACCCATACTTATATACTATTCTTTAGATTATTTTCTTAAGATTCTGTTATGTGTTTTTTTTTTTTTGAATAAAAGTGTATTAATTAGTTAAATAGTCACGTGATAGAATTTTAAGAGAAAAATTTAAGAAATAACAACTAAATTACTGTACATCAATTTTGTTATTTTCAATTATACACCTCTAAATTCAATTCATTTTGTCTTCCACTTTTTATTTTTGTTTTGAGATGCATGGGTCCGACGTTGGTTGTTGACGCAAAGTCGGCAAAGAGAAGGAACAAGCGAACAAGTAAATAAGAGGAAGAGTACGGTCCCTGTAGGCTGTAGTCTGTAAATCCTGCGAATCTTACTTGTTAGCATAAATCTAGGTTCATAGTTAACTGTTCCTGTTTTGGGAAGGGAATATCATATTTTTTAACGGTTCGGTTAACGAGCCCTCTTAGGCTGCTTTGTATAATTTTAGAAAAATTTAATATTACTTATATAAAAAATTGTTAAAATATATATAAAATTTATAAAAATATTTTATAAACCAATCTGTTTAGAGTATCTATTAATTTTTTTTATTTAAAAAATTGATGAGGCGAGACAAAGCAAGCAACTATAGAAAAATTTATTGAACAACCTTCATCCACGTAATTCATTGACACTCTTTCCAGTGCCATCGTGTCTAGCTTAGCAAATGGTGCCGTTAAAAAGTTAAAGTTTAAAGTCTTCCAAATTATTTATGGAGATCCTTCTTAGCACTTATCTTGATTTTTTAAACAAGATTTGTAGCATCAATTAATTATTAAGTCCAGTTACTATAAACTATAAAGCCTTTTATATTTTAATAAAAATTTAAGCTTGAACTTGCTTAAAAACCAAAAAAAAAAAAAAAAACCTTGAATTTGCTTATATGAAGAAAAATAAATTAATTAATATTTTAATCTAATTATAAAAATTATTATTATAGAGTAGACGCCATAGTCCATGATACCTTAAAATTCTAAAGTCAAGATAAAAAATGACTTTAAGTAAATAAGTTAAGGAAAATGTTTGTTTCCAACTATTAATAGGAAAGGAATTTGACATATAACCTGTTATGTATGACTTATTTAACTCAACTAATTAAATGAGTTATGTGACAAACACTAATGTCATCTTTTTATTGGTGGTTGAAATTTAAGGCTTCAAACATGTTTGGAGCCAAACTATATCCATAAGTTAAAATTTTTTTTCTTAAATAAATAATCTCATTTTTTTTAACAATCTTATTTACTTAAAGCTACTTTTTATCTCATCCTTAAATTAATAAGTTAACAAAAAGATAGAAAAATATTGATTTGTTTAGAAGTTTATTTTAATTACATTTTTTTTTAAAGAACAAGCTTGGGTTACTTTTGTGTGTGTGTTTGTTTCTTAAAAAAAAAAAAAAACAAATATGATAAAAAAAGTTAGATATTAAAAAATAAAAATAAAAACTCATCCAACCTCCCAAAATTTAGAACCACATCGTGTATTGCACCTTTTTTTTTTATTTTTTTTTTATAATTATTTTATATGTTGACTGAATTATTTGTCACTTTCATATGGATTACTTATACATTATTTATAGTCCTTCACATTAAAATTGTGACTCAAAAAATATATTTTTTTTGGGAGAATGTAGTACTAGATATTTTTTCAAACTATATAATGTACATGGATAAGGATAACAGAGGAAAGCACTAAAATAATTTTTCTTTCTCTCCCTCTCGAAGCTCCCAATATTTGTTAGAAATTTAATTGGTCAGCATAAATCTGAAGTCAAAGAATAAAAGAATAAATAAATAAAAAACAGTCGCAGACTTTCGTGTACTCATCAGTATCACCACCTCAACCAAACTTCCTTGACTGTCTGTCTAAACTCTAACCCCCATTCTCTTCTTTCTCATTAGACTTTACATTCTCCTCCCCCTCTCACAAGTCACACCTAACCATCCCAAACCATCTCTCAACTTTTCTATTTACCTCTCCTAAATTACTATTTACCATTCACCCTTTTTTTTAATTTTTTTATATATTATATATATATATATATATATATATAAAATATAATATAATTCGCTTACAATTATCTCTCTCAGACAGAGCTTCGTTCAAAAATGGCTTCCGATCCTCAGCAACCCACGTTACCGTCTCTCGGCAAGGTTTTCACTATTTCATGCCCCCAAAAAAACTATATACGTATTAATTTCATTCCTTTGTGGTTAATATTCTTTATGCTCTGTTTGGATGCTGAGAAAAGAAAAAAAAGCAAAAGCAAAAGCGTAAAGGAAATTGAGGAACTGGAAGTTGTATGAATTTGAACAAGTTGTTTCATTGTATAAAATTATGAGACAAGAAGTTAGTTTCTGTTGAAATTAAAAAATATAAATGTCAAAAAAATTTCACTTTGAGATCATCATCACAGAGGATCACTGAATATTTTGTGGTTTATTTTTGTTGAAGTTTTTCACTGCTTTATTGGAAGCCTAATGTTGTTTGGTTTTAGTGTTTTGAGATTATTTGTGAAAATCTCTGAAAAAAAATTGTTTGCACATAACATATGATATGTGTGTTGTTTTGCATTTTATACTTGTTTGGATGCATAGAAAGTGCACAAGAAAACAAATTAAAAGAGAGAGATAGGAGAGGGAGAATTTTGAAAGCTATACTCTGTTTGGTGTTTAAGATTTATTTTTTCAAGTAGTTGATTATGTTGTTGTTTTTATTTAGGTAGGAAAGTCTTCTGGTGAGATTGGCAGTGTAGAGGAGCCTCTTATTAATGGGGGGGTTCATGGTTCTGAAAACTATTCTGTTGTCGCTGCAATCCTACCGTGAGTATTCAAATTTCTGTTATAAATTTTACCCTTTTGAGCTGATTTAACTGGAAAAATTTCTGGTGCCTTATGCTATGATAATGATGTTTGGCAAATAGTGGCGACATTAGAATGTTTAGCAGTTTTCCCAGATAGGAATGTGTTATGAATTATGTTTTTTGTATCAATATATGTATATAGCTAATTAGTTACAGCTTTAAATTTACAATTTTAACTAAAAGTATGATGCTTCATATTTTTATTTGTATCTTTGTTCGGCCATTTGAGACAAGACAAGGTTAAAAGCGTGGCGAATTTTGAGAGCTTCTTATTCTGGTTAGGTGCCACCAGCTTGGTGTTATTCATGGCCCACTAAGACCAAGGGTTCAATCTGATAATGTGATTGCTCTTAAAAATTGAAACAATAAATTTGTACCTGATTATTTGTAGCCTTACCCTTAAGGAGTGTCTTGTTATTTCCAGATTTCTCTTCCCGGCTCTTGGAGGACTACTGTATGGCTATGACATTGGTGCTACATCTTGTGCCACAATATCTATAGTGGTATGCTTTTAATGTAATTTTGAACTGTAGTGGCATTATATTCATCTGACTTAGCTTGTTTTCATTCTTTTGAATGAAAATTCTCATTTAAGAGCCAAAAAAGTATATTTGTATTTCCTTGCTTGAAGGACACTCTAAAACTGCAGCTTAGATAAGACAATCAATTATTTTTTGACCCCATACTACTGTTAACAGCATGTGGTTTTCTTAAATAACTAAGTCAAGTTAATGACATTCTTTCTTAATAACCTTTGTCTTTTCTTGCAGTCAGCGACACTAAGTGGAATATCATGGTACGACTTATCTTCTGTGGAGATTGGTCTCATAGTGAGTTTACAACTGACTCTTTCTTGTTATTGTTATATGTTTATGGGTTGATATTTCAACTGATGGGGAAAACAAATACATGCTTTTGTTTCTAATTTTGTGGATGCTACCTATTGCAGACTAGTGGCTCATTATATGGTGCATTGATTGGCTCTGTCTTGGCCTTTAATGTTGCTGATTTCCTAGGTTAGTTTTTCTGTTACATAGAGAGCTATACATTAAATATCTTGATATTTTCAATGTCTTGATGAAGTTTAAATGGTGAATATGAACCAAAGGAAGGAGAAGGGAGTTGCTTGCAGCTGCTCTATTGTATTTTGTTGGAGCGCTTATAACAGCATTAGCACCTGACTTCCCTATTATGGTCATTGGGCGCTTTGTGTTTGGCATAGGAATTGGACTGGTAATAAACATCATGTGTTGTTCACTCTATATGTATCTACAGATATGGACACGCCCACACCCACACACGCGCACACACACACACATCTATGTGGTACCTTGTACATGTTAATATAATACACATATCTAGGCACTATTATCTCCATATTAACATGCATATGCATATACCTCTATTTTCCTTAAACGGTTTGTATAAAGTAAAATTAAACCACTAGGTAATATAACTAAGCACATGTATTGAAATTATAAATCCATTATATTTATGTGAGGTATTTATCTTAAAGGTCTTCATAATTTTTTATCCCTTTTCAATTCAAAGTGCACTTTTGGTTTTCTTACTTCTGGAGAGGTTAATGTGGGAATAGATTTGCAAAGGAAAGAGAAAAAAGAAATGATGCAGGAGGCAGGAAGACAAATTTATTTTAATTTAGTTTTGTTTAATTTTAGGAGTCAATTATGTTGTTGTTATTTTGTATTATTATTATTTTATATTGCTCTATTGGATTTTATTAGCTAAATAGGTTATTGGTATTTTACTTTAAGTTTTATTTAATTTCCTGGAGTCAAAATTATTTTCATAATTTAATCCAAGTCAGTTAGGGTTAGGATCTAGTCCAAGTAGTCTATATAAGCGTGCTATTCTATTTCTATGGAGACAAGTTTAGGATGAGTACAATTTCAGTTGATATTTTTCCAATGGATAGGTGATGATATCTAGGTTTTCTATACCGCTTGGTGCTGACTCCAAACAATTCTTGGTGCTGATTTTTAGGGTTTTTTTTGTTTTCCTTGTTCTTGGTGATTTTCAATACCCTTTCAGAGTATGTGCCGCATTAATTTAGGCATCAGATATCATTGGTCTACGACTTAACTATGCATTCTTGATGAATATAGATGTTAAAAAAAATGTAGGTTTGTCTTTTCATTTTTATGTGAGACATGATTTTATTTATTTATTTTGATAAGTATGAGACATGATTTTTAGTTTCTTCACTTTTAGGCAATGCATGCAGCTCCTATGTACATCGCTGAGACAGCTCCAAGTAAGATACGTGGTCGACTAATCTCTTTGAAAGAGTTCTTTATAGTCCTTGGGATGGTTGTAAGTGCTTCAACTTTGAACTGAGGATAATTTATTTTAGGGTATGCAGAATGAATTGCAGCTAGTAAGAGTTGTCTTGGATTTAGATGTCTCTTTTCTAGCTTCCTCAACAAAATTATCATCAGTATATTTATTTAATGTATATGTATATAGTCTACAAATTGTAAGCACTTGCAATCTTGTGCAGGGAGGTTACGGAATTGGTAGCCTTTTAGTTGACACACTTGCTGGTTGGCGCTACATGTATGGAGCTAGTACCCCTTTGGCAGTGATCATGGGGATTGGAATGTGGTGGCTACCAGCATCACCTAGATGGCTACTTTTACGTGCCATTCAGGGAAAAGGCAACTTGCAGGAATTAAGAGAAACTGCAGTAGGTTGCTTGTACCGGCTCAGGGGTCCAGCCTTTGGTGACTCAGCTCGTGAACAAGTAGATGAGATACTGACTGAGCTTGCTTATGTTGGTGATGAAAAAGAAGCTACATTTAGTGAAATGTTCAAAGGAAAGTGCTTGAAAGCTCTTACAATTGGTGCAGGATTAGTCTTGTTTCAACAGGTATTTTTGGTTGAAGCAATAGATCAGAATTAGTAATTACCAACACTGGTTGATATGCACCATTAACTTTGATGACAGATCACTGGGCAACCAAGTGTACTATACTATGCTGGATCAATCCTTCAGGTACCTTTTTGATTTACAACTAGGGTTCTAATTGGGTATTGACAGTAACTCTACTTCTTACTGGGTCAAATAGACTTACATCCTAAGCCAATATAGTCTGGTAGAGTGCAGGATTCTCTGCAGCATCCGATGCAACACGGGTCTCAATTTTACTAGGTTTATTGAAGGTAACATTTCCTTTTTCCTTTGACTAATTGGATTTATATTAGATTCTTACTAGATGTTTATCTCATTATCCATTTATCCTCAGACACCTCATAGCATTTGAAATCGATGAATGGAAATTCTTGTGTAAATCCACAAAACATTTGGGCTATGTTGGGAATTTGGGGCTAGGAAAAGTGCATTATGTAAACAAGAAATTAAAAACATCTACACAAGATACAAAATTTAACTCAGTTTGGCCAATTCCATACCTATATCTACGGGAAACGCTAACCAAAATTCACTGTCAACAATATGGATTACAAATTCTATATATATATATATATATATATAAACCAATATGAGTTACAACTGCACTCAACAAAACCTCACATTTCATATTCAGATCCTCACAAGCACAAAACCCAAATCACAATACACCCATAACAAACATTGAATACTAACTCCCCAAATCTAAAATTCTAGTACACCCATTGATTCTCTCATAACAATACAACAAGCGAACTCTTAACACACATGTGAGTATCTCTTAACCTCAAAAGAACTACCAAACTACTTTTCAAAGAAACCCATGCTTAAGCCAAAGTCAACAAACCCTTTATTGTACTATCTATATATATATAAGGCTTCAACTCCTATTCCTTGGTAGACAAGAAATATGATAATACTTATTTGACAAGACAAGGAATATACTTTCCTTTCGCATCCAGAAAACCCAAATAGGTAACCAAGTCAAAATAGGAATTTAAGGCAATTTCCAAAAAGGTAAAATACTTCAAATTCCCCTAGTTTTTATTGAAAACACATGGATCTCCCTCATATTCCTAAGAAATACTCAGACCTGATATATATCTGGCATGCGCTTCAATGCAATATGTTAGTAATGCAGGAGAAAAAATTGTTAATTGCACCATTTAAAAAATGTGAAATGCTTAAAATACCCTTGGTTTTGTTATTATAAGATTACCATAAATCTTTTTCCCTGGACCTATACCCTCTATGTGTTCATGTTATATTTTGACTTTTTCTGAAAATGAAGGATAATTCCTAATTTCTTGTCAAAAGTTTCATCTTAACCACGTCTCTTCTCCCACTCATGAAATTTTTTATTATATTGAATTTATGACATATTTATCTATTTATGTACATGTATGCATGTGATAACATTTGTTTTATGCTTTTAATATTGACACTGGCATGCATGTGTAAGAATGTGGGCTTTGAATGAAACAAATTGGTCCCTGCATAAAAGGGATGACTATTGTTGATTACTTCTCTGAATAATATATAAATGTGGTGTGTATATGTCTCATCACCTGTGTACTGCAGAGTAGGTGGTTTATTTCAAAGATTTATGCAATCCCTGGTACTCGTCATTTTGTGTTTGGTGTTTGCCATTGAAATTAATCATGTAAATGGTGATAGATGTTATTATACATTTTTCTTCCATCATATAAAATCTGTAAAATTTCTCCTACACTTCTCTCCTAAATAGACATCACGTGTGAGAGAGAAATTTGATAGTAGTTACATATATAGGGATAAGATCAAGTTGCACCTGGGGTAACTTTTAGTAATATTACACTACCTAATAATTTTATATTGGGTTAATATTTGGAAAATCCCACTGTTAGATTACATGTTCTTTATGTTCTTAACTTGCATGTCAATATTCATACCAGTCGAATGTTATTTTCTATTTGATCCGTAAACTCATCTTTTATGCATAATTTTAAAATATAAAAACTTGAAATTAAACATTTAATAGATAAGATAGTTATTGATCTCTGATCATTGTGAATGTGTAACTGGAACTTAGCCTGTATATATATGGGAAGTTAATGTCCGAGCAAAGAACTTGGCAACTTTTTTTTTTTTTTTTGCAAAATCAAAGAACTTGGCAACTGTTTCATAAGAAATGTGTTGTTTTATTTTTTGTAGTTGATCATGACTGGAGTAGCTGTTCTTGTAGTTGATAAACTTGGAAGGAGACCTTTATTACTTGGAGGTGTTTCTGGGATGGTAAGTCCCACTTTTATTCATGAATGTTTGGTTGTTTGATTTTAAAATTCCAAAATCTTTACTGTATATACTAAAAAAGTGAGAGGTCAATTTATCGATATTGATCCTTGTTTGAACTTGCTTGTTCTTAAACCTACAAAGGGGATTGATTGAGGCATGGGAGTTCCAATTATCTGGAAAAAATGGAATTCTGAGCTACTTATTTGTAAGATAAATAATATATACACTTTGTGTAACAGGTTATCTCTTTATTCCTTCTGGGGTCATATTACCTTTTCCTGGATGATGTACCTGTTGTGGCTGTAGTTGCACTGCTGTTGTATGTTGGGTGTTACCAGGTAATTAACAATTTCAATTTCAATTTCATTCTTTATTGAAGTTCTTATCCCAGAATTTGTGTCTTGATATGATGAAACATTTTTGTTCCATCATGCAGTTTTTAAATTTATTTATGTGTGGTGTTTGTTGAAGGCAGCATCTATTAGTTAATAGTACTGGCCCTCATTATAGTTCACCAGTAGAAAGAACTGTTAGATTATTGATAGAATTTCCACATAATATTATCATAGTACAAAAAGATAGATCTTTCCTAAACTTCCATGTAAGTCATGACAATTTGATTTCTTTATTTTAATGAATTCCTCTTTACAGGAAACAGGATCTGCATATCAGCCTTGATTAGATCTTTACTAAACTTCCATTAAAGTCATGACATGTTAATTCATTGTTGTTTTTGTTTTATTTTTTATTTTTTATATTATTATTCTTTTTAAATTTGTCTTTCCTGGAAGCAGTATCTAAATATCAACTTTAGTTATCCCATTTTATGCAAATTCTTTAATGTTGTAGCTTAAAATATTAGGTAGATGATGTTAGGGCCAACTTGATATAGTTTGAGGTTAAGGCAATAAATTTAAACATCAATTAAATAAATTTATTTAATACTAACCAAACCAAGGTTAATTCATATAGAAAATCAAATATCATGATTCAAGCATAAAATTTAACATAAATAAATGAAAATTTATTATTATTATTATTATTATTTTTAATACGGAGGTTTATAGGTTTAATTTATCTCGTGTAAGGCGATGCTAAGTAAAATTGTAATATAATTTTCAAGTTGATTTTGGTGTTGGGAGAGAGATGGAGATTGTTTGGTGTTTGGCCATGTGGGAGATTAGGTGGTTAGTGTTGAGTCTGTTGACAACCTACGATGTAGTTACAAAAATTAAAATCTCTTTTTGTTAGGGGAAATTTATTGTCATTGATGATTTGATACATTTACAACTTTTTTTTTGTCAAACAGTTTGGGGTTTCAATTGGGTGGGTTTTCATTGGTCATAGTTTGGAGGCTTGTTGGAGATAGGAAAAATAGTGCACATTTTTTTTTAATTTAAATTAATTATTCTCATAAAATTTTGGGCATTTTTGTAATGGGGGCCTGAGGCCTAGTCCTAAAGTCAGCCTTGGATGGTGTGCTCTCCCATGTAATTCTAATAGATCTGCTGAGTTTGGCTTTTCCATATAGATAAGCTATAAAATTTGTAAATTTGTAATTTTACTATAAATGAGGAAAGCTTTACACACATACACTTAGATTAGGCTAGAGAAGGACTTAAATCTCTGATTAAAAAAAATTATGTGGAATATGAATTTTGTAATCATTATCAGTCAGACTAATTATAGTATTATAGTACGTCAATACTTTTTAGGAGACTTAGCCACCCAAGAGAGAGGTAGAGATGGAGGACCTTTTTTCCCTTTCTGATTATCTGTCCATTGTTATGTACTCAACTATTTCACCACATGAACTCTACTTTGTTCACAAAATTAATGGAATAAGAATTTATTTAAGAAATGGAATAAAGACTCTCTGCTATCTTGAACACTTAAATGATCCTTGATTGGACCTGCAACCTATTAGCTGGCTGCAGGGTGTTTATGCCTTCTTCTTTCTCCTTGTCCTAGTAAATCAATGGCCTGTACCGGGTGGAGTGAAACATATAAATGCCTATTTAGCAAAATATATGCATTACTCAAATAGACAATATTTCAAATAATTTTTGGTAAGCAAGCAATATAGACAAAATTGCAAACATTAATAATACCCCCAAGCCCAAGGTTCAAAAGCATTTCTTAACTAGGAAATCCTAATTTTATAGTTAAGTGCATCAAAGAATGATCTTTAGGCCTCTAGAGTAAGATATCTTTTCCTATGGACTAAATTGCATTCTTCCTCCTTGTGCATTTGTGGGATTAGTCAACGTTTGCCAAGATAATAGCAAAAAGATATATTTGAACAAGGATGTGGTCTGCAACATTAAAACACAGAACCAGGATTTGTATTTATGATTTTCTACTTCAACATTTATTTCAGCACAAGGGTTATTGAAAAGTGGGTGTGACAATGAATTGAAATTAAAAGGACTAATATAATAAATAATAAAACATATATAGGGAGAAAATTTTGGATGGCTTTAAAAAATCTGGGTTTGCTTACTGTAGTCAAAAGCATATTTGAGGGTGGACTAGTGTTCACAGGCACTTGAAGCATCTTTCTCTAATATGGTAAAGCTCATCGGAAGCCTTTTGGTGAATGATTGATCCTTCCTCAAAGAGATTTTTTCCTTCAGTAAGATACAACTTAGTACCACTTCTAAAAGTAGATGAATGAGCATAAAACTTATTTATAATAGGGGTTATAGATAACTTTGGTAGAAGCCATTTATTTTTTACTCACAAAAGTGCATTATTCTAAATGGTTTCCATTGTACTTTCTAGAGACGATTCTTGCAATGTCAACGTAATAGAAGAATGTCTTAAGAATGCACCAAAATAAAAAAGATTTTTTCTTGAGAAACTGACCACATATGTGAGGGTGAAAACACTTATTATTTGACAATGTACTGGGGATATTTTCTTCTCACATGTATGGCAAAGCAAGAATAATTTCTGTAGATTTTGTTAAACAACTTGTTCTGCCAAATTTGAATCTTGTTTTTTAGCTATCTTGTAACACTCCATTTTAATTAGCTTCTGTTCTCTTGGTTTAGACGTTTTCTTGCAAATATGTTTCATTTTGTACACATAACAATGCAATTTTTAAAATTGGTCTTGCAGTTATCCTTTGGTCCTATTGGTTGGTTGATGATTTCGGAGATTTTCCCCTTACGTCTTAGAGGGCGAGGACTCAGTATTGCGGTGCTTGTGAATTTTGGAGCAAATGCACTGGTGACATTTGCATTTTCCCCATTGAAGGTGCTGAACTCTTTTAACACTTTATTTTCCCAACACTATGTCCTTTGACTTTCTGGAGTAGAGATTGATGCTATAATTAGTTAGAAAATTATCAAAATCACTGGATGACACTAAACCACATGCTATAACCATGACTTGTGAGTACTTATTTGTCAGCTTGTGTTGGTGTCTGTCTGCTGCATTACAATGAGATGTGATCAAGTTTTTGATACCTTTAGCTGATTTATCCAGTAGCACCAAGAGAATCTGTTTTTATTGTCATCTTCACCCGTTCCATGCTCTGTTAGTGGCATTATCATAAAAATGTTTTCCATAAATAATTAACTTCGTAAATAGAAAAAAGGGCATGATTATCATAGAAACTGGATGTGCTACAGAAACACAAACACATGAATACATACAAGCACGTACATATGCATATAAGTACTGTTTCCCATGCAGTATTAGTAAATTAACTTCATTATATTTGCATGATCATCTGGAAGTTCTTTTTTTTCTTTCACATTTAATTACAGGCATTGCTTGGAGCTGCGATATTGTTTTATATATTCGGGGCAATTGCTGTGGCGTCTCTTGTTTTCATATTCTTCGTGGTACCTGAGACAAAGGGGCTTACTCTTGAGGAAATAGAAGCCAAATGCCTTTAAGATTTTTTGCCTCCATTTCCTCATACTGAGTTTTAGTTTTGACTTAAGGTTGGGATATTGTTACATAATTTCAGGTTGGGAGAAACCTATGTTGTATGCAATTAAGTTGTGTCTGTAATCACACGAGTCATAAGTTGAACTGATGTTTCTCTGGTCTCTTCTTATTAGTGTAGAGGCGCCGTAGAATCTTCATGTCTATTATATTCTCTCTATACATGTGTTACTGATTATATTTTCCCCTGATTAATTAAAGAAATAGATGTAATTCCCACCCCCACCTGTGTGTGTGTATCAAATAAACTTATTCTTGTAATTCTTATTTGTCCAGGAGAATATATATAGAAAAAGAAGTTATGAGTTATGACTTAAGGTTATATAGTTAAAGTCATTGTTGCCAATCCACTTATATTAAGATAATGAATAATCAAAATCTTCTAAGGGGAACCTATCAAAAAAAAAAAAAAAAAATCTTCTAAGGGAATATTGATTTTTGATTTTTTAACTTGGGTACAAATATTGTTTCTAAGAGCCAATAAGTAGGAATTTTGGACGAGAATTATCAGTCTCGGTAATTCATGAAAGTTTTGCTAATAATCTTACCAAAAAAACGAAGAAAGTTTGCTAATAAAATCTTCTAGAAATATAATTTAATAAGCATCTTAATTTAGTGAAATGCAAAAATTTCAACTCATATTTTAAGTTAGAAGTATTTTTATTTATTTATTTATTTTGAAAAATGGAAATGTTAATTCTACATGTGTTGCTTTACTAAAACAAATGCTAGTATAGCTTGAACAAAATAGGAAAAAAGAAATGCTAGTATAGCATTTAGACTGGACTTTAAAAAATTATTTATATCAAGATAATGCTAAAGACATTTAAACTAATGGGTTTTGTAATTTAAGGGCATTTTTGTTATTTTAAAAACATATCTATAAATGTTGAAATATTAATTCTACTTTACAAGATATGAACGAAATAGTTATGAAATTATGTTCACCCTTTTTTTTTTCTTCATAAATAAACACATACACACAAGTGAGAGAGAAATAGGGAGCACACCATAATATGAGTACAAGTTCTAAATATATCCAAATAATAATAAATTCTTCTATCAAGAATTATATTCTTATGAATTTAAATTTCCAAGAGTTAGTAGTTCTTGAGTTTTCATTTTTTAGTTAGTAGCACTTTAGTTTTAGATTTCTTAATAACCGATAGCTAAGACAGTTTAACCATATTGCCGCTTGGAGTGTGTTCATGGGTAAGAATTTAAAATGAGATTTCAGCACTGGAGAGAAAAGGAGAAAGAAAGGAAGAATAAATTGATTGAAAAATTATTCTCTGAGTGCCCCACATGGAAGGAGAAATCAAATGGATCGAAAAATTATTCAATGAGTACCCCCACAAGAAAGAGAAAATTGAATGAATAATTATTCTATGCGTACCCCAAAATTTTAGGTGATGAAAATTTATAACAAAATTTAGGAATTGATGCATTGGATTGCTTTTTTCCCATCTCATGAGAAGTGATCTTAATCAGTACATAGATTCTAGAAATTGAAAAATATATTTTTTATTGCCTCATGAAATGAGATTTTTTCGACAGTTTAAGGAATAGTCTAATGGTAATTGCATTTTTGTTGATATCTTATATCTGTGATTTAAATCTCATATCTCCTATTATTCATTTATATAAATGGAAAACAAATGAGATTCCATTGTTAAAAAAAAAAAATCTTTGTTCAAAATATCTGATTTTGGTTATGACCTTTTTAAAAAAAAAAATTATTATTATTAAAAATGTTGAGATTGTGTTTGCACTAGAAATGTAAATGTGTGTACATGTTTATTTGGCACTGGTTTATTATTATTTTTTTATTTGTTGACAGTTGATTGAAGAATGGTTGTAAGGAAATAATGTTTTTTTTTTTAAAAAAAAAACTATACATTAAAAGAAAAAAAAAAAAAGCTAAAAACCTAAATAGAAAAAGCTGATGGCAAAAATTTATACCACTATGTTTACACTCAATGTAAGATTGATAAGGAGAAAAATTTGACAATCTTTGAAGTGGGAAATTGTTATTAATAGGTAAAAAGTAATGTCAATAGTGGGCTTAGAAAAGAACCGGTATAAATTTGTGAACTCAACATGTAAAATATTTTGAAAATTTTTGTTTGTCATATTATTTATGTAAGCTAGTGTTTGTATGTTTGACATTACTTTATAATTCTTATTGAAGGTTGAATTAAATAATGATTGTCTTAAAAAGAAAGGAAAAAAAAGAATATAAGCTAAAACACTATGCATAAACAAATAAGCTAAATAAGTTAAACAGAAAAGCTGCTTTTTTTTTTTTTAATGAAAAAAAAAAAACCTGAGAAGAAGAAAAATAAACGAGTGGCCCAAATAAAGCCCAATCTAGATGCCAAAATAGTGGGTTGAAAGTGTAGTAAATTTAAACAAAGAAGCTCGACCCGAGTTCAACGTGTTCAGCAGCATCACACTTGAGAAGGATATTGGGCTTTACTTAATGGATGAACAAGGCCAAGTTCAGCCCACCCAATGAGCAAGAAGAGCAACCCTAGAATAATAGCAAGAGAATAATAACAAGCGAGCGCTGAAAGAGAGAGAGAGAGAGAGAGAGAGAGAGATAGAGATTCAGATTAGGGTTTTAGGAAAAGAGGTAAAAAGAAAAGAAAGAAAAAAAATGGCGAAATTCAATGTGATGCAGAGGAGGAGGAGAGCTCAAATAGCAGAGAGAAAGAGAGCGATTCATGGAGACCCTACCACTGGTAAGCTCAAGAACAGGCCTCAACCTCTCTCTATCTCCGGCAAACGCAAGCGCAAGCTTTTGAAGAAATGGCGCAGAGTACATCTCTCTCTCTCTCTCTCTCTCTCTCTCTGTGTATAATTTTATGTTGAGACTTTTCTTTGCTTTCATTCTACCAAAATTTTATAATACAAAAGCTGGCCCTTAAATTAAGCTTGTACCTTGGTGTTGTGAATGGTTGTTGTACTTAATTCTCTGTTATTGTTTTTTTTTTGAAAAAATCAGGAGCAGAAGGATGCTATAGAGAAGGGTTTAGTTAGCATGGAAGATGTTGAAATGGCAGCATCTCAAGGTACTTGCTCATATTTGCTATTTATATTTTTTTATATATAATTTTATTAGTGTGTTAATTACCTACTGGTAACTGATTAGTATGGAATTTTCCGATGTCGAATAATCTAAATGGCATCTAGAAGTTATAATTAAAGAACTGCCGAGAATGAGAAATCCGCATTTGGTAAGGCTGGATATGATTATAGAGTTGGGTAATACTTTCATTGAGAATTAGCGAACGCTAAGCGGGTGTGTGTGCTTTGAAAAATACAGCACCCATATCATGATTTGCTTCGTTGCCCTTTGTAAAACAAGCATAACTGTTGGTTGGTGGAGACTATAGCCAGGTCAGGTGATTGTTTTGGTACTCTGTTACAGTAATTGGGGCTCGTGATAGTGATAAGGGCATGGTTGGTTATTGTCTATGATATGGGATGCTTATCTTGGTTGAAAATTGCTATTTTAATACATTTAAGGATACAATTCCCACACCCGTGTCTGTTTTTTAAACTTGGTTAGAGGCTTGTAAAAGAATGTGGTTTCACTTGCCTAATGTTTGTTTTGGGGGGGTGGAGTTGTTTAATAGTACTTTGTGAGCGATTCAAAGTATATTAGGATAGTCATTATGTTTTGCATCCAGGTTGAGCAGTCCTATCGTAAGCTGTGACTTTATGTTTCGGAAATTGTGGAAGATGAAAGTAGTAAGATGTTGGCTTATTAAGTGGAAAATGGTGGCCTTTTTATTTTATTTTATTTTTATTTATAGGTAAATTACACACCCATTGAGTGGGTCTTGAACCTAAGACCTCACCCTCAATCTAGCACTTGCAAGGGGAGAAGGTGCTAGTTGAGCTAGAGCCCTTTGGCAAGTGGCAAATTGTGATCTAATTGAATAATGTGGGTAACACAATCAATTGTGCTTGAGTTGGGTCATGGGTGAAGGGTGTTGAGAAATTTCATAGAATTTATTTTAGAGGTTGATATTGTGACTAATTTATTTTGTTTTTCTGCTTACTTGAAATTATATAGTTCTAATCATGACCTATATTTTTAAATAAAAATTGGCATTGGTGGTTGGATTGCCCATGGATGTTAATGAATGAGACGCAAATTTGATGGATGTGAATCAGCATGTGATTGAACTAGATTTAACTTCTCAATGCCTTTTAATTTTTCGGTAATTGAAGTGCTATAGGACATATGGTTATAAATTTCCATTTTTTATTTCTAAAGTTGCATTGGTGACCAGAGACCAACTCCCTGTATGTTTAGAATAATTGCTTGAGAAACATACTTATCAAAAAAAAAATTGCTTGAGAAACACAGGAAACTTGCTTTCTTCGTTTATGTGCATCTTAGAAAAGTGTTACAGTATGTAGGTCATTCCTATCCACGTTGCATTGAGTCATTGTAGTCAAAGGCGAGCCAGGCACCCGGGCAAGGCAACGTGCCACTTAAGCGCCTTAAAGGCTCTAGCCTTTAGAGCTTAGGCGAGTAAGGTGACTGCCTTCAGCCTATTGTTAGATAAATTAATTTACAAAAGTTTGCTGTAAAACTTATTGTTAGATTCATTAATTTATAGTAGAAACTTGTTGTAAAGCCTACTGTTAGAATAGCTAATAGAGCCTAAACCATGTAAATCCTATTTTGAAATCATTTGATAGACCTAATTTTCTTCATGCAACATATTTAAAAAAGCTTTATTATAATATTTCAATGCACTGGTTACGAATGATTCAAGTTCTATAAGCATGCACTACCTCACCTCTTGCCTTTGACTACCTTGCATTGTATGTTAAATTCATTTGTTCTAAGTTTACTTCTGGAAGCAGGCACATCTCAAGACACTGACAAAATGCCAACCACGTTTCACATGAAGAAGAGTTTGAAGCTTAAACAACTAAAGCGTAGAGGTAAGATCTTCTGATATAATGCTGTATTTATGCTGCTATTCCAAATCATTTGATCATTTATTTGATATGGACCATTTTTTAGTAATTTGTTGATTAATATCAGGTGCATATGTTTCAGGTAAGAACAAAAGCAAATCTTCTATGCCAGCTACTGAAGCTTCTGTGGATGCAATGGTAGAATAAAATAATGAGAAAGCACAGCTCAAGTAACTCAATCATTGTACTATTTTTGAGAGGACATTGTGTAGAGATAATATTACTTAGATTAAAATTGCTCCCTTTCAAACTCAATATGCTTGTAACATGGTTGCGCACTTATTCTTGTCTTCTGTTTTTTTGCTCAATTATTTTACAATATCTGAAGAAAAAGAAAAATGCCAATTGCAAAGACCCCTAAGGTTTGGGTCATTTTCAGATGGTCCTACAATCAATTTAAAATTGAAATAGTTTTACTTTACACCATATAAAAAGGACCAGAAAATTATAAAAAAAAAAATTCTTGGACCAATTGAGAGAGAGAGGGGGAGATGCTGTTGCCTGGTGGCCAGGGGACAGCCGGCCGCATGTTGCACTTTGCAGAGTAATGCTCCTGCCACCAACCTTGCCCGCTACTATCAGCCTTCTGCATTGATATATATTATTTTTATTTTAAAAATCATTTGATAAACTACGATAGCTGAGTTTGGAGTTGAAACCCATGATGGGAAGCCACCAGTAATAGCTAGTTTGGATTGAGGGAGAGGGAATGGAGAATAAAGGGATTACTGGCCAGTTTGGATTGAGGGAGAGGGAAAATTCTCTCTCTCCCTTAGTCTTAAACCAAATGGGCCATAAGTAAGCGAAGCCCACAAATCTTGCTGTGTTGACTTAGTTTATGATGGAGCTACGGCGAGTGTATTGTTAGGTAATTTTTGGAAGTTGCTTAGCATATTACGACGAGTGTATTGCTAGGTAATTTTTGGAAGTTGCTTAGCATATTACGAAAGTATTGTAAACTAGAAAACTATCTTCCCCATTGTTCCGCTTTGTTTTGTGAATGAGTAATTTTTGGGCTTTGGTCAGTGAATGAGTGGTAGAGACTTGGATAATTTTTTTTTTTTTTTTTTTTAAAGAGAGACTTGAAACAATTAATAACCCGTCTATTGAGGGCAGCAAGGGATTATAAAATAAAAAGGGATAATTACAGTAAACCCACCGGTGGTTTGGGCGAAAATCACTTTGCCTATCCGTAGTTTGAAAAGTGTTACTTAACCTACCTGAGATATGTTCCGTTGTTTTCCGTAACCCACATTTGTTAAAATCAAGGGTAAACAGGTGTTTTTGCTCAAATTTTATGTTTCACTCCTCTCAAAACAAAAAATAGCACAAAAATACAAAAAAAAAAAATAAAATAAATCAAAAAGTGGAATTTCTCTCTCTCCATTGACACAAATTTTAAACATGAAGAACATACCCAACCACGATCCACTACCAAACCCATTAACAAGAAAAAATCAAAAACAAAATCTAGCAATCCAGACCACAACCATGACCACGATCCACCCATCAAAAACAAAATAAAAAACAAAACCCATTAAACCACGACCACGATCCACCCAAAGAGGGGAGGCATGGCAGCGAAATCTAGCAACCTAGCTACCACAAAACCCAAACAAAATCCAGCCACACCACCATTGACCCACAATCTACCACAAAACAAACCAAAATCCACTGCCATAAACCCACTACCACGACCAAAATCCACCACCATCAAACCCACAAATCATTAAACTCGAAACCCACATTGAACACGGTGAAACCCACGGCTTGGGTTGACGAGAGTGAGGAACTGAAGAGAGAGTGAGGGTTGGCGGTGAGTGGAGGAATACGTACAAAATCCAGCCACACCAACATTGACCCACAATCCACCACAAAACAAACCAATATCCACTGCCACAAATCCACTACCACGGCCAAAATCCACCACCATCAAACCCACAAATCATTAAACCTGAAACCCACATTGAACACGGTGAAACCCAAGGCTTGGGTTGGCGAGAGTGAGGGTCGGCGGCAAGTGGAGGAATACGTTTGGGTAGGGGAGTTGGGCCGGTAAGGAGTGGAGGAAGATCGGTGAGTTGGGTTGGTGGAATGGGCTGTGGAGATTGGCGAGCTGGGTCGGCAGAAGGGCTGGATCGGAGCTGGGGAGGCGAGCTGGGTTTATGGTGGATGGGCTTGTGCAGATCGAGGATGGAGGAAAAGAGACAAACTTAGAGGGAAAATGGAGAAGAAAATGGGAGGAGAGAGACGGTTGGGATGAAATGAAAGAAAAGGAAGAAAAAAATAAGGGAAAAAAATCATTAAAATAATTAAAGTAGTGTGAACATGCGAATAAAATTTCTCGTGTATGTTCTTCATGTTCAAAATGTGTGTGAATGGAGAGAGACAAATACCACTTTTTGATCTTGTTTCTTTTGTATTTTTGTGCTATTTTTTGTTTTGAGAAGAGAGAGATATAAAATTTGGGCAAAAATACCTGTTTACCCCTGATTTTAACAGAGGTGGGCTACGGAAAACAAACGGAACATACCTCAGGTGGGTTAAGTGACACTTTTCAAACCACGGGTAGGCAAAGTGATTTTCGCCCAAACCACAGGTGGGTTTACTGTAATTATTCCAAATAAAAAAGAAAAATACAAAAGAGGGCAGCAAGGAAAACTTAAATCAATTCATAAACTGGTCGCTATGGATATTTTTAAGTCCCAACCTTTCTACGGAAATGGAATAATGTTGAAGGCGGGCTGTGGTTTGTCCGTGGGTGACGTGCAGTGGCAGCAGTGTCTCCCTCTCTCTCTCCGCTATTTGTTTATTTTTTATGGGTAAACTACATATTTAGTGTGTGTTTAAATACCGCTTATTTTGCTGAAAACTGAAAACAATAAAAAAATAATAATAAATTATTGTTCATGCTTGAAAGTATTGTTCATGTGCAATAGGCGCTAGTTTAAAAAAAAAAAAAAAAAAAGCTGAAAACACAAATAATCTGGACGTGGACACGCAAACCAAACCGACCCTAGTCACTAACTTTTACACCATATGTTAATTTGGCCCTTAACTTTTCGATGTTGTGTCAATTTAAATCTGGCGTAAATGCATTTTTAGTCCCTACATTTTGGGGTCATTTCTATTTTGGTCCTTACATTTTCATTTTACTACTTTTAGTCCCTAAACCAATTAACGCGTGTCATATCAGTCCTTACCGTTAGCCAACTAACAGAAAAAGCTGACGTGGCTGACGGCACTATTAAAATAATAATAAAAAAACCTAAAATACAATTTAATTCTTACTCTTTTTTTTTTCTTTAACGTGTCAGTCATCAAGATTCACGTATTTGTTTCTTGCTTTCTATATTATTGAAATCCTCAAATTTTTAAATTTTTTTGAAAAATCAGATTTGAATCTATCTTTGTGTGTGTCTATGGCGAACGGTACGGATTCGGAGGAGTTCGTGTTGCTGTCTCAGGTTCGGATGGGTCACAAGCACGAGTTTGCCTTCGCAATGAAGGCGTAATCAGAGATCTGTGGGTCCTTGGGTCGGACCCGGTCCAGGAAGACTCGGAATGAGGCTATGGCGACCAATAGAAGCAAGAAATTGAAGAAGTCAGATCCGAAGGATGCCGAGAACGACGAAGTTATGGATCAGAAGGTGAAGGATTTGGGAGATTTGGGCGATTCGATGAGCGAGGAGGAAGCGAAAAGCGATGTGGTGGACCTAACGAGCGACGACGAGCCGGAGGGTCACGTTGGAGCAACGTGGTCGATTGGTTTGTTTGTTTTTGGTCTTCCTTTGGTCGGTTGGGTCCGTTGATGATTTTGGCTTGGGTTGATGATAATGAGTTTTCTCTAAGATTGGTGGCTGTGGCATTGTGAACCCCAGGCAATGGTGGTTGTTGATTGGTTTGGATTCGATGGTTGTGGTGGGTTTGATGATTTTTCTAGGTTGGAGGTTTGATGATTTTTCTGGGTTGGTTTTTAATGTGGGTTTGATGATTTTTTCATGTTGGAGGTTTCGGGGGAGGATAGGGATTTTATATAAATTTTTGTATGTTCATTTGATAAGAAAATACAAGAAAAGAAAAGAAAATCTTAGATTATTTTAATTTTCTGGGCAACCGGAAGAACATGAAGAACATGTTACTCATTGTTCTTCTGAAAATAATGAAAATATTTTTATTTAGTTAAAATTAATAAATTAATTTATTATTATTATTTTAATAGTGTCGTCAGCCACGTCAACTTTTTCTGTTAGTTGGCTGACGACAAGGACTGATATGACACGCGCTAATTGGTTTAGGGACTAAAAGTGGTAAAATGAAAATGTATGGACCAAAATAGAAATGATTCCAAAATGTAGGGACTAAAAGTGCATTTACGCCTTTAAATTTTGTTGTTAAGTGTTAGATAGAAATTGTTGATATGTCTAACGGATCAAATAAACTTTTATTTCCTTGCCACATAGGCCGACAGTTATGCTAAGTCATATTATAATTTTTTTTTCTTTTTTTTTTAACTGTGGGGCAGATTAACTCATGTGCCCCATCTTCCCAAGGATCAAAATCCCTTTAACCTCTAGATCAGATCTTAAACTGCCAAAACTCGATTAACGTTCTCTTCACATAGATCATTAGCAGTGATTTCAAGCTCTCTCAGTGTACCATCTTCCCCATCCCAAGTGCGAAACTTCCGAGTCCCACCATAATCCCTTTTATTCCCCAATGATGTGACCGTCATTTCAGTCTCCCCACTCAACACCACCACGACGTGGTGGTCTAATTTCCTAATCTCGATTTGGATCTCGGCTGGTGGAGCTGGGTAGGTCACGAATTCCTGGATTTCTTTCAAGATTGGTGTAGCAGTTATGGTGGTGGGGTCGATGGTGGAAGTAATGGGTTTGGTGTGTTTGTGGCAGTGGCGGCGAGAGGTGATGCATAGACAGAGCATGAAGAGAGCCAAGTGAATCAACTGAGATTGCTATGACTACCCATAGTTTCAGGCCGAAGATTAAGGTCGATTTTGAGAGTTTTGTGTCCACAAATGCCGTGTTGTGTATTGACATTTCCTTTGTTTTTCTTTGTGTGTCTTTATGCATGCATGAATGAATCTGAGAGAAGAGGAGCAAAGAATGGTAGTAGTGTATGGAAGTGATATTAGTGAACAAATTAAAGCCTAGTGAGCAAATCCGATGATCCATTTAAGCCGATACAGAGATTTAGGATTTTTTATCCCAAATAGACACTTTCAAGTCACCAAATCTGTTGGGATGCCTTCTAAATTCTAATATATTATCTGGATCGTAATGGCCAAAAGTTACTTACTTTTAGAATCTACTTATTTTGCTGAAATTAAATTTTTTTTACAAAGTATTATAAAACAAAGGATTATAAATAAAGGTAAAAATTAGCTGAAATAATACAATATGATACATAGATAGTACCAAAAAGTGCAGTAAGGTTCATGAATAATAGCAAAAATAAGCTAAATAGTAAAATAAGTTAGCTTTATAATTTGGAGCCGAACGCACACTTCGTCTAGGAGTAGATGAAAGTTTCAGCTTATTTTAGTTTTTAGCTTCTTATTTTGTACTATTGATGGATTTCGTTTCACTTTTTAGTACTATTTATGAGTTTTATTGTACTATTTAACTAGCTTTTAACTTTTTTTTTAATACACTTTCAGTAAAAAAACTTTAAATTTCAACTAAATAGACTATTCCCAAATAGACCTCTCTTGTTGTTGTTGTTTTTTTTTTTTTTTAATAAAAATTTTTCTTTTTAAAATTTAGGATAAATTCCATTAACCTCCCTTGAGCTTTGGGCAAATATCAGTAAAGTCCAAAACATTTCAAAATTGACCAATTAGGTCCCTAAAAGACATATTAGTCCCTAACACCCTTAACACCGTTACCCCTCCGTCATTTTTCTTTCCCTCACTCAGAACTCTCTCTAGTCTCTTCTCTCTGGTTCCTCTCCCTCTTTCAATCCCAGCCAAAGCCATAACAAAAAAACCCAAATCTTACCACAAAACTCAAATCCAAATTTGAGTTTTGTTAACATAAAATTAAAAAATCATTCACATTGTTTTTCCTAGAACGAACCGCCAAAACAAGGAAAAAATGTGTGATAAACTGTGATCTGATTCAAAACAACAACAACAAAGAACAAAAGTCACAAATTCATGTCATTAACAAATCCGAACCCACAAACTCTTTTCATTTCATTTCCACCATCAACACAAACAACAACTAAAAAACCTAAAAAAAAATATGAAGGGCAGTGAGTGAGTGAGTGAGAGTGAGAATTCAGATGGGCTTGGCAGAAGAATCGTAGGAAGCGGTGGAAGAAGCAACAACAACAACAGGATCATTAGATTCAGAGGTGATGAGAGGGGCGTGAATGTTGTTGTTGGAAACGGCGTCGTCTGGATCATAGCTGGGATTGAGGGACCGATCGATGGTTTCGCAGCCTTGTTTAAGGCAAGGCTTGCAAGCGATCTCGATGGCAATCCAACCTAGCACCACTCCTGCTATTGCTATCAATGCGCTTGTTATTACTGCCATGATCTCTCTCTTTCTCAAATCTATGTTTTTCTGAGTCTCTAATCTATTTCAATTGTAGTGGTGTTTTCGGGTTTTTAAAATTTTCTCTGCGAAATTCGTTCAATGTTGTTTATGGACTGGTGGTGGTGGTGTTGTTGGTGGGTGTAAATCTATATAATTTTAATGTCAAGGTAAAGTAATGGGATGGGGATGGGGTTTCCAGTGGGACCCACCGTGTGTGACCCTAGCTTGATTCGGTTGGAATTTGGATTTTGATAGTTTTGGCTTTGAGTTTTGTGGTAAGATTTGGGTTTTTTTTGTCATGGCTTTGGCTGGGATTGAAAGAGGGAGAGGAACTCAAGAGAAGAGACTAGAGAGAGTTCTGAGTGAGGGAAAGAAAAATGACGGAGGGGTAATGGTGTTAAGGGTGTTAGGGATAATATGTCTTTTAGGGACTTAATTGGTCAATTTTGAAATGTTTTGGACCTAAGTGGTATTTGCCCAAACCTTAGGGGAGGTTAATGGAATTTACCCTAAAATTTAAGATCACACTGAAATGTTAGATTGGCAATTGATGTGGCAATAATTTTTTTTTAAAATTTTATTTAGACCATTTGACACGTCAAATTTTTTCATCAAAAAGATAACGATAGGAGCTAAATTGACACTGCATTGAAATCTTAGAGACCAAATTGACACAATTGAAATGTTAGAAACTAAATTAAAATATATAGTGCAAAGGATATGGACCAAATATGTAGTTTACCTATCTATTTTTTTTTTCATTTTATGGCTAATATCAATTGGTTGATATTATTTTTTTTTTCACTTTTAAATTTTTTTTTATAAAATTTTTATGGTTAACATCAATCACTTTACGGTATTAGTTTAATTTGTTATCGTCCCTTAAGTGTATGGTTTAAAGTGAAAAATTCTCTTTAATTTTAAATGCTCAAGGTAATATAACTGACCAAATTCTTTCTTTTGTTAAACTTTATCAATTGTGAGTGATGGGTCGGCCTTGTTGTTGGGTTGTTTGGATTGTTGTCACCTTAGACCAATTATGGTGTTTGTGTAGAGAAAGCCTTATACTCACAATTTCTTCACAAACACATTATTTTGTTTGAGCTTAGTTAAGTTCAATAGTCAAGTTTAAATTTAGACTTGAGTTTGACTTGTTTGCTAAGTAAATGAGCATAAACGTTTTCTCTAGTTGAACATGAGATGTAAAGTTGTTTATAAATGGATTGATTTATTTACAGGTTTACGATTAGAGATGTTTGTATTACTTCTTATGACTTAATTATTGGTTAATTTCATGTTATCATGCTTTTGCCCAACTATAGGTTGATATTTTCCATATTGACGGGCTCATAAAAACCTTTGCTTTTTTTCTTTAGTTTTGTTTAGAAAAAGTAGTTGATTGTTTAACTTCTAAAATTTTAAAAAATAGGGGGGGGGGGGGGGGGGGGGGGGGGAGGGAAATCATATGACTCAAATATTTGAGCCTTTAATTGATAATAGTATGATGTGGGAAGCAAAATGGATCGTATCTAAAGGAGTAGTTTGGAATCAAAATTAACTGGCGAAATTAGAATCTAGAATTAGCATATAGAATTATAGATCGCTTGGACTCAGCAACAAGCATGAGATGGTAATAACAGCGTCCTAAGAATCAATTCAACATATCTTAAATAATTTACGTTATTTGTTAAATTCACATTTTGCCTGACACCAATCTTAGAAAGCTGCCCAAATATCTTTAAATCCATTTTATCCAGAATCAGCATATAGGTTACTTGGACTCCAACTTGACCGTGCTGGGAGGGAAACCTCCATCTAGCACTTTTTACTTATTCTTCTTTTCATATGTGTTCTTAATATAAATAAAATCTCATATTGATTTTTTTTTTTAATAAAAACTTTAACTTGGGTACAAATATTGTTTTTAATTGCCATTAAGTAGGAATTTTGGATGAGAATTATCAATCTCGGGAATTTGTGAAAGTTTGATCTTTCGCTTGACAAAATCTTTTTGATTTCTAATTCTAATGAGCATTTTAATTTTTGAGAAATGCGAAAATTTCACTCATATTTTAAATTAAAAGGTTGATTCTCCAGTTCTCACAGGTATTACTTTACTAAAAGCTGCTAGTATAACATATAAATTCAGCTTTAAAAAAAGATCTACATGAAGATAATATTAAAATGCGAAAATTTCACTCATATCTTATATATAAAAAGCGGCTATATATGCCGCTACAGTGCTTCGGTACTGTGCACTCAGCGTGTTTGCACCGTACAAGCACTGTAG
The DNA here is from genome assembly GCA_032727855.1 of Quercus ilex subsp. ballota. Lineage (NCBI taxonomy): Eukaryota > Viridiplantae > Streptophyta > Magnoliopsida > Fagales > Fagaceae > Quercus > Quercus ilex. Next base: position 24,439,712 of record CM064916.1, on the reverse strand, counting down.
TGGCAATAGTACTTTGGTGAGGCATTTTGTCATCTTTTCTTTTTCTTTTTTTCGTTTGTATTTTTTTTCCTTTTATATATATTATTGTACTGACATAATAAATTTCACAATATTTTCACAAAAAATTAAATTCTATAAGGATGGAGTGTAAAACTTATGTTTTACACTATTCAATAAATGATTGTCATGTCAGTATTTTACTTAAAATTCAATACATCCTATCCCACCTAATAATATCTCAATAAATTCTCAATTTGGTTGGATTTATATATAGGTATTAGAATTGATTGTGTGTGATTGTATTTATTCTTAAATATGTGATAAGATAATGTGGCATATTGGGATTGGAGGGGTAAAACATGGGTTTTACACAAAGTCCTTATAGAATTTAATCTCATTTTTACAATTATTGAAGTGTCAATTTCTTATAAGTCAAAATAAAATAATAAAATATAAAATTGTGACCAACCACAACTGAAAATAAATGTTTTGTGAAAAGCGGCAATGCCGCTACAGTTTGCACTGTTCATCTACAGTGTCATTTTGGTGAGCCACTTTGTCTTTTTTTTTTTTTTTTTTTTTTTTTTTAGTTTTGAACAATAGCTACAGATCCAGGCACTGTAGCTACAGTAGCTATATATATATATATTTTCAGTCTTCCGTTTGTACTTTTTTTCCCTTTTATATATATTGTTATACTGACACAACAAATTTCACAATATTTTCACAATTATTGAGATGTCAATTTCATTGCTACTTTAGTGTTTTAGCACTGTTCATCTATAATGTCATTTTGGTGAGCCACTTTTTTTTTTTTTTTTTTTTTTTTTAAGTTTTGAACAAGCGGCACTGTAGCTACAGTAGCAACAATTTTTTTTTCCCAGTCTTCCGTTTGTACCTTTTTTTTCCTTCTATATATATTGTTATACTGACACAACAAATTTAATAATATTTTCACATTTGTCAATTTCTTATATGTCAAAATAAAATAATAAAATATGAAACTGTGACCAACCATAACTGAAAATAAATCTATATACATAAAAGCACGAATGCGCTAAATCACTATAGCTACAGTGCTTTGGTTTCGAGAGCCATTTTTTTTTTTCCCAAGTTTTGAACAGTAACTACAGTGCCAAGTGACACTGTAGCTACAGTAGCTACAGTTTTTTTTTTTTTTCTTTTCAGTAATCGGTTTTTTTTCCTTTTAAATATTTATGTAAGCTAGTATATATATTGTTATACTGACACAACAAATTTCACAATATTTTTCACAATTATTAATATGTCAATTTCTTACAAGTTGAAATAAAATAATAAAATATGAGACTGACCAATCACAACTAAAAATAAATATTTTGAGAAAATGTTACAACACTTATTGTGCAATGCTTTTGGTTTATTCAACTAGCATGGTAGCTACCGTGCCTAATTTTTTTTTTTCCTTTTTCAATAATAGGTTTGTGTGTTTTTTTTTTTTTAAATATTTATGTAAGTTGGTATATATATATTGTTATACTGACACAATGAATTTCACAGTATTTTTATAATTATTGACGTGTCAATTTCTTATAAGTCGAAATAAAATAATAAAATATGAGATTGTAACCAATCACAACTAAATTTTGAGAAAATGTTGCAACACTTATTGTGCAGTGCTTTTGGTTTATTCAACTGGCATGATAGCTACAGTGACTAAAGTTTTTTTTTTTTTCCCCTTTCAGTAATCGGTTTGTGTTTTTTTTCTTTTAAATATTTATGTAAGTTGGTCTATATATTGTTATACTGACACAACAAATTTCACAATATTTTCACAATTATTGACGTGTCAATTTCTTACAAGCCGAAATAAAATAATAAAATATGAGACTGTGACCAGCCACAACTAAAAATAAATGTTTTGAGAAAATGTTACAACACTTATTGTACAGTGCTTTTGGTTTATTCAAAGTTTTTTTTTTTTAGTAATCAGTTTGCGTTTTTTTTCTTTTAAATATTTATGTAAGCTGGTATATATATTGTTATACTAACACAACAAATTTCATAATATTTTCACAATTATTGACGTGTCAATTTCTTACAAGCCGAAATAAAATAATAAAATATGAGACTGTGACCAACTACAACTAAAAATAAATGTTTTGAGAAAATGTTACAACACTTATTGTGTAGTGTTTTTGGTTTATTCAATTGGCACGGTAGTTATAGTGCCTAAAGTTTTTTTTTTTTTTTTTTTTTTCTCAATAATCTGTTTGTGTTTTTTCTTTTCTTTTCTTTTCTTTTAAATATTTATGTAAGTTGGTTTATATATTGTTATACTAACACAACAAATTTCATAATATTTTCACAATTATGGACGTGTCAATTTCTTACAAGTTGAAATAAAATAATAAAATATAAGACTGTGACCAACCACAACTAAAAATAAATGTTTTAAGAAAACATTACAACTCTTATTGTTATCACAATCTTTTCATAATTGTTGAGATCTCAGTTTCTTAAATATCAAATAAAAAAATGCTAAGTCTACAACATTTTAACATTAATTTATATAGTGCCTAAAGTTTTTTTTTTCCCCAGTTATCGGTTTGTGTTTTTTTTTTTTTCTTTTAAATATTTATGTAAGCTGTCATATCTATTAACTATATAAAAAGAGCCAAAGGCTCATGAATAGTGTTTTTTATTATTTATTTATTCAATTAGTGAGGTGCACTTTCTTTTTTCTTTTTTCTTTTCTTTTTTTCCCCCTTCAAGTATGTCAGTTGGTTTGAGCTTTGTTTCTGTTTTTGTTTTTTTGTTTTTTTTTTTTAAGATCTTTATATGTTTACTTTGTACTTGCAATGCAAGTTTACATTGTAAATACACAAAAGTTGTTAATATTATACACATTTGCACAAAAAATGGTAAATATTGTACAAAGTTTGTAAATGTGTACGGAATTTACCCATTTTTTTGTGTCTATAATATAAATCTACATTGTAATTAAGTACAATGTATACATAGAGATATTTTGAAAATGTTGTAACGCATGTGTCAATTCCTTATGGGTCAAAATAAAATAATAAAATATTACACCAAGATCTAGCATAACTAAAAATGTCGTGACATTTTGTTGTTATTACAATATATTCACAACTATTGAGGTGTAAGTTATAGGTCAAAATAAAATAATAAAATATTGGACTGGGATCTATCACGGTCTTATACGATTGAGATTAATTTTTTATGACATAACTATCAAAATTCTTAAAATTAATGTCTCTTTATTTGATTAATGTAAATCTCTATGTATTTTAAAAATCAAATGATTTATATTTTTATTTTGTGATACAAATAAAATCAAAATTGATCCTTGTTGGGTCAGGAATTGTAGCCCAAGCTCAAAATAATGAATTTGTAGAGAGTGGGTGAAAGAGCTGGGTTAGTTGTGAATTTAGTAACTGTTAAATATAATATCCAGGAATGAACCAACGTAAAAACACACTTAAAAGCTAAACAAATTGATGTCTGAAGAGGAATATTATTGATTGAACAGTGAATACAGTTCTTAGAGCTACAGTAAAATCTTTCTTCCCCTCTTATTATCTTTTTTCCGATCCCTTATTATCAGAGGCCTTTTCCCTTTATATAGCATCCTTCCCCATCATCTCCATCGTCCACTTGTTTTTCATCTATGTATCCACTTGAGTATATGTCACGTCAGGTATCTTCTTTAACTTTCTGTGAGTGGTGGTAGCTGAGATTACACTGTTCATGGGTCTTCTCCACATAAATGCGGCCAGGAAAGTTGCTGCAGTGCATTAAACATGGTGGTAACAGCTTTTTCTTTTAGATATTTCTCCGTTTTTATCATCTCCAGGCATGCTCAAAGCTTATCCATATCATTGAAGTCTTTAGGAAGATCACTCGAACCTTTCAGATATTTTCTTGATCAAGATTCTTGGTATCTGAGGAGAATGAACTCTTCGGACCACTGGTGCTCTCTTCGGACTATACTCCTCGTTCATTTCCAGGTATATCTCTTCCACACGGACTCCTTCTCAACCACTTTCTTCTCTTCGGACACATAGTAATATTCAAATAGGGCCCTAGACCCATTACATAAGGTTGGACTTTTACCCCCACAATACCCCTCAAAATTTTAATTTTTCCCTCGCATCCGAGGAGAAAAAATAGGATTTTGATTTGTTACGAAATAAAAGCTTAAAGCAAAAAAATATCTGAGTTCACACGCGTATGAGCATAGATTTAGGCGCTTCATCATTACTGCTGTCATTTTAGTATTCCCAAAGCGCTATTAATTACTTCGGGTAGCGTTTTGTCTCTGGTATCCAACGGTGGACTATTGATCCAACGGACGTGGTTCTTCCTCAGAATTTGGGCGGGATGACTCCTACCCTTTCATTTGTCCCTATATAAAGCCTCAGGAGAGGTTATTTCTCCTTTACTTTGCAGATTCTCAGATTCTCCAGTGAACTCGAACATTCAAATCCACCAAGCTCTCCAATCATCAAATCCAGAATTTATAAGACTCTCCACGAGTTTAAAGATCATTCTCCGATTTAGTTTGTGTAAGTTCTCCTTTATTCAAACATTTCATCTTCTCTTCGGCTAGCCTCCTCGGCCTTCGAGTAGTCACTCCCCAGTCACTATGTTTAGAGTTTCCTCTTTTTTGTTTAATTGAGATGGGTAGATTTCAATATATGGTGGATAGCCCCGCCCAGATGGAGGAATTTAGAACAACATATCGCATACCTCAAGATGTGGGTTTGAGATATTGTCCTTCGGAAAGACTACTAACAGATCGAAGGGTGGGCGAAGTTACAATCCCCATCATCGCCTTGCTAGAAGGGGGAATGACTATCCCTATGGGCCCCATTACCAGAGATTATCTCTGAAACCATAGGCTTAGTCTTGACCAATGTGCGCCTAACGTCTTTAGAATCTTAGGAGCAGTTGATGATTTGAACCGTCATCTAGGATTGGGACTTACCTGGCTCGACGTGGTACATATGTACGAGTGTCATAGCCAGAAAGGAGCGGGATACTATCTTAAATCCTGATCTGACATTGTTAGGCTCGTCTCCTGCCTTCCCAAATCTAACAAAGGGATGAAAGACGACTATCTGATCGTCTCGGGTGTGTGGCATGACGGTCTTCATTGCCCAACTCAACCAGGAGAGCCAAGCGGAACATCCTATATTTAGGTTTATTAACAGTAGATTTAGGATCTCCGTTTTTTAACAATTTTGTCTTCTCAATCTGATAAAGACCACATTTCTCCTGGGCTCAGCCTCACAAATGCCGCCGCGCTCAATTATTTATTACGATCAGAAATTTTTGTAAGTGAAGACGGGCAACTTTGGTCCGTTCCTCTTATTCTTGGTTTCACGCCGAAATCGACCGATTTTCAGTCGGTCGGCAACGCAATAAGACAGGGAGACCGTCGTATCAACGGCATAGACGTTGCCCGAAAATATTTTTTTAGCCCCGTTTAATCTTGCCCCCGTGCCACATCCAAATCCGCAGGGTATACCATTGCTCCTCCAACCAATTCAGCAGGTTCCCCTCGAACCAGTAGCAGTAGGTGAAAGAGTTGCTTCTTTAACCCTTTCGCTTGACGAGCAGATTGATAAGTTCAAGTTCGAAGGAGAAGCTTCAGGAGGGGTTCAGGTTTTAGACACTGAGGAAGAGACTGACAGGCAATCCAGTGTTCTCCCACAGAGAATAGACGTACCAGAAAATTCTTCAGAAGAAGACATGGCAAACCTGAGGGACTTGATGAAGAATAGAGGTAAAAAAGCTTGGCCCAAAGAGACTGGTACGTCTCAACCAGTGGTTAGTCTTTCTCCGCCACCCCCTTAGGTTCCTTCGGATCTCGGCTCAAAGCAATTGCCAGATCCGAAGAAGAAGAGGCCCCTCATCAATAATGAAGAAAGGGAGGTGGCACCTCCAAAAGGAACCAAGCAACAGAAAGTGGTCAAAGACCACCAGAGCAAAAGGGTTTCGTCTGCCGAGAGCCGAGATGACTCTCTCGTAGCAGATGTACGTCGAGGACCTCGCACCTGGGCTCCCAGGCTGGAATTGGATGGTGCTCCTATCCCCTGGGAGACCTCCCTCAGAAATTATAGTGGGGGGAAAGCAGGTCTCGTTGCTGAGGCCCTGGAGCAACCACTGCTCCTTCCACGAGACATGGAGTCATACAGGCGCTTCAACCAATATGAACTCTTCTTATCCCTTAAAAGGGATTTAGCCATGGTGAGTGAATTGATCCACTTCCTCAATTTAAGATGCTAGTCTTTTCCATTTACCCCTTTTCTTTGCTTTATATTGAAGTTTTTCATTCTGCTATGTAGATTACTTAGCAAGTTTATGTGGCCGAGGAGTGGAACAAAAAGGCCTATATTGAAGCCCAAGTAGAGGCCCACTCTCGGTCTGAGGCAGAAAAATCACTGGGCAGTCTGAAAGAAGATTATGCTCATCTGTCCGAGCAGTTGAAAGAGATGACCAAGCAGAGGAATAGTCTAGATGCGGGTCTTAAAAATGCTGAGAAGCAGGCCGAAGACCAACGCCAACTGCTGAATTTGACCGAGATCAATCTGGAAACAGAAAGAGCATTGGTGAAGGACCTTCAAGCTGAGCTTCAAAAAGCCAGGGAGATTGCCAAATTGGCCGAGAAGAATGCTTAATTGGTCAAGGAGGCAGTCGAGGCTGAAAGGCAGGCAGCCTATAAGCTCGGGGTGGAGGAAACCCAAGCCAGCCTTACTGAGCAGTTTGCCTCGGTCTGCCGAGATTACTGTGATGTAACTTGGGGAAAAGCCCTTGATGCTGCTGGGATCTCTGCGGAAGCTGACTTGAGACAACCTGGGAGTATATACTACGATCCTGATATTCACGAACTCCAGGTTCTGATTCCTCTCCCCCCGTACAACTCCAAGAGGTTTCGGAGCAATCCTTAATCGGCCAAGGCCTTCCTGTTAGTCCTGAGGCCCCCAAGGTGTCTGGTCAACCTAGTGATCAGGGCAAGCCAGCTGAGGATCCCAAGGAGTCTGGTTAGCTTGGTGGTCAAGGCAAGCAAGCTAAGGATCCCAAGGAGTTTGGTCAGCTTGGTGGTCAAGGCAAGCAAGCTAAGACTCCTCAAGATAAGGGCAAAGACTTAGGAAAAAAGGAGACCCTTTCAGAATCTAAGGACCAAGCCCCAAAAGTTGCTGCTACTCAGTCTAGTCAAGTTGTTGACCCTTTGATCCCTCAGATGAAAGCTTAAACGTTTAGGAGTTTTTATTTCATACTTGTATTAGTTTTATATATATATATATATATATATATATATTTATGTAAGGGATTGTAAACTACTTTCTTTTGATCAATGAAATGGTTTCTCTTTTATTTTTAGTGTCTTCGTTGCACATCTTATGAGACTCATCAGTGTTGCAAATAATTATGACTTGTAACTATAGTAATATAGGCAGGCTTAACCACGATATCATGCTGATGATGCAAATAACTTAAATCAACACTGAAACGAGTAGTTTATATAAGAGTTATTATTAAGCAATGAAAGCAATGGATGATATGGAAATCTCACAGGTCTTCTCGAACATTTACAGAGAATATTATTGAGCATTGATTTTAGTTAAATACATGACTAAAGAGGCCTATCATAAGTTAGAGTTTATTTAAATACATCCAAGGATTTCAGGCATGATTCATTTTAAATTTAAGCCTCAGTAATAACTGTATGTAGGTGTTGACTAACCCATATCATCTGGTCCGAGGACTACAGGCATGAATGGATTTAAGTTTAAACACTTATAAGAACTATGAAGAAGTGTTAAATAACCCATATCATTTGGTCCGAAGACTATAGGCATGAATGGATTTAAGTTTAAACACTTAGGAGAACTGTGAAGAAGTGTTAACTAACCCATATCATCTGGTCCGAAGACTACAAGCATGAATGGATTTAAATTTAAACACTTATAAGAACTGTGAAGGAGTGTTAACTAACCCATATCATTTGGTCAGAGGACTACAGGAATGAATGGATTTAAGTTTAAACACTTATAAGAACAGTGAAGGAGTGTTAACTAACCCACATCATCTGGTCCGATGACTACAGGCATGAATGGATTTAAGTTTAAACACTTATAAGAACTGTGAAGAAGTGTTAACTAACCCATATCATCTGGTCCGAGGACTACAGACATGAATGGATTTAAGTTTAAACACTTAGGAGATTTGTAAACTAGTGTTAACTAACCTAAATCATCTGGTCCGAGAACTTCAGGCATGATTGAATTTAAGTTTAAACACTTATCCAAAAACTTTATATAATAAATTGGCATATTGATTAAAGAAAAGATTCAATTAATAATAGTACCTTTTGAGGTTATTTACATTCCAAGGGCATGGTATTACATGACTATTTAGGTCTTCCAAGAAATACGCCTCAATGCCAGCCCCTGAGGTGATACGATATGGCCCTTCCCAATTGGGTCCTAACTTTCCCGAAACTGCGTTCTTTGCAGTGCCCACAACCTTTCTGAGCACTAAATCACCAGGTTCTAGAGGTCTTAGTTTTACATTGGCATCATAGCCTTGTCTGAGCTTTTGCTGGTAATGAGCTAATCGGACCATTGCATTTTCCCTCATTTCCTCAATCAGATCCAGACTCTTCTCTAGCTGCTCATTGTTGCTGGTTGGATTGGACGAACTAGTTCTCAATGTTAGGAACCCATTCTCCAAAGGTATGACAGCTTCAGCCCCATAGGTCATTGAGAAGGGGGTCTCTCCAGTAGATCTGCGAGGCGTAGTTCTGTATGCCCAAAGTACATGTGGCAGTTCTTTCACCCATTTGCCCTTCGCATCGTCTAGTCTCTTCTTTAATCCATTTACTATGACCTTATTAATGGCTTCTATTTGCCCATTACCCTGGGGATAAGCAAGGGTGGAGTATCTGTTTATGATTCCTAGTTCGCTACAATAATTCCTGAATGCTTTGCTATCGAACTGTAGGCCATTGTCCGAGATGAGAGTATAAGGAATCCCAAACCGAGTGACAATATTCTTCCACACAAATTTCTGCACATCTACGTCTCTGATGTTGGCCAGAGGTTCAGCTTCAACCTATTTGGTGAAATAGTCTGTGCCGACAAGAAGGTATTTCCTGTTTCCTGCAGCTTTAGGGAATGGACCCACGATATCTAAGCCCCATTGAGCGAAAGGCCATGGGCCGGATAGTGGATTAAGGGTTCCCCCTGGTTGATGAATGTTTGGGGCAAACCATTGACATTGATCGCACTTCTTAAGTTACTCATGGGCTTCTTTTTGCATATTCGACCACCAATAACCTTGAGTAATGGCTCAGTGAGCCAAGAACCTACCTCTAGTGTGGCTCCCACAGATTCCTTCATGTAGTTCTTCTAGTAGTAACTCAGCCGTTTCAGGATGCATGCATAATAAGTACGGTCCTGAATAGGAGTGTTTATATAGTTTCTGGTCCTCAGATAGCCAGAATCTAGTCGCCTTCCTCCGAACTTTGTCAGCTTCCCCCCTTTCTTCAGGCAAAATATCCTCCTTCAAGAATTTAATTATAGGATCCATCCAGCTAAGTTCGACCCTAATTTGGTGAACCTAGAATACCTCTCTTCTTGCCTCTGTAGGCCCATGCAAGTCCTCAACTAGGATAACTCTCGGCAAATCTTGCGCCGAAGAGGTAGCGAGCGTGGCCAAAGAATCAACATGTGCATTACCATTTCTGGGGATGTGCAGCAGATTAAAATAGTCGAACTCCGATTGCAGACACTTAACTCGGCTCAAGTATCCCTGCATTCTTTCATCCTTCGCCTCAAACTCACCTTGTACTTGACTAATGACTAACCTCGAGTCCGAGAACACCTCCACTGACTTTCCACCCATTCTTCGAACCATACCCATTCCTGTAACACCCCGCCCCAATTTTATAATTAAACTAATGTTTAAGTGGTTAATTACTATGTTAATCCACTTTTTTTTTATAATTAATATAAGAGTATTTAATTAGCATATTATTTTATAATATCCTTGAATAAAAATTGTAGAGATTATAAATAATTGAATGCTTAATTTTATTATGTATATATATAATAAGTATATGTATGTACAAAACTATATTAAGTGGTTGAGTTATGATATATATATATATATATATATATATGGTTGTAGGTATTTTAATTAAGCATGATGCATGGGATAGTATAGTAGAATTTCACCCACATGCAACCAATGGAAATTCCACACACCTTAAGCCAAAGTACTATGCATGTTGTTATACCCAAAGACTTCTTGGCTGGCCATGCAATGAACAAGCTCCACATCTCTTCTTTGACTTTTCCATGCAACTAGAATTTCCAAGAAAATCTCTTCCTCTCTATTTCCACGGGTCCAAGGAAAAATCTGAAATTGTTAACTCATTTTGCTCTCTTTTCTCTTAAGGAAAGAGCTAGGAAGCTCTCTTAAGTCTCCTCTCAAGTCCACGGTCCACACCTTAAAGGAAAGACAAGACTCATCTCATCTCTCATTCACACTTTCTCAAAGAAGCTAGAACAATCAAGAAACTCCCTCCCTTTCATGCCAACGGGTCTAACACCAAAAAGAAAGAAAACCCTCTCAAGCTCTCTACCTCTAATTCCCCTCAAGAACAAGAAAATTGGTAAGGGCTAGCTACTCTCATCTTAGAATTCATGATTTCTTTAAAGAATTTTAGTAATGGTATTTGTGGTTTGTGAAATTTGGGAATCATGAACTTGCAAGTTTATATATATATATATATATATATATATATATGCTGTTTTAAGAAGTTTTGAAATTGTGTTGGTGATTAGTTGAAGGCAGCTTAGGGTTTTACTAATTAAGGATTGTGTTTGATTAAGGAAGTAAGAAAAAGTTAGGATGAGTACTATGGATGTTACTGCTGGGATTTTTGGTTCTATGTAATTTTGCTCTAAATGGTTAAATGACTATATATAAGTGTTTTATAACATGTTTAATGAGTGCATAAAAATCCCCATATGAAAATAACATCCTTTGATAATTTTTTGTGAAATTATAAGAAAATGTTTCAAAACTGCCTCTGTGACAGATTCTGTGTTCATGCATGATAAATTATGTATGAAATTTTATATAGTGAATTTGGATGCTAGGGTTATTTTCTATGAAAGCTAAGACATATACGGTTGTTATGGAATTGGTCTCACAGTATTTGGATGAGTATAAAAATAATAATTTAATTTTGAAGTTGCAAGAAATTCTGTCAGGACAGATTTGAGTATTCTGGATTGTATGATTTTTAGTAAATTATTCTTTTATGTTTTGACTATGAAATTTTTATGGTATATACTGAACATACAGGGGAGTTTCTCTGTAAAATTTTATGAGGTTTGAATGTGTTTTGTTGGTCCATTTGTATTTTATAAATGAAGTATATGCTGCTGGAATGAGCAGTAAACAGGGTAGGATAACTCTGACTTTGTAGATTTAATTCTAAAGTTAGGGTGAATGATTTGAGTTATAATTTATTATGCTCATGATTTGATATGTTGAGATCATAGAGTAATTTTTTTATAACTTATCTTACGGTTTAGTACTCAAAGGAGGGGTTCTAATCCATTCGATGGCTGTTTTTATGAAGCTGTCTTGTTCAATGCGTTGTTTGTGGCCATGTGAACGTATAGGGTCACATGACCATGCTTAAAATAGTGTACATTTATGCATGCATTATTGCCCTAATTTGAAATGAAGTTGACTCTTCTAGAGATATGATATTAATATGAGAATGTTGATTTTTCCTTAGTTTGGTACATCATTTGTTGATGTGTGCATAATATGTTTATGGAAACCTCTTTGAGGTGGGGATTAGGATTTCCTTGATTTTAAGAGATAGGCTTTGAGATGAATGTGTAAGTTTATGATAAGGAAATTATGGATAGTAACAAGCTTTGGTTTCAGTTTAGGTGTTACCAGCTACCGGGTCTAAGCTCCTTTGACTATAGGCTCTCAGTTCCTCTGCTATCAGGTAAGGGATAAGTTTTTATGAGCATTTGGTAAGTCATGAGGTTATTTTAAAGTATATTATGCATTAAAAGGTTTTTTATTAGAGATATGGCATGTAAGCATGTTTTAGACAAAGATATGTTCGTGAGTTTTCGAAATCTTATGTATATGATTTAAGCATATTGATGCTATTACTAATTCCACGAACATGATGAAGAAAACAATGGAAATGCTATTATTGTGAAATGTAATGCAAACTATGAATTTCAGTATGATATATAAGTATGAAATGTTTTCGGGTTATGTCTTCTGGTAATCTGAACTCGATCAAAGTATGTATTGAGGATGGCAATTCGTCCGCGCTCAATTAAAGTATGCATTGAGATGGCGGTTCGTCTGCGCTCAATTAAAGTATGCATTGAGGATGGCGGTTCGTCCGCGCTCAATTAAAGAATGTATTGAGGATGGCGGTTCGTCCGCACTCAATTAAAGTATGTAATGAGGATGGCGGTGTGTCCGCGCTCATAAGTATGGATTTATCAGATATGGACTAACCAATATGTTATGAACAGCTATGTTATGTTATTAATCATGAGGAAATTATTTTGTTTAAATGCATTGCGAAAAGTAAAAGCTCTTATGAAAAGAAGAAGTTTCGAATGAAAAGAAAGCTGTTCATTAAAGATAAAAGTTCTGAAGCTCTGTTATGCTATAAAGATAAAGTTTATTATGAAAGTACAAGTTATGTTAAGAAGTTATCTGATATCTGTTTTTCTTTATGAAATGTTAAGTTTTATGATTATGAAAGTTATAATATTTTATAAGAAGAAGTTTATGAAGGAAAGTTTTATTATTATTTAAGATGCTTCCAGTTTAAGACAAAGTTACCGATTATCTAAATTAAGTTAAATGATTATTTTGTAATGAAAATATATACGGTGACTTTGTAAGAAATGAAAGAAATTCAACCCGAAGGGTTTCGATAAAATTATTCTGATAAGGAAAGGGAGAACAACTATTTTCCTACGAAACACATATAAGCTATTATTATAAATAGTATAAAATACTATGCATGAAATGATGTTCTCCTATCTGAACGTTGATAAAATGAAATAAATTGATTTACATGCATCCTTATTAAATTCTCATATATCTTACCTTTATTGAGCTGTGTAGCTCACCCCTTCCACTCTTTCAGTTAGCAGGTTTTATTTTGGAGCAGAGGGAGCCTTAGTCGAGTTTTGGAAGGAGCTGGTTTTAGTTTTATATGTATAGATCCTAAAGTAGTATTTGATGTTTAGTTTTGCAGTATTGTAAATTTTAGGATCTAATGAAAGTTGTACATTAAGGTATTAAGAGATGTATTATGTGAAAGTATGAAATTTGAAAATCTGGTGAATTATGTTATTCTTTGAGTTTAGTATAGATACTCTGAATGTCAAGTGAAAGGTTATATTATTAAGTAAAGAAACAAGAATGAAAAGAAAAGAGAAGCTTGTAAAAGCTTTTGTTAAAAAGTTAAGTTGGTTCTTGTTAATATCAGGTTTAAGCTTGATATTAGCATGCCGGTCATGGTCACAAATCCGGGTATCGGGTTTGGGGCGTGACAATTCCCATCAGTAAGGCTTCGTACTCGGCCTCATTATTTGTGGCCGTGAAGTTTAGCCTTATTGACTTTTCGATAACAATCTTTTCTGGAGATATTAACACTAGTCCCACTTCAGAACCCTTCTGATTTGCTGCACCGTCTACATATACTTCCCAGGATGGCGGGCCTCGTTGAGAAATCATGCCAATCGATTTTTCATCCATGTCCTTCTCTACTGTTACCTCTTCTAAACTAGGCTTTGTGAACTCGGCCACCAGATCTACAAGAACCTGGCCCTTGACTGAAGTGCGAGGCATGTACTTGATGTCAAAAGCCTCTAGGATAGTGCCCCATTTAGCTACTCTTCCTGTGTAGTCAGCACACCTAAGTATGGTTTTAAGCGGAAGTTGTGTGAGCACAATGACCGCATGTGCTTGGAAATAATGAGACAACTTCCATGTACCAAGTACTACTGCCAAGATGGCTTTCTCCAGCGGTAGGTATCAAATCTCAGCATCATGCAATGACTTACTCACATAGTAAACTGACATTTGCACACCTTGGTCCACTCATATCAATACCAAACTTACAGCACAAGGAGCCACAGTAATGTAAGCAAACAAGACCTCATCTAGCTTAGGATTGGACATGATTGGTGGCCGGGCCAAATAGTCTTTAAGGTGTTGGAAGGCCAAAGCACACTCTTCGGTTTACTCAAATCCTTTCCATTTGTTGATCAATGAGAAGAAAGGTCTACACCTATTTGCTGATCGATAGATGAATCGGTTCAAGGCAGCAGTCATTCCAGTCAATTTCTGAACTTCTTTGGGATTCTGAAGAGCTTGTAAGTTACGAATGGCCTTTATCTGATCAGGGTTAACTTCAATTCCCCTGTGAGTCACCATGTACCCCAAGAACTTGCCTGACCCCACACCAAATGAGCATTTAGAAGCGTTTAAACGCAGCTTGTGCCTTCTTAGAACTTCAAAAATGTTTTCAAGGTCCTTTATATGTTCAGGAACGACCTTGCTTTTCACCACCATGTCATCTATATAAATTTCGATACTTTTACCTAACTGTGGCTCAAACATCCTCGTCATCATTTTTTGGTAAGTGGATCCCGCATTTTTCAAACCAAATGACATCACTTTGTAATGGTAGTTACCGATAGGGGTGACAAAAGCAGTCTTCTCTTGATTATCCAGGGCTAACGGTATTTGGTGGTAACCCTAAAAAGCATCCAGAAACTCATCCAAGGATGGCCGACAGTGGCATCTACTAGCTAATCAATTTTTGGCATAGGGAATGAATCCTTAGGACAAGCCTTATTTAAGTCAGTGAAATCTACACATACTCGCCATTTTCCATTCTTCTTCTTCACCACCATAGTATTCGCTAGCCACTCCAGATAAAAAACTTCTTTAATAGCTCCAGCTTGTTTGAGTTTTGTTACTTCTTCTCTTACTGCATCAGCGTGTTCCTTAGATAGACTCCGAGGAGGCTGCTTCTTGGGGGTAATCAGTGGGTTGACCTTCAGATAGTGACATATGAATTCTGGATCCACCTCTAGGGCTTCGTAAGCGTTCCAGGCGAATACGTCAAGGTTTCTCTTAAAGAACTCTACTAGCTCTTCCTTCTCCTGCAGAGGTAGCTGAGATCCAACTTAAAAGAATTTTTCTGGATTATCTCTGATGATAACTTTTATCAAATCTTCGCATCTAGTGCCCTCGCCTGGATCTTCGGCGGGCGATACCCGATGTTTTAACTGCAATAAACCCCTTTCGACCTTGGCCGAGGACTCAGTTTCGGGCTTATGCTGGATGGCAGCCACTAAGCACTGTCTGGCCACGGATTGATCTCCCCAGATTTCACAAACTTGTCATTCAGATGGATATTTAACTTTCTGATACAAAGTAGAGGAAACAGCCCATAGCGTATGAAGTCAAGGTCTGGCTACAATTGTCGTATAGGGCGAATACACATCTACAACTATGAAATCCACCTCTAGCACCTCTAAGCCGGTCTGCACAGGTAATCGTATTTGGCCCTTCAGGGTAACAACTCTTCCTTCAAAACTCACTAGGGGGAATTGTATGGTGTTAGGTCTTGAGGTTTTAGGTTCAGCCCCTTGTAGAGATCAAGATACATTATCTCTACCCTGGTCCACCATTACCCTCTTCACATCATACCCTCCAATTCTAAGGGTGATTACTAAAGCGTCATCATGGGGTTGGATGATTCCAATCTTGTCCTCATCCGAGAACCCCAAAACCAGTTGAGCATCCGATTTAGCTCTCTTCGGACCTTGGCCGAAATCCCCTGCAGGTAACCGGGCTACCGACATAACCTTCAATAACTAGGATCCTGTTCTTCCCGGTGTGGTGAAGATGACATTAATAGTTTCCAATGGAGGCTTTGAAGAGTCATCTCTTCGGGGCTCTGAGTTCATCTGACTTCCTCGGCCACTGGAGTGGTGTAAGAGGTGTCTCAATTTACCCTCGTGGACCAGTTGGTCCAAATGATCTCACAGGCTCCTGCAATCCTCTATGGTATGCCTATGGTCTTCATGGTACTGGCAATAGAGATTATGATTACGCCTCTCAGGGTTCCCTACCATCTTATTCAGCCACTTAAAGAATGGTTCATTCTTAATCTTTTCCAAAACTTGGTGTACTGGTTCTTTGAATACAGCGTTGACTGCTTGAAGATTTGTTGATCCTGATTGCCTAGCAAAATCTCTCCGTGGTTTACTGCTATTGTAATGTCCGACCTGAAATCCCTCATCTCCTAAGGGATAACCTTGTCCTTTCCCTTCCCTTGCTGTTGATCTTTTTCAACTCTTTTATACTTTTTAATACGGTCCATGAGCTGACGCATGTTAGTAACTGGCTTACCAGTTAAGGACTTCCTTAAACCATGGTCAGTTGAGAGGTCGAGCTTAAACGTGCTAAGGGCTATTCCATCAAAATTGCCCTTCATATCATTAAACATCTCCCAGTACCTATCTGAATACGTTTCCAAGGTCTCACCCTCTTGCATGCTCAAGGATAGCAGTGAAGACAAGGGCCTGGCCACTCTTCAGCATGTGACAAAACGGAAACCAAATTCTTGAGTGAGCTCTTTGAAGGAATCGATGAAGTCTGCTTCCAGGCTGTCAAACCATCTCATTGCAACCGGTCCAAGACTGGAGGGGAAAACCTTGCACATCAGAGTTTCATCTCTGGAGTAGACAGCCATCCTTTGATTAAAGTGACTCACATGTTCCACAGGATCCGTTTTACCATTATAAATGGTGAACGTCGGCTGGTTAAAACGCCGAGGAAGTCTCGCTTCTTCAATCTTGTGTGTAAAAGGTGACCTAGAGATTTGATTCAAAGCCTTGCTCATAGCATCGTTCCCTACGCCTCCACGTGATGGGCCTCGAGATTGCCTCTTACGATGATGCTCTTCTTCATAGGAAAAGGATTCACTGACTGGTGTTCGAGATCTCTGCTTGTAAGTGACATCCTGTTCGTCATCGGAATCTTCATCAGAATACGAAGAAATCTGTTTCCTCTTTGCATGGCGCAACTCCCTTTTTAGCTTTTCAATTTCTAGTTGCATATTCTGGTTCTTCTCTGTATGAGACATGTGATTTCCACCATGTGGCTGGCTTCAATCAATATGCGCAGTATGCACACTACCTTCACAATCTTGTCTCTGCTCCAAATTAAGAAAATGGTCTACATGTTGGGATGCCCTAGATTCTGTTGGTTGTTGCCCTGGTTCAGCCATTATCAACTGTTGCTTCCACTTTTGCTTAAGCTCTTCCCACAAACGGCGCCAATTGAAAGGTCAGGAATTGTAGCCCAAGCCCAAAACAATAAATTTGTAGAGAGTGGGTGAAAGAGCTGGGTTAGTTGTGAATTTAGTAACTGTTAACTATAATATCCAGGAATGAACTAACGTAAAAGCACACTTAAAAACTAAACAAATTGATGTCCGAAGAGGAATATTATTGATTGAACAGTGAATACAGTTCTTAGAGCTACAGAAAAATCTTTCTTCCCCTCTTATTATCTTTTTTCCAATCCCTTATTATCAGAGGTCTCTTCCCTTTATATAGCATCCTTCCCCATTATCTTCATCGTCCACTTGTTCTTCATCTATGTATCCACTTGAGTATATGTCACGTCAGGTATCTTCTTTAGCTTTGTGTGAGTGGTGGTAGCTGAGATTACACTGTTCAGAGGTCTTCTTCACATAAATGCAGCTCGGAAAGTTGCTGCAGTGCATTAAACACGATAGTAGCAGCTTTTTCTTTTAGATATTTATCTGTTCTTATCATCTCCAAGCGTGCCCAAAACTTATCCTTATCATTAAAATTGTTAGGAAGATCACTCGAACCTTCCAGATATTTGCTTGATTGAGACTCTTTGTATCCGAGGAGAATGAACTCTTCGGACCACTGGTGCTCTCTTCTGACTATACTTCTCATTCATTTCCAGGTATATCTCTTCCACACGGACTCCTTCTCAACCACTTTCTTCTCTTCGGACACACAGTAATTTTCAAATAGGATCCTAGACCCAATACATAAGGTTGGGCTTTTACCCCCTACAATCCTAATTACTACTTTTTTTTCCCATGGCTAGCACATGTCTTGTACGTGCTGCCTTGACTAGTTTTAATTTAAATAATTTATTCTCGGTTTTCACATGTATTGCTTTACTAAAAGCTACATTCAGCTTTTAAAAAAAGGAGCTTCATGAAGATAATATTAAAGATATATGTTTTTATTTTATTTTGTATATATATGATATAATTTCAACTTATAAAGCTCTATGTGGGTTCTAATTAGCTCAACTGGTAAAGTCTCTGATGGTTGTATAAGAGATCTGAGGTTCAATTTTCGTCTATACCAAAATCTCAGACGCTATAAGTTGAAACTCTCAAAAAAAAAAAAAAACTTATAAAGCTCTATTATGATGGTTCATTATTATCAAGCCCAAGACATTAATTGGTCTTTGGTGTAAGTTGAGATGAGCGGAGATCCCCTAGCTTGAACTCTTTATCCCCTAGATCCCAGGAACTTTGTGCATAAAAAATGCTAATTCAGCTATAAGGTCCTTGACAGATACAAATTCTAAGTATATCTAAATAATAATAATGTTTTCTCATAAAGATTATATTCTTATGAATTTAAAATTTCAAGAATTAGTAGCTCTTTAAGTTAGTCCTCTTTAGTTTTAGATTTCTCTTTAACCACAGTGAATTTGGAGTGTGGTTATTAGTTAGAATTTAAGATAAGATTTCAAAACTTGTAAGGAAAGGAGAAAGAAAGGAAGGAGACGTTGATTGAAAGATTATTCTATGAGTGCCGCAGAAGGAGAAATTGATTGAAAAATTATTCTATGAGTGCCCCACAAGAAAAGGAGAAATTGAACGAACATTATTCCATGAGTGCCCCCACAATATCAGGTAATGAAAATAAATAACAAAACATAAGAATCTTTTTTTTATATATAAGTTTAGGTGAGGGGAGGCTACCCTATACTAGGGCCAGAGCAAGCCATAGGCTTCAGAGAGGATTTACATTAGACTTATAAATCGCCCACCAAGGAGGACTGTTGGCACAAAACATAAGAATCGAAGCATTGGATTGCCTTTTTCCCATCTCAAGAAAAGTGATCTTGAACTAGGACATAGATTCTAGAAGTTTAAAAGATATTTCTATTGCCTCACGAAATGAGATTCATTTTAGAATATGATAGTCCAACGGTAATGACATTCATTATGATACTCTATGTTTATTTTGAATCCTACCTCCCTTTTCCTATCATCTATCTAACTAAAAAAACTTCTTCTTTAAATAAAATAAAACTGAATTTCTTTCAAAATTCCTAACTATGTTTTTATTTTTGTTATATATATATATATATATATATATTTTTTTTTTTTTTTAATTATCAAAATTGTTAAGATTGTGTTTAAACCATTGTGTAAAAAAAAAAAAGGGATTGAAACAAACGTAATAATAGTAATAATAATAATAATTTTCAAGATTGCATTTACACTAGAAATGTAAGCTAAAACCTATATACCTAAGCAAATAAACTAAAAGACTAAACGAAAAAGAAAAAAACAAAAATTTATCCCATTGTAGTCTAGTAACAAAAAAAAAAAAAAAAAAAAAAAAAAAAAAAGAGATGTAAAAACAAATAAATAAATAAATAAAATTATTTTGTCCAATCATGAGCTATATTTTAAATAACAATATGCATTGGTGTTTGTTTTGATTGTGAACATTAATTAGAGATCTTTATGCTCTGTTTGGATTGAAGGGGAGTAGAGGGGAAGGAGCGAGAATGATTTAATTTACCTTGTTTGGATGTTTTTTAAGAGAGAAGAGGGAGAGATTTAGAGGGGCTTAGAGGGATTCTAAAAACGTCCAACCCCCATTATTTTCAATTCCCCCAAATTGAAGAGATTTAGAGGGGGGGAGCAGAGAAAAGCGATTGTAGAGCTAATTAAACATTTTGAATTACTTATTTTAACCTTCACCATTTATAGCAATTACAAAAGGAATGGCTAATTATTTTATTCCCCTTTACCCTTTCTTAATTTTAAAAACATCCAAACAAAATGGAGGGTAATCATTCTCCTTTACTCTCCTCCATACTATTTTCTTCCCCTCTACTCCTCTCTACTCTCCTCTCCCTCCAAACTTCCAAACATAGCATTAAGAAGACAATGTATACACCTGTATTTTGCACTTGTTTCGAGACTTGTAAGAGATTTTTTTTTTTTTGGTTGGGTGGAGGGGGGCCGGGGGGTGGTTGTGGAGCGGTTGTTTAGTATTACTATGGGAGAGATTCAAATTATATTAAGATGGTCATTATATTTTGCATCCAGATGGTGTCCTATACTAAGCAGTGACTTTATGTTTCTGATATTGTTGAATACATAATATACTAAGATGTTGGAGCATCTCCAATAGACTAGGCAAAGTCATTTTTTGGAGAGCAAACCCAAAAAAATCAGCTCCAATAGCTCCAAAGTCATTCTTCAAGAGAGCTACTATAGCATCTCTAAACTTTTCCAAATTTTTTTTAGAGTTGCTACAGTAGCTCTCTTGAAGAAGAGAGCACTAACTCCAAACCAATTTTCTCACTTAAAATACTCCACACTTGAATAAATCCGAATAAAAAATTTAGCATAGTAAATTAAAATTTCAGCATTTATCTCAACCTCAATGGCTACAAAGACACCAAAACACAATTAATTAAAAAAAAAAAATCTGACCCACAATATCTGGAGATAGAGGACAGAGGACGAAAACTATTTCTCTCTCCCTTGGTGTAGCACAGTGGTGATTTCCCCTCTATGTGATGAGAGATGAATGTCATGTTTTAGTGTTTTTAGTCCAAGTGAAAGAGAGAGACATCTAGAGATAAAGGTAGACCAAGAGGTAGAAAATGAAAAGCAAAAAATGAGGATAAAGAGGAGAATTGGGGATAAAGGTAGATGAAGAGGTTGAAAATGAAAAGCAAAAATGAAGATAAAGAGGAGAAGTGGGGATACGTGTGTGGAGGAGAAAAAAGAAGAAAAGAAAAAGAAGAAATGTATGGATGGAAAAAATGAGAGAAGGAAAAATTGTAAGGTTGAATTTATTCATTCATGTGTTAGTTTTATTCCGTGCCAAATTTGCTTGTAATTTAGCAATTAGATACCCTGTATTCAGGTGGGATTTATGTAAGAGTAGTGTGTGAGAGAGTGTGAAGAAAACTCAAGATGTGTGCAATTCAAAGGAGTCTCGTGATTGGATCTCGTGACTGGCAAGTCACCAGAATGGCACACGTGTGAAGCATGCAGGGGAGCTGAAGGGTCACGACAGCTGGAGCACTATAGGACAAAACTTCCAATCTGGCCAGACAGTTAACTCGAGACTCAGACTCGTGACTCGTTCCAGTCGTGAGGTTGAGTCGCCAGAATGTCCTGTTTGATGAAAACTGACTTTTTGCATTCCTCATACACACAACTATAAATACTCTTGTACCCACGAAATGTAGAGAGCTTCTAGAGAGAATTTTGAGAGAGAAACCCTAGAGAAAAATAAGATTGACTCATTCACAATCTTTATCATTTGTTTCTCCAAATTCCTCTACTCTCACCCTTTCTATTGACATATCCTTGAGAGGTACATTTGTCAAAACCTTATCTCACCATACCCATATCAGTGGGAAGCAGTTCAAAGAGGACCAGTTCATTTGGTTGATGCAATGAGCTTATTGCGGGATTCGGTAAGCTAGAGAAGACAAGGTTCGGCGTAACCCTGTTGGAGCAAGAAACTTGGAGGACTTAGGTGCACTGGGTAGATTAGGTTCGGAGGGTTTTCTACTATTCATGTATCCCAACTTCATTCTCTAGTGGATTATTGACCGCTTGGAGGGCGGCGGAGAGGTTTTTTGCCGAATACTTCGGTTTCCTCTTTGATAACACATTGCCATGTTATCTTTGTATTTGCATCTCTCTTTCCTTTCTCTTTCCTTTCTCTTTACCTTTTAATTGCTGTTGTGTTTGTAATTAATTGTGATTTAGAGTATGTTACCGATTTGGATATAACTTATATTTCATATTCCGCACATATATTGTTTGATTATAAGCTTGTATTAGTAATTTTGTATTTGGAGGTCTAAACGTTCATTGGTGTTTTATAAGCTATTTAAAATTTCAAAAATAAAATAAAGAAATAATAAATTAAAATTGAGAAATGGTAATACAATATTTTCATAATTTTTTCACAATAAATCTTAAGTAGCAGGTTGTTATTGGCTACTACTGTTGAGAAAAAAATAATTTTAGTAGTGAGTTCAAATTAGAACCAATAACAACTTATCACATAGGATTTGTTGTGAAAATATTGTTAACATAACACCTCTCATTAAAATTAGATTTGTTAAAAAAATATCACCAAAAAATTTAAATATTAAAGAAAGAATGAAGAAATAGTATTTAAATAGAATAGAGAAAATATAGAGTCGGTTGGAAAATGTAAGTAAGTAAAAGATAAATGTAACTATTCACTCTCCAAACAAGACAAAAATTTGGAGAGGTTGCTGGAGATGGTCTAAGTTGAAATTCGTAACTTGATTGATGAATAAAGTGGGGAACATAATCAATTGTGCTTGAGTTTGGTCATGGCTGAAGAGTGTTGAGAAATTTCTTAGAATTTATGTTGGAGGTTGATATTGTTACCAATCTGTTTTGATTTTCTGCTTACTTGAATATATATTGTTCGAATCATGATCTATGTTTTAATTTAAATTTTGCATTGGTGTTTGGATTGCCCATGGATGTTAATCAGATCTTTAGTGTTGTGCATAGCATAAGGCAGGCAAACTAGTAATCCAAGGCAGAAGTGTCACTGTATTGATCACATCTATTCTATGAGGCTGTTGAGTTTGTTCAAGAAAATTTATGAGACCCAACGTTGGTGGATGTGAACCAGCAAGTGATCGAACTAGGTTTAACTACTTGGTTTAACTACTTGTTAGTATTTGAGATGCCTTTTAATTTTTCATTGAAGTGTTATCAAGCATATGGTTATAAATTTCTATTTTTTCTTTCTTTTCCTCAGTTACTTTGGTGACCACAGACCAACTCCCCCATATGTTTAGAATAAATGCTTGGGAAATACAGGAAACTTGCGTCCTGCATCTATGTGCATCTTAGAACATTGTTGCAATATGTATGTCATTCCTATATACATTGCATTGAATTTTAGATTCAAGTTTTTATGAGTTTATCTCTGGAAGCAGTCACATCTCAAGACACTGACAAAATGCCAACAACATTTCATACGAAGAAGACTCTGAAGCTTAAACAACTAAAGCGTAGAGGTAAGATCTTCTGACATAAATGCTGTGTCCTTGCTGCCATGCCTAGTTATTTGATCATTTATCATTTGATATGGACCAGTTTTTAGTAAATTCTCAACTCATGTCAGATGCATGTGTTTCAGGTAAGAACAAAAGTAAATCTTCTATGCCAGCTACTGTAGCTTCTGTGGATGCAAGGTAGAATAAAATGATGAGATAGCACAGCTCAAGTAATTCAATCCTTGTACTATTTTTGAGAGGACACGGTATAGAGATAATTTTTCGTAGATTAAAATGGTTCCCTTTCAAACTCAATATGCTTGTAACATGGTAGCGCACTTTTTATTGTCTTCTGTTTATTTGCTCAATAATTTTACAATTTCTGAAGAAAAAGAAAAGTGCAAATTGCAGTAGTGTAGCCCACCAAATCTGTTTGCTATGTTGACATAGTTGATGATGAAGCTACGACCTTTTTAATTGCGAGTGCATTGTTATTTAATTTTAGAAGTTGCTTAGCATATTACAAAAGCGTTGTGAACTAGAAGGCTATCTTCGCCATTGTTCGGCTTTGTTTAGTGAATGAGTAATTTTGAGCTTTGGTCAGTGAATTAGTGGTTTGAGACTTGAATCAATTAATAAACTGTCATATATAGAGGGCAGCAAGGTAAACCCAAATCAATTGATAAACTGCCTGTTGGGCTTTGTGGAGCCTAGTTTATTTTTGGCCTAGCCCATTGTAACCCTATAAGTAGGATATAAAAGGCCGCTTTTATAATTAGTGTTTGAGACTACAACTGTTGTTGTGTTTTTAGAGAGAGAGAAAAACACTGTAGCCGCACTTTGTATTTTTCCCTGATAATAGTGAAATCCCTACAATTCCGTGAACGTAGGCAAATTGCCAAACCACGTAAATACTGTCTTGTGCGTGTGATTATTTTTCTTTGACGTGTGTTTTCTCTATTTTTTTTTTTTTGTCTCTCACAGGTTGAAATTTTGATTAAATTCCTAACACTGCCCTCTATGGATATGGTGGCTGCGGTTCTCAAAAACAAAGAAAACAAAAATTCATTTTCTTTCACTTTTATGCCATTTTTCTCCAACCAAACAATGAAACAAAGACCCCTAGCTCTTCTCAAATTACCAAAAGCTCACAATCTAAATTAGAACTATTCTTTTAATCACAAACTAGATTTGAAAGAGAGAGAGAGAGAGAGAGAGAGAGTGTGAGTGAGTGAGTGAGTGACTGAAGAGCATGGATAAGCTCCATGGTTAGCAAGTCATGATGCTGGGTTGAAGTCGATGAGCTGTGTTTGTTCGGAGTTGTTGATAGGTTGCTTGGTCGACATTAGTGATAGGTTATATCATATATGGGATTTGGGTTGGCCTCGTTGGGTTGTTTGGATCAGAATCACCGTAGACCAATAAACTTAGCTAAAACTACTTGTAGTTTACAACACAGTATCTATACAACGATTGTCGTATAAATTAAGCTTTTCTTCAATATTATGTTAGTTTAACTGGATCGTATCTAAAGGAGTTTGTGGTAAAAGAAAAAGACACAAGGAAGGAAGGAAGGAAGGAAGGAAGGAATCAAAGCTGACTATGGTGGGAGGGTAGCGAATCCTCCTTCTTAGCACTTTACTCCATTCTTCTTTTTAATATATTATATATAATAAACAATATAATATAATTAAAAGCTCATAGTGATATTTGGTGATTTGGGAGTAAAATATGCTAGAGGGAAGGAAGAGAGACATATATGAATATGCAGAGGTCGAGGGTTAAGAGAGCTATCTTTGCGGATGTAGCAAAACAGATGAGATCAGTAACAGGAGGAAAACAAGTAAGAGTTAGTGAATATATTGTTAAGATATAATACTAGAGAGAAGGAAGAGGAAGAGGAAGAAGAGGAAGAGCATCAACTTACATTTGATAATGTATACAAAACCATACCCTTTGTTTGGAAATCAGATTAAATATTTTGATCACCCTTATCATCGGTTATCGGAGAGTTGGACGATTGACTCTGAGATCCATTGCCCGGTATGCGGAAAATGGTTGGCCTCAAGTCATCACTACATTTGCAGTGATGGATGTCCATACGGCGTGCACGAATCATGTGCGAAGCTTCCGCGAGAGGTGGAAAGCCCCTTTCATCCTCAACACCCAATTACCCTGAGGCAACCTCAATATGGCAGACAGTTTGTCTGCATGGGTTGTAATTTGCCATCCAATGGCTTCGGCTACTGCTGCAATGATTGCAATTTCCAGCTTGATCGTATATGCGTGTTGTTGGAAACAAACAAAATGCAAACGCTAACACATCGTCACCACGAACATCAATTGGAACTCCTTGAGAATGTGCCCAACATGCGTTATAACTGCGCGGTATGTCTAGAATACTGCTCAGATCCTCGTCCAACCTATGGTTGCTTGCAATGTCTCTTATTTCTCCATAGATCATGTTTTGATGAGAGGAATTTTCCACCCGAGATCCAACACTACTATCATCCCCATCCTCTCACCTTCTCTATTACATCACATCGAACATTGACACCATCACTTCAAACAGCTACAACATATCCAGAATTGACCCTCCCTACAACATCATCACCTCTAACTTTTACTTGCAAAGCTTGTCACAAATCGGCTGGGGAAATTCATTGGTGTTATAGCTGTAAACAATGCCAAGATTTTGGGATGGATATTGCTTGCGCCACTATCTCTAAAACTGCAAGTCAAATTCAGCATTTCTTCCACGGACATCCTTTGACACTTAAGTACGTCAACAATAAACAAGTTGCATCTTGCCGAGCATGTATGAAAAGCTGTACAGGTCCTACCATTGTTTGTGGCAGACCTTTTTCTGAGTACTGTAAGAACATCCACTTTCACAAATCATGCCTTGAGTTTCGGCAACAGATCTGCCATCCCTTCCATCCATACCATCTTCTCACCTTGCTGGATCGGAGCAGTTCTCCTAGAAGATGCAATGCCTGTCGCAATTCTCCTGATCCTATCAACTACATTTGTGAGAGTGACAATTGCAGTTTTCTCTTGCACGTTGAATGCAGTACTGTGATGATGCCTGCCATAACATACCAAGGGCACGATCACCTTCTAAGATTCCGAGACAACAATAGAGAGAATTTTGAACTTATGTGCAGCACTTGCAAATCCAATATTTTTGAATCATATGCCTTCACTTGTCTCTATTGTGATCTCAATCTCCATCTCACCTGTGGTCCCTTACCATATATCATTAAACACGAAGATCATAATACACATCCCCTCTTCCTTGAAAATTCACCGGTCCTAGAGGAAGTGGAAGATGAGACAGATGAATTCTATTGTCATGCTTGTGAGGAAGAAAGAGATCCACAATTACCCGTCTATTACTGTGCAAAATGCTATTTTGTTGTTGAAACCAAATGCGTCCTCTCTCAGGTAACCTGATATACAATCTTTAGACCTTTTTATTCAAGAATTGAAATCACTGTGAGTTATTTCCGAATCATATCACTTATACTCTTTTTATGACTTAGACAAAAAAGGAAGTCATCTTAGGGAAAGAATCCTAGATTGCATGTTTTGAAACCATATCAATGATAACGATTGCATAGCATTGAGGCTTGTTAATGTCAAGTACCTCTCAAAAACTAATATTTTAATCATTTTCCAACATGGCAACATTATAGCGGATGTGTAGATGGTTTATTAAATGTAGGTTAAAGCATAAAAGAGATTTATCTGCAAGCCCTTGCTTTAAAAATTTTATTCAACTAGCGACATACCCGCACGTTTTGCGTGATAATTATTTTTATGGTGGTTTTATTTTATTTTTTTATAATTTAAACTAATTTAATAATAAGTAATGTATTTCGTAATCATATTTTTATTTATTATAAGAACAATCATAAATGTAATATAGGAACAATTATAAATCATAAAAATAAATTTTGTCATATCAAAATGAAAATATACAATTTTTCTCACAAATTAAAAAGGCAAGTTAACGAAAATATTCATTTTTTAATAAAAGTTATTGTGGGGCCAAATAATCCCACGGCCCAGCCCATTTCATTCCTGGGCCGAAGGTCCGAGCCGGGGAGGTACCTATGCCCGAGGATGACCTCATCGTCGGTCATCTCGGCATTAAATACACCTGACTCCTACCCTGGTCGCATTAATGAGGAAAGGACCCGCACCAGCATCGCCTTGGTTGCCGTGACTCCCAAAAGAGACTGAGAAGGCGGCTGATGGGACAAGCACCTGAGCAACGTCCAGATCGTTCAACAAGTGTAGGGCTAGGATTGGTTGGGTAAAGGGTATATAATGTAAAGGAATCCCTCAGAGAAGGGGGGGTTTTTTTTTTTTTTGGGTGAAAGGAACAAAAAAGGGAAAGGACGAAAAGTCTAAGAATAAAGGGGAAGAAAAGCCTCCTTGGCCGTGGACCGAGGAGCATCCCCCAGTTGTAAAATCGCTCCAAGTCTTTCAATGAATAAAAGAGACCGGAGTTCACGCCTCGTGAACGCTGGCCGGCGCCTAGACCTTCGATCCCACTTTCTATAAATTCATTGCGGGGTTCGTTGGGCTTTTGACCCGTGTCCCTTGGGCTTGGGCAACCAAAAACCCAGACCCTACAATTGGCGCCGTCTGTGGGAAGGATTAGTGCGCCGCTGGCGCAACAGGCGACTGTTCAAAACGATCATGCTATGGAAGATTGGTGGTGATGCAAAAAAAAAAAGGAAGAACCATCAAACAAACATCGCAGAAAGATAAAAGCTCAAAGATAGAAGATTCAAAAAAAAAAAAAAAAGAGAAACTTGAATATTATTTCATATAAAAAGTTACAGATTACAATCAGAGGCTAAGGCAGGCTTGTTTTACAACTGTTCCTACCAGCTAGTCCTACAATCAGAGGCCCAGGCGGACCCGTCCTAAAACTAGCCAGAAGGAAGTGTCAATCCGTACCCTTATTGGCATCAAGAGAATGGGAGAACTTGACAATAAGGGGGCGAAAGGGGGCCGGGGGCTTGAACAAAGTGAGGAGCAGATGCAGGGGCTCTGGGAGGCCCTCCCCCATGATGTTCCCTTGATTCTCTCCAGCCCACGCGAGTGTTGGCTGTCGGTGATGGCAACGCTCGGGCACCGCCCATAATGTGAGTTCACATGTCTCCTCCGTCGGGGGTGCGCTCGGAGGAGGGACGTTAGGTATTTCAACGACATCCCTCCGGGTCGCCGTGCATGGCGCCATCGGGGTTACGCCTAGACTCTGCCGCACCGGAAGCCCAGTGGGGGCTACGGCCACAACAGCTCTTGGCACGGATGTTCTCATACCCGTCCAAAGCCGCCCCATATCGCCTAACTCCGGTCACAATTCCGGCGGGGTTGTTAATGGGGCATGAGGAGTTGTAGGGGTATCTTCTTTCTGGTTGGGTTGAGAAGTTCATGGAATGCGGAGAAACCCTCCCTCCAGGAGGCCTTATATAGAGGATGAAGGTTGGTGGGAATTAATTCACGCAGATTTCGAAAAGATGGTTACCAAAGCGTTGGATAGTAATGAAGCGGCCAGATTCTAAGGGAGCCGCAAACCGTTGAGCTCATGTGGATTTACGAGGCCATTAATGAAGGCGCGTTTCGCGCACTGAAGCGTCAGGCGCGGAACACGAACGGCCAAGAGACGCTTCGCAAATGAAAGAGATGAGGGCTCGAGCTGGAGGCGAGATCAATGCCACGTGTAAGATCGTGACCCGTCCGAGGGAGGAGTCATCCCCAGTAAACCGCTCCAGAGGCCAAGCGTTAGACAGAACCAAGGCACTGCATGGTCCTCGGACTCAGGCCTATGGGGAAACTAACCGCTCCAAACTGCCAAGCGTTAGACAGAACCAAGGCACTGCATGGTCCTCGGACTCAGGCCTATGGGGAAACTAACCGCTCCAGAGGCCAAGTGTTAGATAGAACCAAGGCACTGCATGGTCCTCGGACTCAGGCCTATGGGGAAACTAACCGCTCCAGAGGCCAAGCGTTAGACAGAACCAAGGCACTGCATGGTCCTCGGACTCAGGCCTATGGGGAAACTAACCGCTCCAGAGGCTAAGCGTTAGACAGAACCAAGGCACTGCATGGTCCTCGGACTCAGGCCTATGGGGAAACTAACCGCTCCAGACTGCCAAGCGTTAGACAGAACCAAGGCACTGCATGGTCCTCGGACTCAGGCCTATGGGGAAACTAACCGCTCCAGACGGCCAAGCGTTAGACAGAACCAAGGCACTGCATGGTCTTCGGACTCAGGCCTATGGGGAAACTAACCGCTCCAGAGGCCAAGCGTTAGACAGAACCAAGGCACTGTATGGTCCTCGGACTCAGGCCTATGGGGAAACTAACCGCTCCAGACTGCCAAGCGTTAGACAGAACCAAGGCACTGCATGGTCCTCAGACTCAGGCCTATGGGGAAACTAACCGCTCCAGAGGCCAAGCGTTAGACAGAACCAAGGCACTGCATGGTCCTCGGACTCAGGCCTATGGGGAAACTAACCGCTCCAGAGGCCAAGCGTTAGACAGAACCAAGGCACTGCATGGTCCTCGGATTCAGGCCTATGGGGAAACTAACCGCTCCAGACTGCCAAGCGTTAGACAGAACCAAGGCACTGCATGGTCCTCGGACTCAGGCCTATGGGGAAACTAACCGCTCCAGACTGCCAAGCGTTAGACAGAACTAAGGCACTGCATGGTCCTCGGACTCAGGCCTATGGGGAAACTAACCACTTCAGATGACCCTAAGTGTTAGATAGAACCAAGGCCCTGAATGGTCCTCGGACTCAGGCTCACGGGGAAACTAACCACCTCAGATGATCCTAAGAGTTAGACAGAACCAAGACACTGCATGGTCCCAGGACTCAGGCCTATGGGGAAACTAACTCTTTCAGAGGATTCCAGGTGTTAGACAGAACCAAAAGCGCTGCATGATCCTAGGACTTAGGCCTATGGGGAAACTAACTCCTTAGGGGGATTCTAAGTGTTAGACAGAACCAAAGGCACTGTATGGTCCTCGGGCCCAAGCCTGCGAGGAGGCCAACTACCTCTAGGGGATCCTAAATGACTACCCAAAGAATTTTCTACCTGGCCCTTAAAGAGCGGTGGGTCCACCTAAACGCACATGCCCTGCTCACTATAATGGTTAATGCCGCGGTTGGCCGAGATGTGATTGAAGTTAGAACCATGCAAATAAAGAAAAAATAGATAACGAACAAGTAAGCAGACAACCACAACAAACAGGAAAAGAAACAAAACTCATATTTCATTGAATCCAAAAAAGAATTACACGATGCGAATTACATTACAGTCACAAAACAAAAAGGAAAAAAGAAGAAAATGCAAAAGACCGAAGGGCCTGCCCTGCTCACTTATTCTCCTCCCTTAGCTGGGGGCTGAACTATAGCAGCCTCGAGGCCTTCTGCGCTTTGGCCAAGAGGGACAGCCTACGAAGGCGTGGCAAGAATGGCTGCCTCCTCAGCAACAGGAACTTCAGTTTCAGAGGCAGACTTCACAACCTCCTGGGGCGCCTCCTCAACGGGGCCCTCACCCGATTCTGCCCCCTTGGGAGGATCACTTTCCTGGACGAGCTCACCCGCGGGCTCGGCAACTGATGTGTCCTCACCCGTAACAGCGCCGGTTTTCTCCGCAGCCTCCTCGGCCTCAGCGCCACTTGGAGTTACCTCGCGGATGGCAGGAGGGTAGTACACATTCTCCTCTTTCCACAAATCGGATGAGGCCTCGACCCCAGCCTGACGAAGAGCCTCCCTCCAAACCTCAGCGGAGTACCTCCTGCACAACCCAGGGACTTGAGCCTTAAAGGCTGCCCCGGTCTCTGCCATCCCCGCAGCATAAGCCTCCTCCTCGGCTTCCTGCTTACTGGCCAAGGCTTCCTCCCTGCCCTGGTCAGCCTCAAACTTGGCCCTCAAAGCCTCGTCCCTCGCCCACTCGGCTGCCCTCTTGTCCGACTCGGCGGCAGCCACCTTCTTCGGCAGATCGGCAAGCAGCTCCTTTGCAGCCTTCAGCTGCCTCTCCGCCTCGGCCAGACGCTTTGAGTAATCCTCGGCCTGCTTTTGGAAGCCCGCGAGGCCGGACAGGGCAGTATCCCGGGCACTGGTCATCGCACTCAGCTCCTCCCGGGCCTTGGCAAGATCAGCCTCAGAGTGTTTAAGGACCTGGGTGGCCTCCAAGCGTTTCTCACGCTCCACGTCCATGGCCTTCCCCTGGTCACGGGCCACGTCCTTTAATCTAAAAGTGGCCTGAACGGCCTGGCAGACAAGACAAATACGCCATCAGCTGAGCCCAGAAAAAAACGAAAGAGAAGCTACAAACTGGAATAAGTCACAAATGACGAAAGACTTACCATTCCCAAGTACCGCTTGAGGCAGAGGAAGACCTCCCTGCTCCTCATAGTCGCCAGCTCCGCCATGTCAGCTGGGAGTAGCAAACACCTCTCCACCGCGTCGGCCACATACGTGCCTTCGCCCTCATTGAAATCCCTGAGGGAGGAGTCTTCCCTCAGCGACCCCCCACGGAGCATTGGGGCAGGAAGCCAGGCTTGGGGCTCGGGCTGGCCCTCGACCTGCTTATCCCGGCCTTGGGAGCCTATCTTCAGCTGTTTGGATGGCCGCTGATTGCCACCCTCCTCCTGCGGGGACCCGGACCTCTCCTCAACTGGCCTTTTTCCTTTATCCCTCTTCTGCTTGGGATCAGAGGGCTCGCGCCTAGGAGGCAAACTCGTCTTGGGCGGAGGAGGAGGAAGTTTTGACTGCGTAGAGGCCGACTTGTCCTGGGCAGAACGAGTTTTTGGAGGAGGAGGAAGCTCTGACTTTGATTTCCCCGGCTGGCCTTCAAGCAGATCCGACAGGCTAGGTTGGGGCCTCTTCTTGTAACCCATCTCGTGCCGGGAAGAGGACTGGGACACTGAGAAGTCTGCTTCAGTCAGACGAGGGTCACCCAAGTCTCCCGGAGGGTCCTCGGACTGGCGAGCTTGTTCAAACACGCCAAATGCGTCCTCGGCAGGGCCAGAATCAGCAACTTCCACTTCCCTCTCTGGGCCTACTTCAGCGGGCTCCAAGAGTCTGAGGGAGGAGGAGGGGCCCGCAGGTATTACGCCTTCAGATGTGGAAGAGACCTCGGGGAACTGAAACCCGTCCTCAGTCACTGTTATTTTTCGAAGCCGAGGATCCTTTGCTTTGATCACGTACTTCGGCGCCGCAAATGACTTGTGAGCCGGGTCGTATTTCAAGATCTCGTGGGCGGCCCTAACCTGATTGTCGGCCTCGTTCACGAAAACCTCTGCCCTCAGCGCCTTTTGCAGGTCTTCCCGATTGATTAGGCTGAAATGGCGCGTGAAGGCGTGCGGATCTGCAAGAGGAAACATATTTATATCAGAAACCAGACGGTGCGAAAGAAATGGACGAGGTAAAGAACGAAACTAGTCGAGGTCCCCATTTTCCCACTGCCCACCTAGGGTCCCCTCCGTCGTCGGGCAGTGAAGGCCATCATGCCACTCTCCAGACACGATGAGGAAGTCCTTGTTCAAACCCTTGCTGGACTCAGGGAGACACTGAATGAGCCGGACTCTATCATCCCTGGTCTTTAGATAATAAGTCTCGCCCCTCAGACACTGGAGATTATAACACCAGTTGACGTCATGGTGAGTCAACCTCAGGCCCATCTTCTCATTTAGGGCATCCACACAGCCCAGAATCCTAAAGACATTGATGGCACGCTGGGTAGGGGCTATCCGGAAGTGCATCAGATAGTCCCTCATCACCGGACCCATGGGTATCCTCATGCCACCTTCAACGAAGGCAGCGATGGGAACCACCACCTCACCCTCTTGTCTCCGAAAGCACCACTCGCCCTCCGCGCAATACCTCAAGCCCACGTTGGCCGGTATCTTGTAATCGGCGATGAATTTCTCCATCGCCTCCTCAGTGAAGACATATTTCTTAAATATACCCATCACAACTGATGCCTAAGCAGGCTAAGAGAAAGCAAGCAAAAGAAAAGGAAGAAGTGGAGAAAGAGAAAGTCCAAGAGAGATAGTAACTTACAGAACTGTGTAGAAGCTCCTCGGACAGACTTTTTATGCTGGAGATGTAGACTCTTGAGTGCAAGTGAACAGAGAAACCGGCTTTTCAATCGGGTATTTATACCCCCAAATCAAGGAGCTGTGCAGGCTTTCCCACTCCTAACTGCTAAGCGAACCCCCACCGTTAGATTATCATCTTCCCGTTGAACGTGGGGAGCACGGAGCCGTCTGAATTTAATGAGGGGCACGTCGCACCCTTCGAGGCGTCAGTAACGTTTCTGGGGCAGGCGAAAAGACTCTAGTACCCATGGAGGACCCAATTCAATGGATCGTGTGGTAGGCCCGAGGACATCAAAATCCTCCTCTCCGCCCGAGGACGCGGACAGCAAAATTTTGAGGGGCTATTGTGGGGCCAAATAATCCCACGGCCCAGCCCATTTCATTCCTGGGCCGAAGGTCCGAGCTGGGGAGGTACCTATGCCCGAGGATGACCTCATCGTCGGTCATCTCGGCATTAAATACACCTGACTCCTACCCTGGTCGCATTAATGAGGAAAGGACCCGCACCAGCATCACCTTGGTTGCCGTGACTCCCAAAAGAGACTGAGAAGGCGGCTGATGGGACAAGCACTTGAGCAACGTCCAGATCGTTCAACAAGTGTAGGGCTAGGATTGGTTGGGTAAAGGGTATATAATGTAAAGGAATCCCTCAGAGAAGGGAGGTTTTTTTTTTTTTTTGGTGAAAGGAACAAAAAAGGGAAAGGACGAAAAGTCTAAGAATAAAGGGGAAGAAAAGCCTCCTCGGCCGTGGACCGAGGAGCATCCCCCAGTTGTAAAATCGCTCCAAGTCTTTCAATGAATAAAAGAGACCGGAGTTCACGCTTCGTGAACGCTGGCCGGCGCCTAGACCTTCGATCCCACTCTCTATAAATTCATTGCGGGGTTCGTTGGGCTTTTGACCCGTGTCCCTTGGGCTTGGGCAACCAAAAACCCAGACCCTACAGTTATTTATAACATTTTGTGAATCATTAAAAAGAATATAAAATTTGGAAATTATTCTTTTAGTTTTAAACAAACTTTCTCAAACCTTATTTTTACGGCCTACAATCCAAAACACCAAA
Organism: Quercus ilex subsp. ballota; assembly: GCA_032727855.1. NCBI lineage: Eukaryota > Viridiplantae > Streptophyta > Magnoliopsida > Fagales > Fagaceae > Quercus > Quercus ilex. The sequence continues at coordinate 24,405,038 of CM064916.1, read as the reverse complement.
AACACCTAACTAAAAAAATTTAATAAAACTTAACAATGATTAATTGGATCAATTAGGATAAAAATTTGTTATTGATAATCTATTAAGGTTATTTTCTTTGTAGAAATTGTAATTTCGTCCCCCCAAAACATATTAACAAATAAAAAATAATTAGCAAAATTTAAGAATTAAATTTCTATACATGCATTTTTATAAAATAATAATAATAATAATTAAAATAAAATTGCAAAAACTAAAATTTGTCACTCATCCGATTATTTTTGTTTGGCTAACCTCTGTTTTTCTCTAAGTAAATGGCATTATAGAGTACTTCTAATACAACTATTAAGAGTACTTTATCCACCACAAAAGATTAACAAATAAACTAAAATTAGTAAAGTCTCATAATTTAACATCTAAATTGAGTACTATAAAAAATCATGCTATGTAATAGAATAAATACCAAATTACAATAAATACCAAACTATCCAAATCATGCTATGTAATAGAATAATATTATATTTTTATATGTTATATTTAATTCTTTAGAACGCAATAGGATACCATTTAACAATCAAAGAGAACAAAAAAAAAAAAAAAAAATACAACAACAACAACAATTTAAAGAACAAAACTAAATCTCATTAACTCAAAGTAGAGTTTTAAAGAATATAAAAAATTATCAACCTAAAATAGAGATGCAAGAAAAATTTAAAAATCCACCAAAAAATTGAGAGAGAGAGAGAGAGAGAGAGAGACCACCTTTTTTGTGAGGAAAAACTATGCATAGAATAGAAGAGATAGTGACAAATTTATAGTAAAAGTGTGTGAATAAGAAGAGACAAAAATAAAGGAAGATGAAGGAAAAGAGGAAGATAAAGGGAAAGAGGAAGAATGATATTAATGTAGAGAGTAGTGAGGAGATGAAAATGTCAAGGAGGGAGAAAGGTTGAAGAAGTGTAAATATTAAAAAAATATATATATATATATATATATATATGTTAAAAACAATTATAGGAAAATTGAAAAGAAAAAAATAATGACGAGGATGCTGATGTGGCTCAACTGGAGCTTAGCAACAATAAATGCTACGCTTCAACTTTTAGATATATATAGATTATCCAATTACTAGAGTAAAAAACTCATTGCTAATAATAATAAATAAATAAAGTAAAAACTTCATTGTTATTATTTTACTAGTTGCAAACATGTGCGATGCACAAGAATATAAAATTATTTGTAATTTGGTATAATGTGTAATTTGTTTTTTGAAATTTGTTGAACATTATATATTAGGATTAGTTCTTTAGAAGAAGTACACTAAGCCAAATTGTGAACTATGTTCTCTTAGATTTTCTTCCATACAACTAAACTTTCTTTAGTTTCAAATTTATTATTTTGTGCCATTTCAAATTTTTCATCTCACAAAGATCATCATCTCCATGTTCAAGCTTGATTATATTTAGCAAAAAAAAAGTTACCGTCATATTATAATATTATCTTAATAAAAATTAAAATGAAATCAAAGGATAAAAATTTGGTAATAATCAATTAGTCAAACTATTGGTAGAAACATTCAAATACTTAGTCAAGTAGATTGCATTTTTAATCTTTTGAAATAAATTCAAATTCTCACTTCCAAAACAATTAAATATTAAAATAAATCAAAATTAAACCAAAAACTAAATGCGTAAACCCAAGATAGAGTTTCCAAAAACACAAAAAACTCATCAACCCAAAGTAGAGTTGCAATAAGATAAAATAAAATAAAAAATCCACCAAAAAAAGAAGAAGAAGAAAAAAAAAAGAGATAGAGAAAGAGTAATCACATTTTGTGCGTGCATAAAATAAATTGAATGGGAGAGAGGTGCATAGGAGTAAGTAATACCAAATTCATAGAAAATAGGGAGAATATAGGAGTGAAAAGAGAGAGAGGAAGGATTGGAGGAAGAATAATGATAAGGCAGGAATCATTTGATTGGAATGAAATTTTGAATGGGTACACTTGACTATATAAATCATTAAAAAAGTAAACCTTTCAACAAAGATATATATTGAATTTCTTTGTCTTGTGATTTATATTTTTTAAAACGAGTCGTGATGTCGATATGTAGGTTGTGATATTGATATGTTATTTCCATCCCGATTGTTATTGTTGTTAATTGGTTGGTTTTGGACTCCTGCTAAATCTTATTAACTGAAAATGAGAATAGAGCAAAAGACAGAGAGTTGTAGAGAAGAGAGAAGGAAACATGTTGGAGAGATTTTTTTTTTTTTTTTCGCCTCTCTCTCAACATCTAAGAGGGTTGTAGGGGAGACCTGAACTCCTAGGGAGAAAATAGAGAAGGGAAAATGCTAAAACCACAAACTATTTTACAAATTATTGATGTGATGAGTGGTTATTGAAAAGTAAAAAAATAATGTTAGTGGTGAGCCCAAATAAAAACCAGTAAAAATTTGCCACACTAATAGATTATAAAAATATTTTAAAATGGTTTGAGAGAGAGAGAGAGAGAGAGAGAGAGTTTTGGGAATAGAAAAAAGAGTTGGCTTTATTTATGACAAATATAAAGTGAATTTACACTATTAGATCTAATAATAATGAACCGTTGAAAAAACGTGCAACTCTTACAAAGTTACACAAAGTGTAACTTAACACCCCCCCCCCCCCCCCCCCCCCCCCCCCCCCCCCACACACACACACACACACACATTGTGGGTGGACCAAGTTCGGCCCAAGTTGAGCCCAAGCCAAGGCCTGATAATTCATAGTCCGGTCCAAAGCTAGGCCCAGGCTGAAGACCATTATCTCGTAGTATTGCACCATGATGACTTCCTTTGTCTAACATTTTACTTTTGGTTCGTACTCTTGACTTAATCTCTGGTTGGTTTCTAGATAATATCATCACTAAAGGGAGAGTATGGAGACGTAGAATTGAGGAGTAATCTTGGACATTCTGGTAAGCTGATTTGCAAAAACAAGGCAAAGGAGATGGAGCAAAAGAAAGAACAGATCAAGACAACTTTGACCTTGTATGACAATTTGAAATCTTGGGGTAGAGATGAGATTGAGCAATTGAATAATGTTTTGAGGGTTGTAGAAGATGACAGTGATGAAGATAGTGTATTCGAAGCTTTCCTTTATTCTTATAAGAATTACTCACAATTCACGAAGGGTATTGATCATGTTGTACAAATTCCTGCACCATTTACGAGTGAAGTGAATCTTCCTGAGGTTAACTCAGAGTGGGCTCCCAAAGAAGAGGTAGCTAGTGTTGGGGATTACATGATTATCCGAAGGTTGGCTCCTATCCTCGAGCACTTACTTTCCAAACACGGAGATATTAGTGACACGTCCATGTTAAGGCCAAAGGTAAAAATGTATTTATTTAACATGTTATGTGAGAGTATATATAGCATGATAAACACCAAGATTGTGGATGTCACAGAGGATTTGCTTCTCAATTGGTGGACAAGGTTGAGGATATTAAAATTCGCAGAATTTAGAATCCAATTTGCTTTTGACCATTTAAAAAGAGTTGTGCAGGCTTACCTTGTTTTTCAAGAAAACGATGCTCTTGATAAAATCGATAGAGATGTCTTGGAACTTCAAGAAAAACGCAAGCGCATAAATGCAGCAAGATCCAGCTTAACTGAGGAATGCTTGAGAGAGGCTTCAATATTGAAGAATTGGAAAGCGGGAACCTTATTCTTATATAATAAGTGAAGTTTTGACCCAAAGGGGAGATCCGAACTAGCAGATTGTGTCATCCTTTGGAGTGGGGGAAAAGTAGATATTAGACACTACCAAATACTTCATTATATGATATTAATAAATGATTGGCATGCTTATATGTTTTTTCTCGGCTGCCTAATTTATGTGTTATGATATTTAGTGGTACTCAATATTGTACTAGTATGTTTGACCATTTGAATTTGTAAGGAGTTATCGAATAAGAAAGTCATTATTATTATTAGATTAGATCAAGACCTTTCTAGTTGTCTCTCCCTAGTAGGAGTTTTTTTCCTCTCGTTAGAATACGAGTCTGGTCCATCCCTGACCTTCGGTCTTAGGGGTTGTATAGTTTAGCCTCTTGTTTCTCTCTAGGCAGGAGCCTTTTAGTCCTGGTTATGGATCTAAGTATTCTATATAGCTTACAGAACTTGCAACTCACAAAAGAAGAAGAAGAAGAAGAAGCTATTCCTATTTCTATTAAAAACTGCTCAGACCTCCTTGAAGAATGTTCCCTTAGTCTTTTTGGGCAGCTTCTCTCTGATCAGCAACAGAACCAACGTGCTCTGAAGAATACCCTTAGGGCAGCATGGAAAATGGGCTCAGATATGAGAATTGTGGATGTTGGAAATAATATACTCCAATTCAAGTTTAGCTCAAAATTTCAATTGGAATGGGTTGGGAGGTGTGGGCCTTGGAGCTTTGATAACAACCTCCTCTTACTCAGCAGATGGAAAAAAGGGTTGACTTCCACAAACATTTCTTTCTCCCATTCTCCCTTTTGGGTCCAAATTTAGGGCCTTCCTTTTGAGCATATGTCTCAGGAAGTTGGGAAAGAAATTGGTAGCAAGTTAGGTAGATTTATTGAAGTTGATAGGCGTTCATGGCAATTTGATCAAGCAAAGTTCATGAGAGTCTGTGTGGAGCTGGAGATTGACAAGCCACTGGGAAGGGGAGCCTATATTACAAGCTCTGATGGGGAACGCCTATGGCTTAAGTTTAAATATGAAAGACTACCTACTATTTGCTTCATTTGTGGGAAGCTTGGGCATGATATTAAACATTGCCCAACGTCCAATGACTGGCAAAATGCAAGCCATCAGTATGGGGACTGGTTAAGGGCTGGGTGGACTACAAAGGAGGCTGCCATGGAAAGGAACTCGAGCAAGGTTCCAATCCATGTTGTCTCAGACGAACATGGTATGCAGCAACAAGCCCGACTGGCGACTGGTTCTTCATCAGAAAGCTTCAAGGTTTCAGGTCTTGAGGGCGGGAAACAAAGCTTAGAGAGTGTTACCTGGGGAAGAGATAAGGCCACATGTGTGGATGGACAACTTGATGGTGTCGTACAGGTCTTCAGTGGATCTCCAGAGCAGGTAATGAGTGTTGATGCGGGGCAGGTGACGAGTGGCTTGGGATCTTGTGAGAAGTCACGTGCTTCTCTAAGTTCGGTTACTTCAGTTGAGCATCGAGGCTCTTGCTCTCACGGGCCAAAAGGCCCTATCTCACAAGGACCAAAAGGCCTTTCCTCTCAAAGCCCAAAAGGCTTTATTGCTCAAAGGAGCCCAAGTAATGAGAATGATAGCCCTTTGAAGAAATGTGCGTCCAGTGCTGTCCAAGTTGGAGTGATTTTTCAGGCTAAAGCTAATGAAAAAGGAAAACAGGTCTTGGGCAAAGGCAATCTGAAAAAAGTCGCCCGGGCAAAAGGAAAAGCCAATGATGATCCAACTCTCGCCCAGTTGATGGAGATAGGAACAAAGCGCTTGAGGGAGAAAGAAGCTTCAGAGGAAGAGAACAATCGGGCTCATAAGCGCTTTTGCGAAATGATCAATTCGAGTCTAGCTGTTTCTGTCTTAGAGCCAGTTTAATTGGCCGCACTTTTGGTGCCTAATTGGGATTCTTGGGCTTTTCTTGTTTCTGTTAGTTTTGTCCTCTTGATTTGGGTGAGCAACGGGGTAGTTTCGTAAGCTAGCTGGTGTGTGTAAGTTTTCTCTTTTGGTTTGGGGGGATCCTAGTTTGGTTGCACTGGCAGGTTAGTAGCTAGCAGTCCCTTTTCTTCCTTTTATCCTTCCTGTTGTTCATCTTTTCTTGTGGCAATGAATCTTTATTCCCCCCATCCAAAAAAAAAAAAAAAGAAAGAAAGTCATTATTATGCATTTGTTACCTCAATCTTATCTACAAATTTCCATGAACAAGACAACTAGTTACACCTTAGTCGTGATATCTATCCCATGAAATTTTTTTTTTTTTTTTTTTTTATTTATTGGTAGAGAAAACATTATTGTTATAATATATTAAACCATTGTTACTTTTCTAACCCTATACCCTATATAAGAGCCAAACAGCTATAGGTGGCATGATTTTCTTTGGTCAATCTATTCTTAGAATATTGTAGCCATATATGTTGGCAAAATGGTAGAAGCAAGTTATACACAAACTTTACATAAATTGTAAACTGTCGCTTTAGTTTATAAATCAGGCCTCCTCAAAAAAAAAAAAAAAAATATATATATATATATATATATATTATAAATCAGGTTTTCAATTTTAACGAAATTATATAATACTAAGCGTGAGTTTGGATGGCGGATGGCGGCAGAGGAGCGTTTCCAGCATTTGCGTTTTTGGCTAAGTCTTACAGCACTATTCACGACCTAGCCAAAAACACAAAAACTAAATGCATTTTTGGGTCCCACGGCACTATTTATATATTTAAAAATTATTTTACTACAGTATTTTCAGTAATAAATTTTCAGTTTTGCAACAAATAAGCGGTATCTAAACACACCCTAACTCAACAAAAAAAAGAAGAAATTTTATAGCACACATAACATTACACTTTATTGCATAGCTGTGTTATAGACAGAAAAGGTTTTCAATTTTCCATGGTCCTCAAGGATAAAACCACAAAATATATTTTTTCAGACACTACAGGTTGAAATTATCTTAAAAAAAATGTATTAAACATATATCCAATAAATAATTGACTGTTTTTTCCTCTAGTAAGATTCAATAAGATTAAGAGATCAGATCTTCTCAAAATTTAATGAAATTATTCTCACCCAATTAATACCTATAGGGATGCATCAAGATTGACTTCAGCTTTTACCATTTAATCATAGTTTTACAAGTTGCCATTTTATCAATTTCTTTTTCAATTTTGGCCAAAAACCCTCTCAAGGTTCGTTTCTCTTTCATGTTTTTCTTTTTGAATTAATGTTCCTTGCAAGAACGCAAGCCATGTTTTACAATATAAGATATTCTCATAGGGAATTTGGTGAGGTTCCTGAATTATAATACATCTTGATTGCTTAGGCACACGTTTTGCTTGTGCCTAACGGCTAGGGAGGAAATGCTCTGCGAAAGACCTATTTATCAAATGTGCAGGAGAACACATGCTGGCACAATGAACCTCACAGCTTGGGCTAGATCTGAGACGTCCTAGTCGGCCCACCCCACACCACCAAGAAGAGGGGGAGGGGTGAAAGAAGAGGAAAAAAGAAATGTATATGCAAATCCATAACATTTGAAAGACCAAATTAAAGAGCACATCTACATCCATTTTCTGTTGGCAGAGGCATATCTTGAACGGTCAATTGCTTAGCCGAACCACCCTTCATATTTGCTTAAGAAAATAAGAAATTAATTAAGCCACTACTCCTTAGCTTAGAAGTTCCATTTCTTCCCATCAAAAAATAAATAAATAAAAAGGAATAGGGGGATTTCAGTTGTCATCAGCCCATCGTCTTCACGAGCCAAGCATTTGAACCAACAAGGAAACCAAGCACATGCTTGTGTACATATATAAGACATCAAAACAAGCTAAATAGGCAAAATAATCAATAAACCGCCCATTGTATGATTTTGCAAAGACAAATGAAATACATGGGCTGGCCACCTCCTAAACATGGGTACCTTGAAGTGTTTTGCTGTTTTCATTCTTGGGCTGGCTACCTCCTAAACATGCCAGAACTTTGAAGTGTTTTGCTGTACTCTGCAATTATCGGGGAGCTCTTCACAAGTTCCCAAATCTTGGCCACATTCTTCAACCAATCACGTTCAGAAACAGTCCTTGCAAATGAAGGGCACTTCATGGATAGAACCTGTAAGAGAAAATCACTTTAGGTACATATATTAGTTCATAAATATATAGTCCCCATATCATATCCTAGATTTTCAAGAATTGATGTATACGGGGATTATATCAAGATTTTAATGTATACATGTGTGTGTGTGCGCGCGCATGAGAGAGAGACCTGATCCCGCATTTTCCATAGTGAGGTATTGTAACTTTCATATTGACCTCTCGGAGATTCATCCTTGTTCTTCAGAGGGATTACAAATAAATTTGGCCACACAGAATCAGGATCAATACTCTGAGCACCAGAAGCCACAGAATAAAATGGTTGATCTTTGGTCATATTTCCAGATTTGTCTCTCATGAAGGAAGACATGCCAAAATATTGTAAAATGGCCTTCCTCAATTGGACAATATTATGCGGAGTGAGATCTTGGTCATGCAGTCTGCAAACAGTGAAAGAACAACAAAGAGATTAGTTGCTTTTTTTGCTCTAACCTTCTGTACAGAACAACATATTGAACAGCAAGGTTGCACAACTTCTTGAAATGATATCTAAGAAATCAAAGAAATGAACGAGCTATACATATTGCAATTTGTGATTTGCAGATGTATACAGAAATGAAACACAGATGACATCACATAGAAACAAATGTCCAGACAAATGAATCTGGACATGAATAGAACATAAGTGATATCACAAAAGGTGGATCAAGGCATATTCAATCCTTTTGCCCTTGTCATGTTTTAATCATTTCTTCTAACTTCTAGCCTTTTGTCAAACAAACCATAATTATATCTCCATTTATGATGGTGAAAAACATGTGCGAAAATATCACTCACTTTGTATGGACAAAAACTGGAGCAGCCATATACTCTTCACTTTCATGAACTTTATCGTTGTTTTCCTTTTCAGGCCCCAAATTTGAGCTCAGGGAATGAGCAGGGATTAGTGAAGATGGGTCAGGTATGCCATGTTTCAACAAGTCCACCTGCACGGAGATATCATGCAAGAGATCACATGTAAGAAGAATGGCAAAGAAAACAACATTCCCCCATTAAAATTTAAAGAAGTTAATGCAAATCCAAAATCTACGGAGAAGTTCTCATTTACAAATACAAAGATGTGATTTTAACCAAACTACTTAACAGGAACCTTAAATACTTAATATTGGGAAGAGAGAGAGAGAGAGAGAGAGAGAGTCTGGTGATATGCAATAGTTATAACTTCAGTCCAACTTTAATTTTCCATGTAATGATCAGTCTTGTTAGTTGTTACAAAACCATAAGGTCCATAACACCAATATGTTTAAACTTTCAAAGGAGAATAGGCATGTTAAAAATTAAAATTATAAAATGAAATGTGCAGATTACATCAGCTGTGACAATCTGAAATGCGAGAAACACTTGGAAATGGAGTTCTAATTGAGAAAGGCCACTTTGACCACCAAATTTTTGTGCACCAAAGCACTGCATGTGTTGCCCATTAAAGGCAATTCATGGTCGCTACTGTCAGAGAATAGGAGCTATATCAACAATTGCAAATACAGAAAGGTTTAGCAGAAGCTGCAGAAAAATATTAAAGGGGAAAAAACGAATCAACACTCTGATTTTCAATGTCCACTCCAACATCCAAAATTATTGTCAACATTATTAAATTAGTAGGCTGGAGGGTTGATTGGGTTTGCTAATATGTCACAATTATTGAATTAGTGGGTTAGTCAGGTAATAGGGTTCACTATTATGTCAAATTAATGGATTAGTTCCCATTAATTTACTATATCCATTCCAATCAGCTTACTAATTTGTTATTTTTAACATTAATCTCAAATTGGAGTGTATTGTAGAAATTTGTATTTTAAGGTGGACATCATAGATTGAATGCACAACTACCCTACAATTTTTTTTTAATCGGTATAATATAAGTAAATGTTTAAAATTTAGCTGCTTTACAACTGCCCTACAATCTAATATCAGATAAGCTTGAGAGCCACATCTGAATGCCAGAACCACATTCAAACATGTAAGGGAAAGTTATGAAACACGACCTCATAGTTTTGGGTAGATAGTTACAGCTACCCTAAAATATGTCATCATATAAGCCCAAGAACCACAATTGAACGCAAGAAGCACGTTCAAACATGTAAGGAAAAGAATTTTGAAACATTAATTTCAATAGAAATCTTAAGCATATAACAAATAAATAAAAAGTAAAAGAAAAAAAAAAAAAGGAGATACAACGTGCTTGTACATAAGTTACTCTTAGGTTTTTTTATTGGTAAGTTGCACACACAATAAGCAGGTCTTGAACGATGAATCCATTAGTGTAGGAGGAAAAGAATTTTTAAACATTAATTTCAATAGAAATCTTAAGCATAAAATAAATAAATAAAATTTTTAAAAAATAAATAAATAAATAAAAAAGGAGATACGATGTGCTTGAACATAAGTTACTCTTTAAGTTTTTTTATTGGTAAGTTGCACACACAATAAGCGGGTCTTGAATGATGAATCCATTAGTGTAGGAGGAGAAAAAGCAATTTGAGCAAGACTTTATTGGCTAAGTTACTTATATAAAACATATGACAAGCAGTAATCAAGAAGAGAATCTTACAGTCAACATCAAACGCCACATGTTGTTATCATGAACTCCATCTGATACCACATGCAATACGTGACAAATAGATGCCAGGAGAACACCAAGCTAGAAGGATTCCTTGCAGCATGGCAGAAAAAGACAAGTTCATAAGGCCTTCAAACTTCAACAGTTGTAAATATGTGCTCAATTGCACAACACTAAAGATAATTGATAAATCAATGATAAAAGAGAAAAATCAGGAAACATGAAATGTATTTAGAAGACTGTTTTATCTTAAGAAAACAAATAAATTAACAAACACACTTAGTCTTAAAGTTTACCTGAATACTCATAAGTTCATGAGCCAATTCAGCAGATAGAGACTCACCACTTAGAACTGATATTGTGGATGAGCCATCAGGTCTCATAATCTCAGCTAAAACAGAAGGACTAAATACGGGCTGCAATTCAAGAAGAATATATTATAAATGAATAAAGATACCTCAAGATAGAGAATGCCTGAAAACATTGAAACCACAAACACAGAAAAAGGGGAGTAACTTTCAAATCCTCATGTAATGTATCAGACATGCTACTGATACTATGAGTGTTGACTTGTTTTCCACTGAGAGAGTGAAAAGCAGAAAGATATTTATGATGATACCCATGCCTCTTCAAACACATAAAAGAAAACAAGCTGTAAAAGCTCACTTGTCAAGAAGAAAACACTAACCAGGACTCTTGCCAACCAAACTCCCCACCCTCCACGAAGGATACAGATATAAATAATTAACTTACCCTCAAGTAAGTATTCACCAGTTTCTAATACTTGTCCATGAGAACCATGACAATATTTACTTACAAATGTCTTTCTATAGTGTTTATTAAAGATAAATCGCTTGGGAATATTAAATTCATGATTAAAGATTATTTGTATGGCATGACATATACACAGTCACCATGTTCAATAGAAAGGCACATGAAAAATTATGAAGTGAAACATGTACACACAAAGTGCCTTACTGTCCCATTAGTCATTTAGCCACATAAAGCATCCTTTCTTCTTTGACAAGTAATTAGTCACATAAAGATTTCTTTCATTCTTCCCAACTCCAAAGTTTTTGCTTCCCAAACTTGCTTCAACTCTAGAAGATCTCTATGATTCTCAACTCGTGACTTAATGTGTGAAATTCAATAGCACAGAGGAATACATGATACAGACATATTCTTGACAAAATTAATTAACATTTTGACCATTAATATTGGAGTAGACAAGGAAAACTTACAAAAGAACACAGTAGTCTCTCTCTCTCTCTCTCTCTCTCTCTCTCTCTCTCTCTCTCTCTCTCTCTCTCTCTCTCTGTGGACATATAACAAGAGGCTGTGATGATGGTTTTTTTTTTTTTTTTCTTCTTTTTATATTAAGAGTTGGGAAGTTTCAGCCTTTCAGGTATAGTTAAAAGGGTCCATTTTCTCAGGCGGGGCAACCCAGATGGCCTCTTTGTGAATTATCACTCTCTCTCTTTTCTTTTCTTTCTTTTTTATTTTATTTTATTTTTGTTCTTTCCTGTTTGGGTACTGAGAAAATGGGGGAAGAGCTAGTAAGAAAAATAGAATACTTTCACATTGCATTCAAGAAAATGATGGAGCACTTTGACCGAAGTAGAGATTTTATTATGTTTGTGTCTATGTGTCTATAGCTTCTACATTTTCAATTTTTCTTTACTATTTTTTTTTTTTAGTGGTTTTTTGCATTTGAAATTTTTAATTGAAACAAAGAATATGTACTTAAACAAAAGAGCAACAAAATCATAAATAAAACCTTTACCTGGGTATCGAGAAGTATAATGCGTTCGGAAGAAATCCTAGGTTCAATGCCCACACTACAATGTCTTGCCATTGCTCTACTTTCTTCTGTCTCTATCGCAAATGGCGGTAGCATTCCTTGCATTGCAAGTAAACCCAAAAAAAAAAAACCCTATCTTATTCTCATCCCAACAACCACAAATTTCAACTAAAAAAAAAAAAGCGAAAGAATTGGAGGCATTAGTATATACTAACCAGGTGAAGAAGCATCAAAACCATAAAGCTCGTTCATAATGGTGGACTTGCCAACCCCAGGTGGACCAATCACTCCCACCACAGTAAAATCTGTATTCTCTGTTAGAAACTGCATTTTATTAAAACCCTAAACACCATTAGTAGCTAGGTACCTTTACTTTTGGGGCTTTGCTTTGTTTGGTTACAGAGAAAGAAAGAGAGAGGGAGAGAGAGAGTACCGGGAGAAAGCGATCGATGTGGAAGTCCCATGAATCGGAGAGGAGGTTGAGTGATCCAATTGGAGGGAGGCGGGACCGATGCGACGCCGTATCGTCATCGCCACGGCCGAACTTACCGGAGACTGGGCCGCCCGTGACGAGTCCCGGCTTTGCTAACAGGATTTTAGGAGGGAGTGGGGCCGGAGATGCATTGGAGGAACCGGTTGAGGCGGCCATTGATGGAAGGAGTTTGTAACTCTAATTTGTTTTCCATTTACCCAAAATCACAAAAGATTTATTACTAGAAGACTATTAGGACCTGTTTCTCAAAAATTAAATAAAAATAAAAATAAAAAGACTATTAGAACCTTTGCCAAGAAGGCAAGGATAACAAAGTTTAATATTATCCACAACAAAAAATATTGTTATATGTTCTATCCAACAAAAATTCATAACTTTATTTTTAAAACATCTAAGATGGCTGAATGTGATTAGTACAACATTGTAATAATTTTACAATAAATCATAATCTGAACCTACTACTAAAATTACCAGTTAAAATTTATTGTAAAAGTGTTGTAAATATAGTATTTCTATTATAATATAAAACTATTACTAACATAGAAAATATCACTTTTTTTATGCAACAATTACAATTAATTGCTAAACAATATTTATTTTCTTGGCCAAATGACTACTAAGAAACACTTTATATCAATGTAAGGAACATGAGTCTTTTCAAATTGTATGGTTCATTTGGATCGAGAGGGAAGATGGTAGAACGAAATAGATTTGACTCAAAATTAACTTTTTTTGGTCAACTCTACTCTATTTGACCCAAAAGTCAGCTTTTCCATTGCCACTACAAGAAGTGGAACTTGACCTAAAAGTAGGCATTTCCATTGCCACATCATGAAGTGGAACTTCTAAGGTTTTAAAACAAGAAACACTTATATCAATATAAGGAAAAACAGCCTTTTCAAATCGTAGGGTTAAGCTTTTCCATTACCATTGCAAGAAGAAGTAAAACTTCTAAGATTTTAAAGCAAGAGTTGAAATGATTGGTATCTATTACTTGTCTTCTCTTTTTAGCTTCCTCGTTGAAATTGTGATTTATGGTTTTACATCTTTGTTTTGACCACAAATTGTTCCACAACTTTTATCATGCTTTGTTAAGATGACAAGTTGTGAGTAGTAAATAATCATTTTCACAAGAACCCATCACTAAAATCACTTTTAATTTTACATCATTTACAACCTACTACTTCAATAAATTACGAAACAAGTTGTATCCCTAGAAACTTTCTCACGGTAGCGGGGCAAATTGGCAATAACATAATTGAACAAGTGGAGACATAAAATGCAATATACAATACAAGTCCAATTGTAGAACTGATTTTATAATTTCCTATGGAGCTGGACAATCCTCTAGAGTCATTTCTACTACATTTGGAGGCCAAAAAGCAGCAAAAGAATATGACAAGTGATTACAATAGTGAATAATGGACATGCAACTTGCCAGAAGCACAACCCCAAGAAGTTTCTAAAGACGGCAATCTAATGAGGTAAGGATGATAATTAGGGGCCTAACCAACGTCTGGCAAATTACTTTACAAAAATATACAGACATGCTGAGAGTATTGTTCATGGAGAGATGTTCAAACTTCTTTTTGTTGATCAATGCTCATGCTTGACACGTGCTTTTAGTATTCCAGGAAGAGGCGGTGAGGTGGGAGGCCTAATTGTTGTGTTTGACATTGGAGGAAGAGGTATCTGCGTTTGATACATATTTGACATGCTAGAAGCTTCACCTCCATCTGCAGTAAAATTATGTGCCATATCATCAACCTGTGGCCTTTCACAAAATTTCATTGCCTTCAGAACATAGTTGTCATCATGGAGCTCAAACGGGGTGCTGCAAATAGGACCAATAAGTACAATAAATCAAATACTTGGAAAAAAAATCAAACTCTAGAAGATGCTTGGTTGGTTCCCTCTGCTTTTCTTGTAGCAATTTTAAGAGTCACTAAAGCAGGGGACAACATAGTATTTCTTTCAACATCAATACCATGCTGCTAGTGGGGACTGTCTTAGCATTCAACATCCCCTCTACAAAATGGTGTATAGATGTTTGAAGAAGATCGGTCGATTAATGGGAGCTGAAATTTGAGAAATATAGCATGCTCAAAGGCTTGTTTACCTGTTGAAGTCAAAATGCACCAACTGCATATCTTCTGATATTTCCACCTCAACAGTTGCATGCGGCCGTGTCTACAGTTTCAAATGTCAGGAAAAAAGAGATGAGGCATGTGAAAGCAACTGGAATATCTAAAAACATTTAAAAATTTTCACAATGAAAAGGCACTTCACAAAGATAAGCGTGAACAAATTTAGAACATACAAATAACAAAGAGATTAAAAATGGCAAATACAAACCAGTAAACATTTCTGAGTACTTGTATTACTAAAAGATAGCCTGGGTTAAAATAACAGATCAATTTGAACATCTCTGCTCACACTAATCTTTTTTAACTCACTTTTCCACCTTTCATTTCAAATCTATATGGACATAGAAAACTGCCATCACTTTGCTTGTCTAATTCATGGCGTGCATAAGGAATGGAAGGGGGAACAAATCAAATAAAAGAGGTGACAACTTTCCAGTATCTCGCAGCATGTAAATAGATTGGAATTCAGGGGGAAAAAAATCATTTGGCTCAAAATCAACGCAGGTTAGATAGGAGCAATGTACAATGTAGGATGCCTTCAAATCTAGATTGACGTAATGTACAAATCTGGATGGGACCTGAGGGGGGGGGGGGGGGGGGTGTTGGGGGGTGGGAGGAAGTTAAAGAAAGGACTACCATAAGACCAGCTTTCTTGATGATCCACACAGTCCTAATAACATTAGCAACACCCGGCATCTTCAATCTGTATCATCTCAAACTTTCTTATTAATTAACCTTTGGTTATTTTTATAAACAAAGGATTATCTCCAAAGACCCTCACTCCCTCCTCACTCCCTTCATGCTAGGAGGGCTAACTCTTTACACTGATGAAAAATCATTTTCAACCTCTTCAAAAAAGAACTATATTACAAAGGCAAAAGCTGGTCAATATTCTATGTTAACAGGCTGGAATCCCATACAGACAAAAAAAATAAAGGTGAGAATCGTATACAGGTGATCCATGATCCTACTATCACAATCTCACTTGATATTGCCAAAGTTGTAAAGTAAATATCCAAAATTTTATTTTTTAGGACAGAATATGACTATGCAAACTATTCAAAGTTAGAACTAAATTTATAGTGTGATCATCAATTAAGACAATTTCAACTAGACTTGAGCACTAGACATATCTTGGGGTGAACATTCCATTTATTTCAGATTAGCCATACATACCCAAAACTTGATTAAGCCAAAACCCAAACTCAGTCCTATTAATTTAATGTCATTAGTTCCAAATGAAATCAATTTGAATCAATTGACCAAAATATAATTATGTTACAGAAATTAAATTTATACACATTTTTCCCTTTATACATGTTACGATGAGCCATGTACAGTTGAACTAAAAATAATTGAATAGGATTGAGTGGCCCAAGTAAAAGGTTAGGATGTTAAGAAGCAACATATTCATAAAATGAGTAGCTGAAATGAGAATGCTAAAATGGATAAGTGGAAATACAAGGAAAGCTAGGATTCAAAATGAGGAAATTCGACAAAAGATAGGGGTAGCCCCTATTGATGAAAAGATAAAGGAAAGTTACTTAAGATGGTTTGCTCATATATGCAAAGGAGAGTGACTATGGCACCAGTACAAATGAGCGAGTTTATCCAAGTTGAGGGACGAAAAAAGATAGAGGAAGAATAAAAACCATATTAGTTAAAAGTAATAAAAAGGGACATATCAATTAAGGGAGTAACAAAGCACATGACTTTAGAGGGGGTAGAAAGGAGGCAAAGAATACATATGGTCAACCCTAACTAATATGTTAAGGATCCATATCCAACCCCAAAATTTTGGGACTAAGGATTTGTTTGTTGTTTTCATGTTTTATGACATTCTAAGACTAGTCAAGTTAATAGGAACCAAATATATGATTTAATTGGTCTAATGACATTCATATGTTATATACTTCTGTTGTAATTTTTTTTTTTTTTTTAATGACATGGAGGCTCACCAAGGCGGGACCTTTTGGACCCACCCATGGGGAGTAATCTACAGACACACGACCTCAATCGCCAAAACCATGTATCAGGTAATTCAGGGGAACTCCTATTGGGGATCGAACCCGTGTATCAAGTAGAGAAAAGGAAAATGTTTAAATAAGTTCTTAGAGAGGACTATGAACGAAACTTTTCTTTTATTGGTGTTTCACCTTTTGGGTCTTAAAACCACGACCTAACCCTCCACCCGTCATTTGAGCTAGAGTTCATTGGTGAGGACTATGAAAGAAACTAAGAGATTTGTATGCAACTTACCCCCACCCACCCCTTCCACAAAAAGATAAAAAAATAAAAAATCATGACCCAGCGATAAATTACCCCCAAAAAAATATCAACAAAATTCTGCATCAAATATATGAACAAGGAGACTTCATATTATTGTGATCAAATTATATTAAATGAGCTGTGAATAGACAACAGGTATATCACTCAACATTAATCCTTGGTCATTCCTCACCAATTGTACCACAAGTGAACAGACTAGTTAGACAATCTAAGAACCCATTTTCCAGATTCTCCTCATATGCCATTAAGGACCATTGGAGGTGATGGACAACACAAACTTTTGTGCTTTTTCCATGTTAAAGATAATGATATTTCAAAACCAATCCTTAAACATCCCGTGTGCTTTTTCCATGTTAAATATAATGACGTTTCAAAACCAACCAATCCTTAGACATCCCCTATACATCAAGCTGATGACACATGATAAGCAAACCCTTGGGCATACTAAGGATTTAACTTTTTCTATGATATCACTAGAGTCGGTGTCCACATGCGATTAGTCCAGCCACATGTTTAGCACTAAGGGGGATAGGATTGCAGTTTCTCAAGCATGAAAAAACATGTGGCAGGTACAAGTACCACAGAAGGTGGCTAGTTTTGGTCAATGGCAAGTGCCTTCTGCCAAAAGCGATAGGTTGCGGGTTGGAGTCCGGGAATCAACCTCTCTAAAAAAATTGGAGGTAAGGTTGCTTACCATGACCTCTCCTAGACCCTGCAAAAATGGGATCCTTGTGCACTAGGAACGACCTTTTTTTGAGATATTAATGTTTGATAATGCAATCTAGCAAAAGAAGTTTATAATAGACTGGTGTTGCATGTGTAAAGCTAGTGGTGACCATCTCTCCCTCTTTTTTCTCTTTCTTTCTTTCTTTCTCTCTTGCTATTTTTTAGGGGATCCTTAAAGCTAAGGAACTTCATTCTCTTGTCCTTACTCTTTTTGGAATAATGTGGGCCATACCCAAAACGGCTGTAGAAATGCTAACTTGTTGGGAAGGCACTTTGGTAAACATCAGGGCAGTCCCATCAAAAACTCGGGCCCTTTGTCTCGTGCGGTAGAAATGAAGAGAACAATATGCAGCAAATTTTTAAGGAATCAAACTATCAGCGGTTGAGTTGAGGAAGCTGCTTCCGATATCACTTTTCAATAGGATAAATCCTTGTTTCTAAAAATGACTAGAAGTGGTAATGCAGACAACAATCTTCCTTATAATGTCTTTTTTCTTGCACTTCTGCAAGTTACATGTATCTGTACTATATATTTCTAGAGAAAGACAAGATGATTGGTTCAACAACCCTTTAAAAATGTATAAGAGGGAATTTTGCTAATCATTGAGCTTCCCTCATGATAACAACAGCATGTTCTGTCATCAATTTATTTTGCGATTAACAAATTACCACAAAGAAAGAGTGAAAAGTTTATATCATAACCACATAATTTTAAATCTCTTAAAGCAGCAATGAGAAAGTTATTAAGAAACAAAAAAATACACAGAGTTGAAACCAGAAAAGCATCAAACAAAACATTTATGACTCTAAGCAACCACTGACTGCCACATGGCGGGCACCAACCAAATTACACCTAGACCTCTTTTTTCCTGATTGGGAAGTCACACATACACTTAATGCTCATGACATCACCCACACACCGTTCTTATGGGGGGAGGAAGTGCCTTTGAGCAAGATCTTATTGACCAAATTACACCTAACATTAGGTAGGATTGGCCAAATTACACTTAAAACTTAAGTAGGATTTATTCTACGAATTTTGGGAAGCCATTCTTGGGCCTTAGCAAACCATTACAACATAGCACCTTTCTAATTTATTCACAGAATGGATGAAGCTTTGATAGAAAGGGAAATAGCGAGAAGAAATCTACCTGAACCAGAATGAAAGGTAAAGCCACACCTCCGCTGGGAGCATTTCCAGAGCTGTACAATTGCTCATTTCGTTGTATCAGGTTCTGGAGACCTACGAACTTGACATAAGGAGATAGGAAGTTAGAGTGAACAGACATGACAGAGTACCTAGTATCAGGTTCTGAGTTTCTTTATTATTCTTCTTATTTTAAGGTAGATCATTGAAAAAAAAAATTCTCAACCTAAGCATAGCAAAGGACAAATTCAAGCCAAAGTAATCATATACGTAATAAATAGAAAGCCATACTTGTTCCTCCAGTTCTTGCAAATACGCAGCTTTCTTTTCAATTCTATTTCTGAGTCCGAGGCGCTCTGTCTGCATTCATTAAATTTAAGGAGTTGTTTAAGCTCTAATTAAATCTAGGATTCTGATTACAGAAAAATCCATCCAATAACTGCAAGACATAAAAAACAAAAGTAGCATTCCAACCTTTAGTTCTTCAATATCGTTCAGGCTAGTTCGAGGCAGACCTTTCCATTGTATCTCCTTTTTATCCTTAGATATAATATCCATCGCCATGAGAACATTCAGGGCATCATACACCCTCCGCCGGATGTTTTTCTCATCATATTGTTGCTGTCAAATAAAAGTTCAAGGGAGGGGGGTTGGGGGGAGTTATATCAGTAAGTTCCACGCTACCCATGAGATTGCAGATATAATTGCACGGATGCATAACATATCTATCTCCGAGGTTAAAAAATAGCAAACCTGATCTGGAGACGTTACACTATTGCTTGGATCAGCAAACTCCGCAACAAGTTCATCCGCTACCTGGATATTACTTTAAATTCTCAGAATTATATATGGATTACAAGATCATTGGTCAATACATGGAAAATGGAAACAAAAGCCATTGCAAAGACCAGGGAGTAATAATGAAAATTGTCAAAATGTTGTCCGGAGAAATGGATTTCTAGATGCAGAGCTTCAAAAAATTAGAATAAATGCTCTTAATAAATATTTGAGGAAGATTCCCAATGACTAAAAGCTATGATCATCCACAATTTTGCATGGCTGCTGAATACAACTTGCAGAGAGATAGAATAAACATGCCAAAGTACACATTAATATGCTCAATCCCAAGTCAAAGAAATTTGGAGATTAATAACTCATCCAAACAATTGATTTGTAAATTCACATGTTCCCAGTTCTAATCAAATTGATGGATCTATATGAACCTAAGTGAAGACTTGCAGAAAACCACGGATTATTCCACTAGAATGCTTCTTAAACCACTGCCACTGTCCTTTTGAAGACCAAATGAAGAAAATGTTTTGTGAAGGAGAGAGAGGGAAGCTAATCCAACTTCATTAAGCAGGGCATTCCAAAATTTGAATGTCCGTAAAATTATTATCTAACTGCAATCCTTCTGGCAGAAAGTTAAGTGTCAATCATAATCCATTGATGTAACAGAAGGTAGAAAAATCCAAATCCTCAGCTCCTGATTGTGCAGTAGAACTTATATTTATACACATAACTAACGCATTTCCAATAAATAGTTCAATGTTGTAAGTGTAAAAATTCTGAAATGCATCAAAAGAATTATTTCATCAACTAAAACAAAGTAGAGACAATTTGAAGGCAGAGAAGTATTAGCGTGCATGAGATAGAGAACACAACTAACCATATCTTGAATCATAAATTTAACAAAATTTACTTTTTAAAAAAAATAATTCGTTAGTTTTATTGGAGGAGAGGAGATTTGAAGATAGACGTTGTCATTGAAAGCACCAAAAAGTGTTAGTTGAGCTACAAGGCTCTTGGCTATATATAACAAAAGTTACATTGATAAAATGTATAATTATATGCTCTAGCAAAGGTTTGTCAGCTTAATAGAACCACGTTATTCACTCAAAATTGTTATACAGGTACAATCAGAATTTCTATGCATTGTGAAGTTCAATTGATGCAACAGAAGTTAAAATGGAAGAAAATTGAAAGTCAAAATATGCTACTCCTCAAGGAAGGAGATGAAGGAAGATACAAATGAAGTAACATTGAAAAGAAAGAATTCCAACAACATAAAAGTTCATTACATGTGTGTGTGATTAATGGGAAGACAAAGTCATGATAACCCACTAGAAGAGTAATTATATTGGGCCATAACTCCATATGCTTTATATTTATAGCTGACAAGAAAATTTTAATAAAGAATTGAAGGGTTTGACATTCAACTTTTAAAAGAGCCCATCACTTCAATGGGAACAATGAGAAAATGTTTCAATCACTCAAACATGCAAATATATGATCTATTACAAGAAGTCATGTCCATCAAATCATGGTGAATTCTGTTGACCCAAAATAAACATTCACTAATTTTTCTACCATACTTCAATAAAAACAAAGCCTTAGTCCCAAAATTTCAGGATCGGCATCAGCTATAGATCCTCAATAAACCAATCAAGGTTGGCCATAAGTATTCTTTTCTAATATTGTATACTCTATTATTTCCCTAATTTTTTTTTTTTTATAGGTAATAGACATGTTCATTAAAAAAATACAACATGTTCACGATGATCCACAAAGTACTAGGAACAAATACAAACAAATCAAACAGAAACAAAAACAAATTGCACGAAATCAAAAACGAAAATACATTGTGTAAAACCCCAAATACGAGACCACCCAAACTAAGTCCCATTTAGCAAAGACTTCAAAAAATCAGCAGATTTCTCAACATCCTCAAAAATGTGGGTATTACATTCCTTCCAAATCAACCAAATCAAACAAGTTAGCACCATATTCCAGACCGAAGAATAGTGTAACCCCAAAAAATTTTCTCATGCAAAAAGAAGAGAAACAACCATCCTTGGCATGTCCCTTTTTACCATTTATATTAATGTGATATTTGGTCTTCCTCTACCTTTTTTCATTCCCTCCACTTGATTTCAACTCACTCTTTCTCATTAGTGCATTTATAGCTCTCCTTTAAACATGACCAAACCATCTCAAGTGACTCTCCCTCATCTTTTTATCAATAATGGTCACCCGAATTTCGTCATTTCAATCGTATCGTTCCTTTTATTCCCACCTACCCATCCTACACTCTCATTTGAGCTACATTCATTTTTTAAATATCTTGCTTGTTAACAACCAAAAATTTTAGCCCAACATTCAGAACCATAGAACAGGGTTGGTCTTATAATGTAATTTTTGGTCTTCCTCTACCATTTTTTTATTCCCTCAACTTGAATTAACACTCTTTCTTCGCATTTGTGCATTAATTGCTCTCTACTAAACATGACCAAACCATCTCAAGTGACTCTCCCTCATCTTTTCATCAATAGGGGTCACTCATAACTTTAAGCAAATTTTCTCATTTCTAATCCTACTTTTCATTTTTTTTCCACTTATCCATCTTAACATTCTCATTTCAACTACGCTCATTTTATCAATATGTTACTTCTTAACAACTTCTCAATAGCCCAACATTCAGCACCATACGGCATTGTTGGTCTTATAAAATGAGATTGTGCTTCTATACTTCATACACCTTGCTCTCATCCTATGATTTACATCCACTTCAATCTTTCCATATATGTTGTACTTTAACAACAAGGATATTGGCAACGCCCAAATAACTCCATCCTTAGTACATAGATATCAATAAACACACTCAAATAATAGAACTATAAATAAAAGCATTAACATAACATCTTGATCAAATATAAAGGTCATTTAATAATAGGGACAAGCACTCAAAAAATTGAACATTATAATTTCACCAAATGCAACAAACAAAATTAACGAATGACTTCAACAAATCACCTAACCTCATTGTAAGTAGTTCTCCCCTTGCTTTCCACTTTCTCGCACACTAAAAAATTCCAACAAAATTTATACATAAGATCAGTCAAAATTTTGTCTTCATCAACTCTATTTTTTTTCTCAAGAAGGAAACAAATAAAATAAAAAATCCATTAACTCAGCTGCAAAAATGGCCATGCTGAGAAGAGCAAGCAATACAAGGATATGGGGAAAGGATCAATCATGTCCTCTCTTTGTGGAAGAAATGAGTGTGCGTTTGGATTAACTTTTTTGTTGAAAGCATATTTGTTTTCTTATTTGCTAAAAGTTGGCAAAAATATAGTTGTGAACTTGAACTTGGAAAAAATGAAGTTTGAAAAAGTTGTACATAACCAAATAAGCTAACAAAGAAAAGCTAAACCAAGCGCACATTGAAAATCTCCTACTTTAGGTTTTGTATAAATGCAACAAATAAGTGCATGTCCTCTCACACTGTTGCTTCTCTAAGGGAGGGAGTGTCAGTCATCTACAAACCTCAAGAGGTGAGTGCCATTGTGTCCATACTTTGGTATGAAAAAAATTTTAAGATGAATATTCTGTTAGGAAAGCCACAATGTGAAAGTGCATGAACTTATTTGTAACATTTATACAAACCTCTTGGGAGAATGTCATTTTGTGAAGCCTCAATGGAGGTTAATGAAAGCTAACCCATTTTTTATCCATAAATTATAAATACACCTAGTGGGTTTTCAACCTTGACCTCATCCTCCATATACTCTTATAGGAGAAGTGCAATTTGATATGATATTCAAAAAGGGAAACTGTATTTCACCTTAGGAACCCTTTTAACTATATTGCTCTTTGCACAGAATCAGGCAAATTTACTAAAAAAGAAAAAAGTGTCAGCATTATTTTTCCAGAATCGCTAAAATACCCACAGCACAATAATAGGAAAATTTAAAAGAAAGGGTGCAATTTTAAAAGAAAAGTAGACAGTTTCCTTCATTTTTCATTGTCTAAAAACAAAACATAAAAACACCCAGACAAGAGGAGGAGAAGAAGTCCGTATCTTTTCCTCCACCTAAGAAAATATACTACCCACTCCACTTTTTCCCTCTAAAATCCCAAACATCTGATGGAATTCAGCCTCTCAACATTTGGTACATGCAAAGCAATCTTTGCTTAACTACAATTCACAACTTGCAAGGATTTTACCAATTAATCAGGGAAGAAATAAGCAATGAAAAAGTACATAGAGAGATGAAGATGAATCTAACACCTTTCATGCTGAATTGGCGGAGTCCTCTTCCACTCTTATCACCTCCAACAGCCCGTTGCCCTCTCTTTTTCTTCTTGCTACTGTTCAGAAACGGATACATAGTAAGAAAGTATTCAAAGAAATTAAAGCTAAAGTTTCTTTATGCTTTTTCATAAGTAAAATTAGTTTTCACTGAACAACAAGCAACTAATCATCTATTAGAACTATAGAATGAAATAGTTCACATCCAACATTGTGCATTCACATGAGAATTATAAACACCAATATAGAATTACTGTAAGAATTTCAAAAGTCAGACATAAGTCTATCTTTCTACAACATAAATCTACAATTCCACAATTTCAACTTTCTCCAGCTCACTCAAAGTATAAACTGTATCAAATACACGACACATTTCGACAATGTACCCATCTACAATAACTGTAATTACCTTTATAACAATTTCGTGTACCCTCTGAATAACAATGTTAATTTCAAACAACAACCTAAGTTTCAATCCCAAACAACATTTCACATAAAAACCTCAAAACCCTCACCCAACACACAAGCTCAAAATAACTAATAATAACAATGGACTCACGCAACAGCGCCTTGCGATCCAGCATCGTCCCCTTGGATGTCAAGATGGTTTAGTCTAAGAAAAGTGCTGTCACTGGCGGGTGTTGCCATGGTCTGCTCGCTCCGGCTCGACGGCGACCCTACACTCCGGCTTGTCGACACTGATTGGCCCGAAATTGTGGTGGCACCTCGACCTGGTGGATCCTCCTCCTCCTCCTCTCGACTCAATTGCTGACTCCTTGTCCCCATGGCTGTTCCCTCCAGTTACAGTTCCTACTATACCCACCAAAAAAAAAAAAGACAATAATTAAGCAGTAAATTTTCAAAATTTATTGGTTTGGAGGAAAACCCAGATGAGAACTGACCTTAAAAAGATGTGGGTGTTTGTTACTTTGTAGTATAACTATACCCCTATATTGAAGCAAAAATAATAAATTAAAAAAATAAAAGAAAAAAAAATCAAAATATGGTGAAATTGTGAAGTGTGAGTGGGTTTTGGAGAGAGACCCAGAAGAGAACTGACCTTGAAATGAAGTGGGTATTGATTATTGAACAAGTATGAGCGATGAGCAGAAGTGAAAGAAAGAGAGGTTGTGTGTTTTTTGGTTGTGGGCAAAAAGAGTGGGGTTTGTGAAGTGGGTTTTGGGTCTTGAGGATTTAGCGAAAAAAGTGTGGTAGGTATATGGGGTTGTTAAAATGGCGATCTATAAAGAATGGAGGTCAAAGGAAGAAGCTAACTGTGGGAAGAAGAGGTTAAGAACAATACCAGGGTTCAAGCGCACGGAAAAGAGGGAAAATATCAGGGTTTGGTTTTTAATTTGATGATACAAATACTTTTTTTTTTTTTTTTCGAGGAACTGATGATACAAATACATTGCGGTCCAATTTAAGATAAGTCAGTTTATTATTTCTTCAATTGTGTGTGTGTGAGTTTTTCTCTATAACAAATAAAAAATTACTAATTTAAAAAAAAAAAAATTCCCTCAAAAAATAATCAGAGGACTCAAAACCATTGAGCGTATTAATTGAAAAAATTATTAATTTAAGTATAATTTAGAAATAATAACAATTTTTTTTTTATGTGTTACAATATAATTTTGGCTCAATCCTCATTTTCACTCGAATTTAGTAAAGTGAGCTTGTAACCAAGTAAGGCATAAATATAATTATTAAAGAACAAGACTTAAGTACAGTACTTAGATGTTGTTTGTTAGGTTCTTCTCTTAACATTTTGCCATATAGCTTTTTTCTCATAAATAAAAGTATATTTTTTAAATTAAGTAGTTACATGGCAGAATCTTAATAGGAGAACCTAAGGAACAGCACCTAAAGTACTGTATATAAGTTTTGTCTATTGTTAAAAATGGTGAAATTGGCTTGGTTGGGATTATATGGTCTCCAAGTCTAAAGTCAACCTTGGGTTAATGGGTGCTGCCAAATTGTTTGAATACGCTCTCTCAAAAAATATTTTATTAGAAAAAAAAAGGTTCTATGTCACTACACTTTGCTACTACTAAATAATCACTTGCATTAACTTGTCCTAAAAAATATATTGTATTAATATGAATTTCAAAAATATTTATTTTACTAATGTATAGGTGGTTTGTAAATTAATTTTAATTACAGAAAATTAATAATTTTTTGTGAAATAATATTAAAATATTATTATTTTTTAATTGATTTAATTTCTTAAGTAATATGGTATGTTTTTTATTTTTTATAATTTAATAATTACAATGGGAGAAGGGGAAAATGAAGTGATGTTGTTTTTGTAATAGTAGCATTATTTTTTAAAGATCTTCTCCCAACATGAGGAAATTCCAATAACTTTTGTTCAAAAGAGGTAAATTGTCAACACAGCTCATGAGAGTCTGAATCTAATACCTCAAACAAAGTAAATTCATTGAATAGATTGTCAAGCTTTGCAATCAAAGTGCTTACAAAAATGGATAATGGTTTCCAAAAAGTCTAGAAAATTTAAGAAAAGGAAAAAGAATATTAGATGAAGGCATATAAGATTATAACAATATATTTGATGCATTTTTGTTTATTGTAGGTTTTACGCCTAAATCTCAACTTTCACAGTAAAGCATAGCTAGGTTAGTGAAAGTAGAAGAAACTATATATATATATATATATATATATATTATCCTCTTTCTTTGTGGTGTATATGTAGGCTACATGCACCTAATGATATGATAGGACAGATTATTTATGAAAAAATCTTATTTTATCAAGTTTTTGCATGAGTTTCATGACATTGTGTAATGCACCAAGACAAAATAGAATACAATGTCCAGCCCAATCCAGCTAAGTTAAACATGTGTGAAGACATCAAAGACTCAGCAGTCAGCATGTGAATGCATAGATAAGATCAAGAACAAGGAGCAAGACAAGCCCAAGTATGGCTTGTTTAGATTGTACAAGTTGTACTACAATTAGTAGTTGGTTAAAAGACAAACTTGAGATTTCATTGATAGTTACTTTTTAAGATTAGTAGTATAAATACAAGAGCTATGTAGCAATTCTCATTAGTGGAACATTGATGCTAATTTGAGTAATTTCTCTCTTAATAGGCTCTCTTCCCAACCCCCCTTTCTTCTTCTTTTGGAGGATGATTGCCTTACTCTCTCTAGCTAAATCAAATCCTTTATTTTCAATACACTTTCCTATCCAAATCAATAATTTCATATTCCAAACATCTAGACTACAATTAGGTTCATTACGCATTATGGTTGAACTTAAAAGGAATTAAGGATCTACACTCTGTGGCACAAATTGTTGCTAAATGTTCTTGTGATATTAGTGGTTTTATTAGTTGTAATAATTCTTCTTTCTCTATTTATATTTGGGATGCTTGGAAGAGAGACCTTGTTTTTGTTGTCATTGTTGTTTGAACCAAACTATATATATAAAATTGCATTTGCAAATATCATATCTTAATGCATAAAGCTAAGCCCTACCAAACATCTTTAAGAGTCAAAAGTGGCGTGTAAATCTATTGCATTTTTTTTTTTTCCTCCCTTGAAATTACACCAAATGAACAATTTTGATAGAGGAGAAATACAGATGTGACTCTACCTGTCTCACTTCCGCCAAAATGTATGAAAACCCGTGGCCAGGTTCACAAATGAGTGTCATCATCAGCCCAAAGAGAGAGAGAGGACAAAAATAAAATGCTTTCATGAGTTGAAACTTGAAAGTAATAGTAAATTAGATAATATTAAAAAATAGAGAAGGAGATAAGAAGTAAGAACTCTTTCCTCTTTTTCTTACCTTTCTGGTAGAGTTAGATGCCCATATACCTGCTTTTTTTTCCTTTTTCTTTTTGAAAGCTTTTCCCAGATAGTAACTATAAAGATAAAATGGTTTTTCGGGACAACAATAAATTACATATTATATTTACCTTTATGCTTGGTCTGACCATCTCTGACTACGTGTTTTCATCTTAAAATTCTGGTTTTTTTTTTTTTTTTTGATGGAATAAAATTCTGGTTTTATTTTGCCTGTCAGGTTAAAATTTCCAAAACATATAAGTTATGTATCTGATTTTAAAACATTTTTATTGTGTGACCACTTTTAGAGCTCATATCCTTGGATAAAATTATGAGATGCTATTTTTCTTTTTAGGTTTCTAGTGGAACTCGAGCTCTTCATATTGGAACTCGATTTTAAGAGGTTCAAGCTTCAAAATCAATCACATAACATAAATGTTTCAAAATCAACCACATCATTAATATGTTTGGAAAATTAGCCTAACGGGTAAAAAAAGCCTAAGATTCTTTCTTTTTTGTTATTCAAAAGAAAAGCACAAAAACCCAACCAAAAAACATGAGAGAGAAGCACAAAAAGACTGGCTAATGGACTATTCATTATGCAATTTTGTTACAATGCCCATTTTGCAGTTGAGCTACAGCTATATTTGGTCCAAATGCATGAAAGATAGTAAAATTCAGATGAGGAAGAGACCCCCTTTAATTTCAAGGAAGCTTCGGCATCACGTAAAGACCATAGAAAAAAGAAAGGACTATGATTCCAAAAGCTTGGTACTTGACTACTTTAGCCAAAGGACTAACCATATATTGAAAGTGTGACATGACTGTGACAGTGTTTACCTTTCAATTATTTTCCATAGGAAATCAAGAACTTCACCACCTTTTAGCACATGTATAAAAGAGGTGGGGTCCATGATCTTTCACCGACTATCAATTACTACTAATAAGTGTAAAGACCAAATTTGCATGAAGATGCTAAAAATAATATGACATGATGATTCCTATACAAATGTTGTCTTGTAAACTGGAATTTCAATTATTAGATCTTTATTTTTGTGAAAGACCATTGAATTCTGAAGAAATTGACATAATGATAATGGTCCCAGCTTCCAATAGGTACTGAATACTTTAACCTAAAAACTTCAACCTCGATGGGATTTTCATAAAGAAAAGCATTGGCAATCGGCAACCAGGAAAACCACAATCCATAATGACTACATTGAATGTTGACCCAATGTTCTTTACTGACTCTTTTCGAGGTCAGAGAATGGTAATACTCTATAAGATGGGCTTGAATTTCTTGGGCCAAAACTGGCATAGGATTGTACTTCAAACATATTATGGGGCTCTCACTTTTTGTCCAAGCCCTTTATGTGCCTAAACTTTTTGAGAAATGATATTTCATAACATTTTTATAACATTTTCACAATAAATTCTATATGACAAGTTGTTACAGGTTGTTACTGGTGGGATAAAAAGGTAATTTCAATAGTATGTTCAAATTAAAACCAATAATAACTAACCACCTATAATTTGTTGTAAAAATGTTGTGGGCGTAGCATTTCTCAAACTTTTTTTAACCCCTTTCATCTGTTAGCTAAATATTTTAGGGTAACTTATATTTTTCATATGATTTGATAGTGGTCTCAAATTGAATTTTAAAATTAAAATTTTTTTTAATTAAAACTGAATTTGTGATTTAATTTGAAACCATCCCAAATTATGTATGAGATTATGTAATTTACCCAAAATTTTTAGAATATATATATTAATTAGTCAACATAAAAATATGTCCATTATTATCAAGGATTTAACTTAAAATTTATTAATTTAAAATTTTATATAATTATTATGTTTTGATGAACAAAAATGATTTTACATGATATGTTTTCATCACATAACTGAAATCCATTTTTGTTTTAAAAATTTTTTATAAGTAAATAATGGGGAAAAGAGAGTTGGGGTGTTCAAAGTTTGAACCACATATAGGGGACAATGCAAAGGATATCAATACCATTAGTCCTCCACACACACACTCTCTCTCTCTCTCTCTCTCTCTCTCTCTCTCTCTCTCTCTACATATATATATATATATATATATTATTGTCTAATGTCTATTCTAATTATATTATTAAAATATATTCTTTGATTTATGTATGTTTATCATTGAAAGCTCAATTAATGTGAAAATACTAATGCTTGTTTAGACCCCAAATTTTAAATTATGACTTATGGTGGGCCTTTTTGTATTCTAGGCTGCGGTACTGTGGCCTAATAGTTCTGGGTTAGGTGAGTTGGGACTAGCTCAACTAAAACCCACTTTAAGCCAGCTTGTGCGCATGCCAAGACCCTTTTACTGAGATCTTGATCACATGTCTACTGCAAGGGATGTTGTCATAGAAAAGTTATAGCAGGAGAGACATAATATAACATAATAATAAAAAGAGGTATTCTAACTAAAGTGCTTGCTACCAACCAAAGATAATATTTAAACAACTTTGCAACAGGAAAACGCGATAATATGAGTATGGCAGTGTTGATGGTCATTTTGGAAGTCAAAAAGAAAGAAGGAGCCCAGCAACATGGGCAGAAAGGAGTTGGTAAATAGATAGAAAAAACCATTAAGCCCAAGCGATATAACAGAAAATGATGGCAATCAAAGAATAGGCTGAAAGAGAAGGCAAAGCCCAATATCAAATAAAGCCCAGCCCTTAAGGGGAACGGGAAATCAGAAAGCAGCTCACATAAAAGGTCAAAGACGGACAGCAGACTGTGCAGGCAAGTCTCCAGACCACGGCGGACGCATGAGCAGTAAGCAGATTTTTGGACACATATGGAAGGGAGGCACGCGCAAAGCCCAAACATCACCAATCTGTACCCAGCCAATATGGGACATGGTGAGGTCATGGGTTAGGGGTAAGAGGGCATGGTTTAGCGGTGGGGAGAGGGGAAAACCTATTCTGGGGTTCTTGCTCAAGCTCTTTTGGGGGATATGTCCTGCTAGAATGACATATCACCCAAAAGAAGCAAGGCTGAGTTGGAACCACTAGGTGCATGCCATGAGGGATAAGAAGAGAGAGCACTCACACCGTAGTAGGAAAGGGTGCCACGGCAGATTAACAAACAAAATAGTCTTCTTTGTCTGGTGATAGGGAGTGGCACACAGATGGACCTGTGGTGGTTGGCAAGTACACCTAGACCAGACAAAGGTGGTTAAGGGCTAAAATAATAAAATTCGGTCACGGTAGGCACTATAAAGAGAGGCCCTTGTTGTCAACAGAAAAAAAGGACACAGAATCACGGCAACCAATCTCCAATGTGGGCAATCTTATAGGGAAATCCTATCATAGAAAATGTCTACTTTGAAAGAATGGACCTAAGTGGCTTAATCTCAAATCCTTTAACTTGCTAGAGAGTAGGCTATTGAGAAGGAAAGAAGGGAGTAGCCTATTGGTGCATGCCCTATCACAATTTTTTTGTTTTCTCGCTTCACTTCCTATTCTTTTCTTTCTTTTTGCTCATCCTCTCTGTTTTTCTCTGCTTTCTATTTC
The DNA here is from genome assembly GCA_032727855.1 of Quercus ilex subsp. ballota. Classification (NCBI taxonomy): domain Eukaryota; kingdom Viridiplantae; phylum Streptophyta; class Magnoliopsida; order Fagales; family Fagaceae; genus Quercus; species Quercus ilex. The sequence continues at coordinate 24,373,567 of CM064916.1, read as the reverse complement.
TCTCTTGTTTCTATGTTTCCTGCTGTTTTTTCCTTGTTCTCCCCCTTGTTGTTTACTATGCACAGCTAAGGCCTTTTTATACTACCTGCTATGATAAGATTTACCGTTTTGCCTCTCAACTGCTTTTTCCCTGGTGTGGGTGACCTTCCTGAGCCACCCATTGATCTGATGTCCGTTCAACCATTACCACTACCCTGTGCTAGTTGCGCCACATTCCATTCCCAGAAAAAAGAGTTTTGTTTTATTTTATAGCTCTCCGTGGCATTCCCCTCTAGATAAGGGTTGGGTGTTCTCTTTTACTAACTCCCATGGCATGTATCAAGTGATTCCAGTTCATCTTTCCCTCTTTTGAGTGGTATGTCATTCCAGCAGAACATTTCCCCAAAAAAGGCTTGAGCGGGAATCCTAGAATAGACTTCCCCCTTCTCCTCACTACCAGACCATACCCTCTCTTATCTTTGACTCATGGCCCATCACACCTGTATTGGTTGGGTACAAGTGGGTGGTGCCTGAGCTTTGTGCGTGCTCCACTCCTATGTAAGTCCATGGCTTATTTGCTGTTCATGCGTTTGTCGTTGCCTGCGGATTTGTTTGGTCTTGCTATGCATTCTGCTACTCATTTTTAACCCTTTGTGGCGTGGATGAGCCACTAGGTCTTCATTCTTTACATCTCGTTTCTTCCCCTGGGATGGGTTTTGCTTGGGTATAGGCCTTTCCTTTTTCAATACAACCCTTGTCTCCTTTCACTTCTGGTTTGTGGGTCGATTGATACTTCTACCAAGCCACTGTATTGTTTCTGCCATGTATTGCTTAACTGTGCTTACAAGGCCTCCTTTGGGTCTGCTATGTATTTTTCCTTTACTTAGTTCACGTTGCCTAGTATTTTTGCTGGGTTAATTCTCATATCATCTTGGGCTTCCCCTGGCCCATTTTATTCCTTTAGGCATCCTTGGCCCGCTTCATTCCTTTGGGCATTCTTGGCTCATTCCATTCTTACATTCTCATGGGCTTTTGCTAAATCTTTCGGGCTTTCCCGGCCCAATTATCATATCCTTTACTTTTGGGGTTTGTTGGCCTTTGCACCAACCCTATCTACTAATTCCTTTCTTTGGGCTCCTTCGGCCCATCTTTGCTTACTTTCTACTTCTTATGATTCTCACGGGCTTACTACTTCCTTCTTTGGGCTTCCTTGGGCTCATTTGCTTTCTTTGAGGCATTTTTTACTATTTTATAAACCTGTGGACTATTATTCCTGTCATTCGGGTTTAATGGTTTTTTCTCACTTTACTAATTCTTCTTCTATCACCCCTTCTATATTGTTGGACTTCTTCTTGTTATTGGGCCTTTTTGCCAAAGTAGGCATCAACACGGCTTAATTGCTTTTACTTTAAATTATTTGAGTGCGGAATAAGAGTAAATAAAGCGTAATAAATCGGAACTACTCTAGTGAATAAACATGAATATTAAACAATAAATGTAAAGCACAAAGAGTAAAGGAAGAGAGATGCAAATATAAGATAACACCAAGACGTGTTATCGAATAAGAAACCGAAGAACTCGGCGAAAAATCTCTCCGCAACCCTCCAAGTCAAAATCAATCCACTAGTAAATAAGTTGGAGTACACGAATATCAAAAAGACCCTCCAAGCCTAATCTACCCAATGTACTTGAGCCCTCCAAGCTTCTGCTATCAACGGACTTCTTGGAGTCTTGTCTTCACTAGTTATCCGAATCCTGCAATATCGCTCGATTGCATCCTCTAAACCTCACCGGCTTCTTTGGACAAATCCTTAAAGCTTTCTAAGTTCTAAAACACTCTCTACACTTTGAATATGTGTGGATTGTGTTTGGGTACAAATCTCCTTTTAAGGTATAACAATGGGAGAGAGAAAGAAGAAGAGACTACTAAGGAATTTTCACTCAGGGATGAGTAGCTTTCTCTAACAAGGGTGGGTGTATTGTAAAAACCTTTTTAGGGTTTTCTTCTGCATAGCATCCTTTTCACTTTTGTGGGTAATGAGGGTATATATAGTATGAGTGAAGGGTAAAAAAGTCACACTTAAAATCCTTTTAGGCAGAGAGTTTCGTGGGTACCTCGCGAGATGGCCTTTCTCGCGAAATACTCGTGAAATGTAGTCTGACACTTGACTCTTCAGCTTCCAGCATGTGCTTCTCACGTGGCCTTTTCGCGGGTATCTTTATTCGCGAGCTTCTCTCGAGTTAATCTCGAAACTACACTGATCTTCATTGCATGCTTGATTCTTCACCAACTTAATACTAAACCCAATACAATAAAATCCCACAAAATACAAGGAAATAATTTATTGTAATTACAACATTTTTTGTTATAGAATAAAACCAACATAAAATATAGTTGTAAATCACAACTTTACAATCATTAACACAAGTATCATGTGGACATAATATTTACGGTCACATAAAGGCTTAAACTTGAGAAATTTGAACTAGTTATCAAATAAAGACTCTTGAAAATGTAATAACATTTTTCATTCTAAGGGTGTGTTTGAATATTTTTAATTTTGCTGAAACTGAAAATTTATTGCTGAAAGTACTGTAGACAAAGGTAAAAGTTAGTTGAAATAGTATAGTGGAGCTCATGAATATTACCAAAAAGTTTAGTGGGACTATGAATAGTAGTAAAAATAAGCTGAATAGTAAAATAATTTTAATTTTTCATCCCAATCCAAACGCATACTAAGTAGCCATGCTTGTCTTTAAAAAAGAAAAGAGTAAAGGTGCCTAGCCACAGGAGAAAACACTAATTATCATTAGCAAATATCTTGTAACTCAACTAATTAGCATATGCTAATTTTTCCAATTGAAGATATCTATGGTTCAATTCCTCATTTTTCAATGTAGCTATTAAATTATCAAAAACAAAAGAGCAAAAAAAAAAAAAAAAAAACTATTGAAAAAAATATTAGTTTTTTTTAAAGAAAAAAAGAGTTTAAATTTATTATTATAAAATATAAATTATTTTAGTTCTTTGAATTAAAAAAAGAAGAAAATTTGATTTCAAACAACTATTTTTTCCAACTCAATTACTTAACAATATCTAAAACTATCAATACATATTATTTAAACGCATCGCATTATTCATAAAAAAAAGAATCAAATTTCTTATATATATATATATATATATATATATATAAAAAACCTGACCACAGTCACAAAAATAAAGTGAAGCTATCTCTCCGTGGATAAATATAAAAAAAAGTTCAAAAATCTTAAAGGAAGAAATTTCAAATTGAGACAGGTTGAAGCAGAGTCCAGAGTCAGACAAATAGTGTTAACAGTACATTATCTCCTTCATAGATACATCTTGTTGCTACTCAAAAACACTGAAAAACAGTGTAAAAGCAAAATGGACTCCCTAAACCTCAGCTTCAAGTCCACCTTCCTCACCAACATCCCACTCCCAATCCCACTCTTCCCTTCACACAAATCACCTTCATCGGCAAAACCCAAAACCACAATCCACTCCTCTTCTTCTTCAGTGAAACCAGACCCATGGTCTCTCAGCGATGGCAACGACCCAACCAAGCCAAAACCCAGGTCCAAAAACTCCAAAAACCCACTCTCCGACGACAACGCAAGGCGCATAATCAAGGCCAAGGCTCAGTACCTTAGCCAGCTGCGCAAGAACCAGGGCTCGCGAGCGCAGACACCCAAGTGGATTAAGAGGACGCCGGAGCAAATGGTGAAGTATCTTCAGGATGATCGGAATGGCCACCTGTACGGTCGTCACGTGGTGGCGGCGATAAAGCAGGTGAGGGCTTTGGCTGTGAGAGGTGAAGGTGGGTATGATATGAGAGAGGTGATGGCTTCGTTTGTGGGGAAGCTGAGTTTTAGAGAGATGTGTGTGGTTTTGAAGGAGCAGAAAGGTTGGAGGCAAGCTAGGGACTTCTTTGCTTGGATGAAACTTCAGGTTTGTTGCTTGCTTTCTTGGTTTTTTTGGAATTTTCATTGGGAAAGTTTGAGTCTTTGTGGTTGAATTTGGTATTTTTCATCTGGGTTTTTGTGATTTTTTGGATATTGAATTTGGTGAATTTCATCGTACTAAAATTACACATGGATGGAGCAAGATAGCTCTAAACATGTTTAATGCCAAACATTTTCCTAGCAACATCTGGGTTTTGTTTGTTTTTATTTTTAATTCATTTTCTGGAGGTGGGTTTATGAGGGGTTTATTGTTATGGACAAAATTTAGTTTTGTTTCTAGGTGTAGTGCATTAGTTCCCAATTCAATTCAATTATATAACTGGATTGGGAAAGATAATACTGTTTGTGACTTTGTGCTGTATTGGTCAATGCAGACATGCGTTTGTATTGAATTGGGTGATCTATGTACTGCAAACTGTACCTAAATTTTGTTCTTTTGTTATTGGGTCTTTGAAATTGTAGTTAGTTTTGGTAATTACATTTGGATTCTTCTTCTTCTTCTTTGGAAATTTGAGGTCTATTTATTTATTTATTTTTGGGTGGGGTGGGGTGGGTGGTGGTGGTGGTTTTTGACACAGATTAATTAAATGGATGGTAGTATTTCTTTTATAGTGATTTGGTAATCCTCACATCAGGGTTGTTAAAATTGATATTGAACAACTATTGGAGTTTTTTTTTTTTTTTTTTTAATTATAATTTTTTATTTTTAGTTTGATGCAGCATCGATCAGAGCACATTCTAAATTTACAATTTATCTTTATATTTTTTTTCCTTTATCAACTTTGTGCTCTACCTGGATTTCTTTCTGAATTTTCTAGAATTGAATTTAGTAGGGAGCAAATTTGTTATGGCTTTGTGCTCATCTTCTTTGTATTAAATTCATATCTAGGTTTTATTTGTGTTATTTTGTGGTTTTATTTGTGAATCCTTAAGTTAGATTTGGATTGGTTTTCTAGCAATAGCTGTGATAACCTTAATTAGTGGTTTACTGTCAACGAATGTCTGAAACTTGATGTTTCATAATGCTGTTTACTTCCAAAGCATGAAGATTAATTTAGCGTATTGATAGATTTGCGCTCGCACAGTTAAGCTATCGCCCTAGTGTTATTGTCTACACAATTGTCCTGCGCATATATGGGCAAGTTGGAAAGATTAAGATGTCTGAGGAGACCTTCTTGGAGATGCTTGAAGCAGGATGTGAACCGGATGAAGTTGCTTGTGGTACCATGATCTGTACATATGCCAAATGGGGACGTCATAAGGCTATGTTGTCATTTTTTTCTGCTGTACAAGAAAGGGGAATTATACTCACTGCTGCAGTTTTCAATTTTATGATGTCATCCTTGCAAAAGAAATCACTCCATGGAAAGGTCATAGAAATTTGGAGGCAGATGGTTGATAAAGGGGTTGCACCCAATCATTTCACTTATACAGTTGTCATCAGCTCACTCGTTAAAGAAGGTCTTCTTGAGGAAGCTTTTGGGACTTTTTCTGAGATGAAAAATTTTGGATTTGTTCCGGAGGAGGTTACGTATAGCCTACTTATTAATTTAAGTAACAAAAATGGTAATCGAGAGGAAGCTCTAAGATTGTATGAGGACATGAGATCCCAGAAAATAGTTCCAAGTAACTATACCTGTGCTTCGCTTCTAGCTTTGTATTACAAAAATGAAGATTACTCTAAAGCCCTTTCTCTCTTTTCGGAAATGGAAAGAAAAAAAATTGCAGCCGATGAAGTAATCTATGGTTTGCTCATAAGAATATATGGAAAACTTGGTCTTTATGAGGATGCTCAAAAAACATTTGAAGAGACTGAGCAGCTAGGCCTACTTAGTGATGAGAAAACTTATTTGGCAATGGCACAAGTCCATCTCAATTCAGGGAATGTTGAGAAAGCTGTAAAAATTATTGAGCTAATGAAGTCTAGAAACATTTGGTTCTCAAGGTTTGCTTATATTGTCTTATTGCAATGTTATGTTATGAAAGAAGATTTGAACTCTGCACAAGTCACATTTGAGGCTCTATCCAAGACTGGACTTCCTGATTCTGGTTCCTGTAATGATTTGCTCAATTTGTATATTAGACTGGGCTTGATGGAAAAGGCCAGGGATTTTATTGCTCAGATGAGGAAAGATAGAGTAGATTTTGATGAGGAGCTTTACAAGACAGTTTTGAGAGTATATTGCAAAGAAGGAATGCTAAGAGACACTGAGCACCTATTAGAAGAGATGTGTACTGATCAATCATTCAAGTATAATCGATTCATCTTAACATGTTTTAGGGCTATGCATAACCAGATCGAAGATGACCAACTTGATAAAAATTTTTTGGCATTTGATCATCCTGACACTATGGCTATTGAGCTCATGCTCAATTTGTATTTGGCAGATGAAAATCTCATGAAAACAGAAGAAATACTAAAATTGTTGCTTCAAACTGCTGGTGGCTTGTCAATTGCGGGTCAGGTCATTAACAAGTTCATTAGAGAAGGTAAAAAACTTGCTAATGTTTTGTTTTAATGATAAGTTTTAATTGTTTTATATAAGTTCCTATGAGTAAAAGTTTTATGCTTTTAATCTATATTTATGGCAAAAGTGAAGTGAGGTTGAGATTGATTTCTTTGCAGGTGATGCACTTAAAGCAGAAACTCTTACTGGTCTGTTGATCAAGCTAGGCTGCAGACTTCAGGGTGCTACAGTTGCTTCTTTGATTAGTTTATTTGCAAAGCAACGCAAGCTGAAAAAAGCCCAGGAAGTCTTTTCAGCAGTTGCAGATTCTTCTACATGTGAAAAGTCAATATATAACTCAATGATTGATGCATATGCCAAGTGTGGCAGACCAGAGGAGGCATACTCGCTTTACAAACAAGTAGCTGAGAAAGGGCATGATATGAATGCTGTTGGCATCAGCATAGTTGTGAATGCTTTGACGAATATTGGTATGAGTGGAAAATGTAGCAGACTAATACAGTTTGTTCCTCTCTCTTTATACTTTGGGTAATCAAATAATAAGAGCCCCCAATAACATGCAAAGCTCTTATAATTTTAATGAATGATGCACGCTCACAAACTACTTTGTGTGTTATGCATTTCCGTTCAAAATAATAAATAACTTTTATTTTGATATTCTGGAAAGTTTATCTCAAACAAAGCTGGTCTTACCAAACAAGTGGTGAGCTGTTATATAGAAACTATGAAGATACAAAAAATGGACTTCCTGCAAAGCTAAGCTTATATCTGGCTCTTTGTAATTGCATTTTGTTGACTTGAAGGGCCAAGTCTTCAGGTAAAAAAACTCCTCAGAACTTTATATCTACAACTCTTCAGGAACAAATGCTCTCCTGGAATTATTGGAAGTGAGTGTCTGAATAGGAAATCATACTTTTCTGTTTTTCAAACAGCCCATTTTATTTGGAATCACATTCCAGGCATCCTGCCAAAAGATGTACACTGACAATAAATAATTTAGGAAGTATGATGGGTAGCATTTGATGCTTGGTTGGTTTGCAGTTATTCTTGTGCCAATTTCAATTAGTAATAACAGTAGCCCATCTGCAGGGAAACATCGAGAGGCAGAGAATATTATCTGTGAAAGTCTTGAAGGTAGCTCGGAGCTAGATACTGTGGCATACAATACCTTTATCAAGGCCATGCTAGGAGCAGGTTGATATAAACCATCTCAATTTTTTGAAGCTACATATGCAGAGAAAACATGGAATGACCATTAAACTTCATTTTGCAGGCAAATTGCATTTTGCATCCAGCATCTATGATCGCATGCTTTCCTCGGGGATTTCTCCATCAATTCAGACATACAACACCATGATCAGGTAAGAGTCTAATGTGTGTGTGTGTGTGTGTGTGTGCGCGTGTGTGTAGGGTGGGTTCATTTGGAAGGGTAACTCAAGAAGTTATAAATACATCTTACTGGTGACATGTTGTGGTTCATACTGGTTAATTATGTCTGCAGTGTGTATGGACGGGGTCGAAAGTTGGATAGGGCTGTGGAGATGTTCAACACAGCTCGCAGCTTGGGTTTGTGTCTAGATGAGAAGGCGTACATGAATCTGATAAGCTATTATGGGAAGGCTGGTATGGTTCTACTTCTACCTTCATTTTGTGGAGAAGTAAAAAAAAAGAAAAAAAAAGAAAAAGAAAAAAAAGAACAAAGAAAAATTGACATTCTTACTGAAATGTGCCAAAAGACACCATTGATCTTGAATCGCAATAGTTATCTTGGCTTAGTTGACATCAATAGAAAAATGCTTATTTGTCTTTTGTGCTTTTCATAGTTTGTGAGATACACAGATACTCAAAATGTAGATAAATATGATCATTTAAAATTCTGACTGCTGGAAGAAGTGCTGAATATGGCTTGAATTGAAATTTTATACTGATAGTTCATGGATGGCAGATTTACCTTTGGTTGTTGTTGTTGTTGTTTTTTATTTTTTAATTTTAAATAAAATTTATTTCTTCTCCTTTTTCTATATCCAGTAGAATAAAAGGTTGTGATATTCTCCTCACAAATTTATTCTATTTTGTAGGTAAGAGGCATGAAGCTTCCCAGTTATTCACCAAGATGCTGGAAGAAGGGATAAAACCTGGAATGGTATGCACATGTTATATTGCCCAAACATATGAGATTATGATTAAAAGATATCTAAATAGTATGTCCAAGGTACTTAGAGAAGAAAACAAAGAAGAGACATATTGGTAATAAATAACTTGAGAGGGTGACTTATGTCATAATTTTCCTTAATGCCATGACTTCAACTCACTTTTGTAATAATATGTTTATCTTTTTTACTTATAAAACTAGAACATATAAACTAAAGTACTTATTCATTTTCTTTGCTGGGGAAATGCAGGTCAGCTACAATATCATGATAAATGTATATGCTACTGCAGGACTTTATCATGAAGTAAATGAACTTTTTCAAGCCATGCAGAGAGATGGTTGCTTGCCCGACTCCTTTACCTACCTTTCCCTTGTTCGGGCTTACACCGAGAGTTTGAAATACTCAGAAGCCGAGGAAACCATTGATTCTATGCAGAAAAGAGGCATCCCCACTTCTTGTGCACATTTTAACCTCTTACTCTCTGCTTTTGCAAAAGCAGGTCAGATGGGGGATGCTGAAAGGGTTTATAAGAAGCTGCTCACTACTGGTTTATATCCTGACCTTGCATGCAATCGTGCCATGCTGAGAGGTTACATGGACTACGGACATGTAGAAGAAGGTATCAACTTTTTTGAACGAATTTCTGAGTCTGTGGAGTCAGACAGGTTTATTATGAGTGCAGCTGTACTTTTGTACAAGTCTGCAGGAATGGAACTCAAAGCGGAAGGTTTGTTAGATTCCATGAACAGTTTGGGCATCCCATTCCTTAAGGACCTTGAAGTTGGATTGAAGCTCAAAACTTCCTAACAAATGCTAATAACTCATTATTATTAAGGAGATGAACAAAGGGATAGAGAAGGATTCCAAGTGTTTGTTAATGGAATGGGATTTGTTACGAATAAATGTCACAGTTGTACATCAGTGGTGAACAAATTTTGAGGAAGATGCTGTATTATATAATTTAGTGACCGTGGTGAACACACATAACACAGTTGCTTGTTAGCAGTTTGTGATGATGGTGTAGGACTGTGTAATGCTAATCCTCAATGGATCATGTGCCATGGACCTCGTCTGTCATATAAAAACTTGAAATTGGTGGCTTGAAGTCATCTTTGACCATGAAATGTTATGGGCAATTAGTAGAACTTGCGAATCTTGCTGGGTGTCCATCATAACATGAGGATTGTCGTGTTGGTATCGATTGCTTATAATGAATAAGAAGTTCGATATCAGATCCTTGTTACTTAAATGTTCAGCATGTGATATGGTGACAAAATGTGGATGTTTGCATACCAGCAGTTAAGTGACAGGGGATTTGGACTTGTCTTGCTAATCCTCCTTGGATTATTAAGTGGCATAGAGATTAGTTTTTGTATGGACCCTAAATTGGTGGCATGATGCTGAAAGGATATACAAGGAACTATTCTCCACCAGTTTAAGTCCTGATCTTGCATATTGTTGAATTATTCTGATAGATCACATGGACTACTTCCATTTGGAAGAAGGCCATCCCCTGGTTCAAAGAAAGTATTGTGTATGCAGAAGCAGACAGGTTTATCATGATTACAGCTGAGCAAAAGTTTTCAAGAAAGGACATTGAAGGTGGTGTTCTGAATTCTACACAGTTTGGAATGCCATTCCCGGAAAACCTTGGAGTTGGATTGAAGCTCAAAATCCCCAAAAAATATTTATGAACTAATTCTGTGACAGGTTTATCTATACCATGATCAAATGCCGCATAGAGTGAATTCCTGACACTGGAAAAAGACTACTGCTGAACAAGTTCCGGTTAGTTGTTATAAACAATGCTGAGACGACATTTGGTTCAGACCATCATGTTGCTAAGCTTCCTTTGATCAAATTGCATAGAGCACTGGCATTTCTAGACCCAAATTTGAGAGATGTAAAATACATGACAATTTAATCTGTTGTTTGGCAGAAGTGGCATGACCGTTGCGTGAAGACTGTTGTATTGCTAATCTTTTCATGCTAGGGTGGCAAAGAGCTCATCTATGTACAAGGACTTGAAATTTTGGCTGTACGACGACATATATCTAGATATGATCTTGTTTAATTATCTCTGGGACGTGGCGTGACAGCTTATGCTGTATCTTGTGCCAAATGCGTGACAACTGACAAGCAAGAGCGTTCTACGCATTGTTGGCACGGTGAAGATTTTGGCAACATGAGATATCTTTATTGATGCTGATGGTGCAGTTGCATGAGTGAAAGCAGATTTATATAGTAGCTGCTGATCTGAAAGCTTGTTGTGATTGAGACATTTTACTTATGATTATAACATGTTCATTAAATTACAGCAGCTGGAACATAAATGGCTGAGGTAAATACATTAGTCAAATGCAGAGTTAGGAAAATATATAATGAGATTTGGTGCTGAAAACTTATACTTTGTAAATGATTGTACAAAACTTATACACGTTTTCCTGCAATGGATAAGTATTTCTCCTTTCAGGGATTTTTGTGAAGTAATAAGGTGTTCTAAGATTATTTAACTTAGTTTCTTCGTCCAAATTTTCTAATATTTATTACTAGGTTTCATCGTATTGTGAAACTTTTGATTCTATTTGGAAAATTAATATGATCGTTTTGCAAAAATCCGAATGGCAAAAATTCAAAATGGTGTGGATGTGTTTCCCTAAGGCCGCGTTCGTTTGGAGTGAAAATAGGAAGGATGGAAAATAAAGAGAGGAAAATAGGGTGGAAAATTTTGTTTTTCACTGTTCGTTTGGAGAAGGAAAATAGTAAGGATGGAAAACTGGAGAAAAAGTTCTCTCCGGGTTCACATTTTTTTTCCTCCCAAATTGGGAGGAAAACTTGGGGAGAAAAGTGCTAGTGTAGCACTTTTCCACAAATGCCCTTCCCAGGTTCTCTTCTCTCTCTCTCTCTTTTTTTTTTTTTTTTTTTTCTCAACGTGACGTTCTGTGTGTTTTTTTTTTGTTTGTCCTTTTTTTTTTTTCCAATTGACATGCTCTTATGTTTTTTTTCCTTTTTTTTTTCAAAGTGACGTGCTTTTTTTTTTTTTCAACGAGACCTGATCTATTGTCCCCATTATACTCCTCATTAATCTTTTTTTTTTTTCTTGTTGATTTTTTTTTTCCGTATGACATTAATTTTTACATTATAATACTAAAAATAATAATATAAATTTATATATATGATGTGATAAATTTTATATTATTTAATGGGTACAAATAAATCTCTTTCTTACATAATATGTAACAAGGGTATAATAGTCAATTTATATAAATTACATTTTCCATCTTTCATTTTTTCTTTTCAACCAAACAAAAGAGTTTTCTACCCTCTCACTTTTCCACTACTTCAACCGAACACACAAGAGAGAAAACTAAATATTTTCCATTCTCCCATTTTTCCATCCTCCCACAATTTTCTATCCTCCCACTTTTCTACTCCTCCAACTGAACGGACCCTAACTCAAAAGCACTATGTTTTCTTGTCAAGACTTGCAACTTATATTTGCTAATACCATTTCAAAACAATTGTTATATCTCCAAATAATTTAAAAACTGTACCTATTAAAATTTTTACTCTATTGTCTCAAATTGGTACTTATATATATATATATATATATATATATGTATGTATGTATGTATTTGACAATTTAATATTAACAATGAGGACAGAAGATTTAAATCCTGATTTTTCTTATAAATGAAAGTAAGACTACTGAATTATAAAATTCTATAGTTTAATTTGGTCAATTTTTAAATCTCAGAGTTAATTGAAATTGATAATACAAATCCTCTCAAAAAAGAAAAAAAAGAAAAGAAATTGATAATACAAAGGATTACTTTGAAATTAACCCAAATATCGGGGCGTATATAATATTTTTAATTGGGCCTGTTTTTAATATTTAATGGGCCTTGGCGTGAATCCAAGCCCACCCAACTCTCAGCTACATTTTCTTGCTCCGCAGTTCCTTCCTCTCTCTCAGTCTCTCTGTGCGTGGAGGAGCAATGGCGTCGAGTCTGTTCAAAACACTAATCCGATCGTCAAATTCACCATCAACGGTCAGGAGCTTCAGCCTCATCAGCAGCCAAATCAGCGAACACACCGCCAAATGGATGCAGGTACTGTATAATTTCCCCATTACCAATACCTAGAAATTTTTAGAATTTCTGTACCCAATTTATAATTCTCGTATTACCATTTTTACTTCGGATCTATTTTCTTTATCACTCAAAATTTTGCGTATTATGTCCATTTTTAATTTCCCGAGCTTGTTTTTTCAGAGGTAATTTTATTATATATTTTTTAAAGGATTTTTTTTTTTTTTTTTTTTTTTTGGTTTTTATAAAAATTGAAAGGAAGTTATTTTAGTCAGTAAGATTTTCTGGGGTTTTTTTTTGGTTCCAAGTATTTGTGTGGTTTAAAGATGGGGTGGTTCTTTTTTGATGAAAAAAATGAGAGTCACTAGAGATGGTTTGTTCATGTTATGAGGAGAGCGATTAATGCACTGGCGGGTGTGAGTTGATTCGAGTTGAGGGAATGAAATAAAGGTGTAGGAAGACGGAAAATAACATTAGTAGAAGTAGTAAAAAAAGAGTATAATTTTGGGTAGATTAGAATGGTGGAAAAGAATACACGTGGTTGACCCTAACTAAATGCTTAGGATCAATAACGGACCCCAAAAATTTGGTGGCGGTTGTGCATTTATCATTTATATGAGTAATGTGTAAGAATGTATAGAGATAACTTGTTTTGTGTGTAATTGATCTTTTGTATTTTACCAAAGAAATTTCAATGTTGGGGTGCTGTTTTCTTTTCTAATTGAGCTGTTCTTGGTGAGGAATGTATTTGTACCAATTGGGGTAATAGGTACTTTAATTAGTGACTGTTTTGGCTGTTTATTTTTCAATGATAGGTAATTTATGTTTCTAAACATAATGGAACTTTCTTGATTTATTTGTTTGATAAAATTATTTTTTGTTTTATTTATTTTTGAAAAAAAAAAAAATTCTATTTAAATCCCTGTGTGATATACAAAGTGGAAGTAATGGATTTATTAATTGATCACACAATTAATTATTTACTCCACAAGGTAAAACAGTTAAAACATAGATACAAATACAATATCTATCACAGTAATAATAAAGCAATAAAGAAAATAACTTTGAGATTTGGTAATGAAGTGAAAAATAAAAAAAGAGCCTTTCCAATGGCAAAACCATTCCATTTCCGGACCTAGTCCCATAGAAAATTCACTATGGGAAAAGCAGTTACAATAGTCTATTTACAAAACCTTTGTACAACTAGACTCTCTATTGTAATATCTGTTTTTGCAAACACCCTGCTTACCTTCCTACCATGGTAGTCCTAGAAATCTTCTTAAGCAGATATCCTTCAAAATCTCCACATGAACTAGAACGTTTGGCACTACAAGGAACCTCCTTGAAGATTTTGCTTCATTGTTGCTTAGATGAACAAGGATTTTGTGGTTTCATTCTCTCAAAGTTGTTATCAAATGGGAAATTTGCAGGAAGGTCTTAAAAACATCTTCTGTGTAGGAGTATATGAATACCCTTTTTTTTTTTCCCAATAAAAAAAAGTATATCATATTTTGCTTTTATTTGTAGGATACAAGTAAGAAGTCCCCAATGGAATTGATCAATGAAGTTCCGCCCATCAAGGTTGAAGGCAGGATTGTTGCTTGTGAAGGAGGTTATTTTGTACTCTGAATATTTTACTTCTTTCTTTTTCATAATCCCCAATAAATATTTGTGGACTCTCAATTCCATGATCAAGTCAGTTCAACACTTCACATTGGATGTGAGTTTACTAGGGATTTACTTGTTTCTGGTTGCAGACAGCAATCCTGCACTTGGGCATCCAATTGAGTTCATATGCCTTGACCTGAATGAGCCAGCTATCTGCAAGTATTGTGGTCTACGCTATGTTCAGGAGCACCACCACTAGGAGTTTGGTGGTGATTATTCTGAACTGCTACAATCTGCATTGTTGAAATTCCAGGGTATAATTATGACATGGCAAGGTTCATGTTTGTTTAGCATTTTGTTTTTTCTTGGACTGAATCATGCTGTATTGATAAGATTTTCATGTATTCAATATTTAGCAAAATAAAGATTTGACATGTCGCTTGATTTTCCTCCCAAGTCTATATCTACATGAATATCTGAAGTTAATTTATCCATGTATAAGTTTCTTCCAAACCAATTTGGAGGAATCTCCTCCAACACAATATGTGGCAACTCAGTGACAGACATTGATTTTAATTATATGACTCATTAGGTCATCTAAATATATCATGTTATTAAAAGCACGCAGATTGTCTTTTGAATCACCAAATAATTGGTTGGAGGAATTTTTCTCCAATCTGGGTTGGATGATCACTTTGTCTACTTATTGCTTTATGAAGTGCTGTGATGAGTTTTCATCTCTGTAAAACTGTTAAATTAATTTTAGATGTTGTAACATCAAGTTTTGGTTGATTTGGACGCATCAAGTGCATTTATCTTGTTTATTTGAGGATTGATTTTGAATCTTGTGATAGACACATCACAAAAGTTGCACCCACAGGTTTATTTGTATACTTATTTTGGGGTTGGCTGTGAATCTTTTGACTGACATGTCACAAAAGTTGCATCCACAGGTTTATTTATATACTTGTTTTGGGGTCGGATGTCTAGTTTGAAAATCCCGGTAGTTTTGCCATCAGAACGGTTAGCTCAATTATACATTATGTGCTCTTTGATGATGAGGATGGTCTCCAAGTCCAGTTTTGGCATGAATCTTGGTGTGAGGATCATCCCTTGATGGTGTTGTATCTACACTTGTATGCATGCTCCATAGCTAGAGACGCATCAGTTTATTTTTTGGTGGTTAGACATACAGACGAAGAGATGGAGCTGGAAAGTCAGATTTCATAAATACTTTAATAATTGGGAGTTGAAATCGGTGAACTACTTTCTAAATCTTCTTTACTCAAATGCCTTGGAGGAGAGGGTTGTGATAGAATGAGTTAAATTGAAAGGGAGTTGTGACTTTGGTGCGCCACCCCCCCCCCCTTTCCCTCTTTTTTTTGTTATGGTACATGTGCCGTGTGTTTCACTAGGAAGGTCCTTACATGTGACGATCTAATTAAGAGAGGTTAAATGTTAGTAGGATGGTGCTCAGGTGCTGTCGGACTGCACTCTTGCTATGATTTGTCGAGTTCTGTTTTTGAATTTTGGGTATTTGATGGGTGTTATTGAAAAAGGTTATTAATCTTTTTCTTGGTCAGAAGAATTAGGTTGGCAGACATTCTTCATATATTTGGGATTTAGTCTTTTTTTATGTTTGATGTGGACATAGTGGAGGGAACAAAACTGTCATACTTTTGAGTTTTGAGGATACGGAGGGATTGGTGAGTCAATTGACAACATTGCGTATTTGATATATATATATATATTTGATTGGTCTCTTGCATGGGATTTTTCCAATTACTGTTCCATTGCTGAATATAAAGAGTTGCTACACTTTTACATAATACATGTTCTTTATAAGTCTTTACTCTTCTTTTTGTTCATTACATAGCTTGTATCAATAAAATATTGTTACCTATTAAATTTTTTTTTTTGACTGTGGTCTTGAAGATATTTTGAGCTGAAGTTTCTATTTTTGAGCAATGGAGGTGCCCCCGTGGGTTTTGCCTGAATTTTTGTTCTTTATGCAAAACTTGAATCTCATAAGTCATGGCACTTTACACAGAGAAACTAATTATCTCGTAATTTTATTAATATGTTACCACAAAGCCATAATATGAATTTACAATGTTTGAGTTTGTTATATTGGCAAACCATTGCAGGTGTCCTGTTTTCATTTTTTTTGTTTTGTTTGAGTGATGTTTTCGTCCCTGCTTCCTCAGTGTACTATCCCAAATGAACACAAGCTTTACTGGATACTACGAATTTATGCTACAAAAGAAGCTTTGTTTCTGTTCAGGATTGATCCATATGTCATGAGCAATTTTACCTGTACTGCAGTTCATTTTTTTTACCTGCTCCCCAAATTGAAGTGGCAGTTCATGTGGACTTATGTTAAAACTTTTAGTGCATCAAGCATTTTTCTAACATATATACGCCTACAGTGATTTTGAGAAGAGAATTGGGTGTAACCAAAATTGTTTCAATAAAGAGAGCTATTTCCTCGCATATGCGTACCCCCCCACCAGCAATCTCGGATCATACCGACTCAGCTCAATCATGATGATCATACCAATAACAACCCATCCCTGAAAAGAAAAGTTTCTCCGCAAGAAATTGAGTTATTCTCCAAAAAGGTAAAAATCGCAATCGTCGTCCCGGAGGCAGTCTTATTTGATCCAAAAACAGTCATATTCTCCCCCAAACCAGAAATTGAGCACTTCATCCTAGAGGAAAGGCAAAAAGTATCAGGTAAAGAGACCTCTGTATGCCAAGGTGAGAATACTGAATCTTCCAACCCTTGTTGCAGTGATGTCTCTATCTCCCATGATGTTCTCATCAATGATAATTCTTGTGTTATTCCTTCTTCTATGGCCGAGGAGGCAGGCCTTATCATGCCCCCAACCTCCCTATGAGGATCCTTGGGTGGAACTGTCGCGGCATCTGCAACGCTGCGACAGTCAGAGCCCTTAAGGCTCAAATAAAAAGGACTAGCCCTGATATTATCTTTCTAAGTGAAACCAAGGCTTCGGCCTCTAGGATGGTTGAGGTTATGAGTTTAATAAAGTTTTCTGATGTGTGTGGTAGAAGCAAAGGGTATTGCAAGTGGTATTTGTGTCATGTGGAAGTCTGTTATCATGATTCAAGAAGTGGAGTACAATAAAAACCTTATTGCGATCAAGGTCTCTGATGCCATTTGCAACTGGCTCCTTGTTTGCTTTTATGGCCCTCCATACCTAGCCAAAAAGCAAAAGGCATGGGAAAATCTTCTGGCTCTTCTTGAGTCATGCCACTATCTGTGGGTTTGCATAGGTAATTTTAATTTCACGACAGTTGATTCTGAAATTTTCGGAAGAAATAAAGGCGGAGCTGGTTCATCGGTCATCAATTACTTGAAAGAGCTTATATTTGAGTTTGGAGTTATTGATTTGGGATATTTAGGCAATGCATTCACGTAGGCAAGAGGAAGATGGGGAAGCTCTGCTATCAAAAGAAGATTAGACAGAGGCATTGCAGGCATCTCTTGGAGATTAGCCTTCCCTAAGGCTGTAGTATCTTATCTTGGAGCAATTAATTCTGACCATGCACCAATCCTCCTAGATAGAAACCCTGAAGACAGCTTTGCCCTTCGGCCTTTTCGATTTGAGGCAGCATGGATTAGAGATAATGGGTCATGGAAAGGGCATGGAATATCGATACAAGTGGCACCGCTTTTATTAAACTGTACAAAAAGCAAGCTAGAACAAGAGAAGAGCTCCGCAAATGGAACAAGGAAGTGTTTGGGAATTATCAAGATAGGATCAATTGCCTTATGAAGAACATAAAAGAGGCCCAAAGAAAGCCTCCCTCTGAGGAGAAGGGAAGGATTGAGGAAGCACTGCAATTAGAATTATCGGAATGGTTATTGAGAAGTGAGGTCATATGGAAGCAAAAATTGAGAGAGCTATGGTTGAAGGAAGGGGACAAAAATACAAAATTCTTCCACCTCTCCACTATTATCAGAAGAAGGCATAATAATGTTGATGCAATAAAGTCAGAAGAGGGATAGGGGGTTACTAGCTCAAACCAGATAAGGAAGCTGTTCTATTCATCCTTCAAGAAAATGTTCATAGAAGAGGAGGTAGCTTTCCCTGTGCCACTAGACAACCTCATCCTCCCTTGCATATCTGAGGAAGATAATGCAATTTTGAGTAGTATCCCAACTCCAGAAGAGATAAAGGAGACCCTGTTTCATATGCAAGACCTAAAGGCGCTAGGCCCAGATGGATTCCCGCTATCTTCTACAAGGAATTCTGGCCCACAGTTGGTGACACAGTAATCCAAGCAATGGTCTCTTCTTTGAAAATGGCAATGTGCCTAATGAGGCTAATAGCTCCCTTATTGTCCTAATCCCAAAACCCCAAACCCTTCCTCGGTTAACAACTTCCGGCCTATAAGCCTCTGTAATGTAGTTTACAAGATCATATTCAAGTTTCTTGTAGCGAAGCTCAGACCATTATTACACAAAATAATTTCCCCATGCCAATCTGCATTCATCTCGGGGAGATGGATCGTAGAAAACCAAGTTATGGTTCATGAGCTCCTCCATAGCTTCAAGATCAGAAAGGTTAAAACTGGTTTCATGGCAATCAAGCTTGATCTTTAAAAAGCCTATGACAGAATCAACTGGAAGTTCATCCAAGCCGTGCTCTCCAACCTTGGTTTCAACAACACCTTTGTTAATTGGATTGTGGCCTATATATCTTCAGTTTCCTTTGAGTTGCTTGTCAATGGAGGTAAGTCTGACCAGTTCAAACCTAGCAGAGGTTTAAGGCAAGGCGACCCACTTTCCCCCTATCTTTTTATTTTGGGTTAGGAAGTTCTCTCTAAAATGCTTGATAAGGAACTTATCATTGGTAATATCAGCGATGCTAAAGTAAGTGCAAGAAGACTAGCCTTAACGCATGTAATGTATGCCGACGACATCGTGCTTTTCTCTAAGGCAACCAAAAATGATGCTAGTATCCTATCCAAAGGTTTAGACAAGTACTACACTTGGTTGGGCTAGAACATTAACAGGAGTAAGTTAGGAATTTTCTTCTCCAAACACATTAGAGATAGTATTAGAAGATCCATAGAGCAACAGCTCCAAATGAAAAAGCTTTAAAAAGATGCTGTGTACCTTGGCGCTCCCTTATTCTCAACCAAATCACCATCTAAAGACTTCAAATTTCTTGAAGAAAAGCTAGAAGCCAAGCTGTCAGGGTGGAGAAGCTGATGTCTTTCTTGGGCTGGTAGATGCACTCTAATTAACTCGGTTGCCCAAGCCATCCCCAACTACACTCTATCGCCGTTCAATGTCCTAGCTAAAAACTGTGAAATGTTGGATGCTCTCTCAAGGAGGTTTTGGTGGAAACCCAAAGATAAAGATAGCAGATTCATTGCTTGGAATGCTTGGGACAGGCTTTGTCATCCTAAGAGACAAGGAGTCCTTAGTTTTAAAAAGACAAAATATGTTAATTCAGCATTATTAGCTAAGTTTGCATGGATGGTGATTTCTAGTAAGCAAAGCATATGCATGGAAGTATTGAGATCAAAGTACAAGGTCAACAACAAGTGGATTACTGCAGATCCTGTTAAGATAGCCTCCTCGACTTGGAGAGCTATAGAAAATGCTAAAAAGCTTATTGAGAAAGAAGCATGCTTCTTGCTAGGAGATGGGAAGTCTATAGATGTAGGGACTGATCTGTGGGTGCCTTGAATTGTTAGTTTCAAGCCTCAATTGAGGGTGGAGGAGTACAAGCAATTCCCCATCAAAGCCTTCCACCTCATTGACTCCACCACCCGAACTTGGAACATAGGATTGGTAAATGAAATATTTGCCCCTCATGATGCCCATGCAATTCTCACCATTCCCATACCTTTTACTCCTAGGCAAGATAGATTAATTTGGCTACCTGATTCTAAAGGAATTTTTTCAGTCAAATCTGTCTACAAAGTATCCTTTGCCCATCCCACTTGTAATGATCAACCCCAAACACATTGTTTGAAGCTGTGGAAAGCCAGGTTCCTGGAGCGACTCAAATTGCTTATTTGGAGAGTTGGAGCCAATGCGATCCCTACTAAAGCAAACTTGCAGAAAAGAATTCCACATGTTGACTCGTCTTGTACTCTCTGTAATTCAGGGGAAGAAACCAGCACCCACCTTTTCTTTGAATGCAATTTTGCCAAAGCTCTTTGGGCATCAGCTTGTTGGGGACTTAGAATAGATGCCACTGCTGTTAGTTCAAATGAAGACATCATCAAATTCATTATGACACCTCCAAACTCACCATTCCTAGCTCATGAACAATGGACTATCTCCCTTAAAATGGCCCTCATCGTTGATGAAATATGGCAAACTAGAAACCACATTCAGTTCCAAGATGGCAAAGCCGATGTCCTCAATGTCAAGCAGAATGTCCAAAAAAGGTCCCTTTAGATTTTAAAGGTGTATTATCCAATCATCCACCCCCCACAGGAGCAAGTCTCTGTAAAATGGTCCCCACCTCCTCAAGGTTGGATCAAAATCAATGTGGACGCCGCATTAAACAGCTCCAAATCAGCGCTAGTGGCTGTGGCTAGGGACCATCATGGCAAAGTCCTTTTCTTTAGGGAACAAGACATTAGTTATGCAGTCCGGCCCAAGCAGAAGCTGATGCCCTCCCTTGGGCAATGAAACTAGCTATACATGAACAATGGAGCTCAGTAATCTTTGAAGGAGATGCTAAAAATTGCTTTGATGTGGTGTCAAACTCAGAGCTTATCCCCGATTGGCATTCGAGCACTACCATCAGGAATATCCGTTGTTTTTCTTCTAGTTTTGTTTCTGTCAAGTTCTGCTGGGTTCAGAGAAATGGTAATTCAGCAGCCCATGAGGCTGCTAAATTTGCCTTGAACTACAATTTAGACTTTTGTTTCAATAAAGGAAATCTCCCCCCCTTCCCTTGAGGCTGTTTGTAGGGAGACTCCTCAGTTTGTACCTTTTCTGATTAATGGATATGTTGTTTAGGACGAAATGGGTAAATAGCCATAAAATTCAAACTATGTAGTTAGTTGTCATTAGTTTCAAACTATATTTTTTACTAGCATCTCGATTTTAAGAGGCTCGATTTAGGGGCTATAAATCGAGTGTTTGAGGGTCGATTTTCATATTTTGATCGGGTCTGAGTTGGCACTTTTTCCACGTGGCGTTCACATGGAAATCGAGTCTCTTATACTCGATTTATAAGCCCATATAAAGAAAAGAACAGCAGCACAGCGAAAAAGAAATCAGAGCAGAAGAACAAAAAAAAAAAAAAAAAACCCGGAGAAGAAGGAAAGAACCCAGGCCGGCGCACCCAGGCCAGGCGAGCCCAGGCCGCGCGACCCTGGGCTCGCGCGGCCTGGGTTCGCGTGACCCTGGGCTCGCGCGACCCTGAGCTCGCGCGAGCTCAGGCCGCGCGGCCTGGGTTCGCGAGACCCTGGGCTTGCGCGACCCTAAGCTCGCGCGGCCTGGGTTCGCGTGAGCTCAGGCCGCGCGCACGGCCTGGGTCGCGTGAGCTCTTTCTCTCTCTCTCTCTGTGATCTGACTCTTTCTTTCTCTCTGATCTGGTCTTTCTCTCTCTCTGATCTCTGATCTGATCTGATCCGGTCAGGCCTTGCGAGCTCATGCCGCTGTTTTTGGAATTTTTTTTTCTTCACTGATGAACATATTTGAGCTTGATCTTTTTCTGGATTCTTTTCCTCTCTCTGATTGTTTTTTTTTTTGGGTATTTTGGCTTGTACTTGGAGACTGGAAATTTTTTCAATTTTTTTTGAATTGTAAATTGAGTAAAGGCCAATGCCCTGTGGTCTCTAGATCTTTCTCTGTGATATGATTTTGCTGAGGTCTCTGATCTGATTGTGATGCGTTTCTTGGGTTTTTTTTTTTTTTTTTTGTATTTCTGGAATTGAGATTGTTGTGTCTCTGTGCGTTTCTTGGATTTCAATTTTTTTTTTTGTATTTCTGGAAATGGCTGAGAGTTGAGACTTAAAATTTTTTTTTGGTTAGTTTGTAAATCGAGTCCGAGAGACTCGATTTCCATGTAGTCTCTACGTGGCAAAAATGCCACATCAGATCGGAACAACTCATAAAAATCGAGTCTCAAAAACTTGATTTATAGAGCCTAAATCGAGTCTCTTAGACTCGAAATGCTACAAAAAAATATAGTTTGAAAACCGAAATTACTAACTAAATAGTTAGAAAAAAAAATTAGTTTACTATTTTCCACTGTTGTTTATAAAAAAAAAAAAAGAAACTTATTATCTCAGTGTAGAAATTAAATTTTTAGTTTGTATATATGTTTAATCACGAGAATCGAGCACAAATCTCGAAAGATCGAAAGCCTACTCAAACAGTCTAAACCAGTCGAAGCTCTGAAAACTGCTTTCGAAGGCTCGCCTCCCAAGACCCGATACGAACGCTGCAAGTCGGCGAATTGGATAGTAGTGCATAGAGCTCTAATGGCGATAAAGGATGTGGAAGGATTGCTTTCTTCTTTGGATGCTGAGTACTATGGTATCCTCATGAAGTGAGTGCTCACTCAAATACTGATTTTACTTCATTTCTCGATGATAACATGTGAACTTGTCTTACATTCTTCTCGATTTTTTTGTATTGATAATATGTTGCGGCTCAAAAAAAAAAAGTTACACTAGCAAAAATCTTTCTATATATAGTTACACTAGCAAAATGTATGCATTTTTTTTCTTTTTTGGTTTTAATCTTTAGGCATACCATGGAAAGTGAACACATTTTGTGTGTGCAATAGAGTTATGCAACACAGAGCTTTAGTTTTTGCAAGAGAGTTACACTTGCCTCTTTTACTCTTTCTCTTTTTCTCTATTGATTGGCTCATAGCTGAATTTTTTTTTTCTCATCTCTGTATCTCACCATTTTCTCTATTTGCGGCTGCGAAGAAATTGAACAGCTGAACAAAATGACAAGGCACACACTGGAAGATTGAAGAAGCATCTAGGGTTAATAGGCGAAAAGACAGAAATACCCCCATACGATTTTACCCTACCCACAGGGTTGAGAATAAAAAGACTAAAAAGCCCCCCACTTCTTATGTAGCTAACAGCTAAAGTTACAAGCAAAAAAGTAATTTCCATCAATAGAGTAGGTGGCTGACATAAAGGCTAACAAAGAGATAAGCTCAAATAAAATAGGTAATAGATATAAACAACAAACAAGAAACAAGAAGGTGCTGAAACAATAAACAAACAGACAAAAAAGCACTATTCACCAAGTGCATTCGCGCTTTAAAAAGCCCCTCACTTCTTACGTAGTCAAGAGTATCTACATTAGTGAATGCAAACTTTTCATCTATTTTGTACAAAAAAATTTACTTTTTTTATTTTACATACTTATTTTTACAAAAAATTCACGTCGGTTTATCTATTCTACACATTTATTCAATAAAATATTCATTCTTTTACAATTTTTTATTATTCTCTCCCTCACTGCCTCTCTCTCTCTCTCTCACAGACCTAATCCGAAACCCATTCAATCACCTATCTCTCCCTTATCGCCTCTCTCTCTCTGTCTCTCTTTCAAAGTTTCATTCTTTATCACCCACCCTGATTGGCCCTAGACCCATTCAAGTTGGTGAACAGACCCATTCAAGACCCAAAGTCATGACCCACCCCGATCGGCCCTAGACCCATTCAAGTCAACAAACAGACCCATTCAAATCCCCGTCGCCTCGTCGCTTTAGGGCCATGGAGACGTGGGTTTCGACGAAGCCAATGGCGTTGGTGACGAGGATGGTGAGGCTGGAATCGGTGAGGCTTGTGACGAGGTTTGAAGCTAGAAGGAGAAGAGAGAAGGAAGAAGAAGCAGAGACGATAGAAAAAAAATGAGAAAAACGGAGAGCAACCAGAGACGAGAGAGAAAAAAATTAATAAAATAATAAATGCAAGTGCTACAGTAACTATGCATATATGCACAGTTACTGTAGCAATTGTACATTTATGCACATTTTTACACCCACTGATGTAGATGTTTTTTTGGTCAAAATGTGTAAAATGAAGGATTTTTTGTATTTTCTAAGACTTTGCATCTACTGATCTGGATGCTCTAACAACTAAAGTTGCAAGCAAAAAAGTAATTTCCATTAATAGAGTAGGTGGCTGACATAAAGGCTAACCAAGAGATAAGCTCAAATAAAATAGGTAATAGATATGAACAACAAACAAGAAACAATAGTAAAGAAAGAGGAAAAATGTGCTTATGCAGAAACAATAAACAAGAAGGTGCTAGCTTACATAAAGGCTAACAAAGGGATAAGCTCAAATAAAATAGGTAATAGATATAAACAAACAAACAAGAAACAAACAAGAAACAACAACAAAGAAAGAGGAAAAAGGTGCTTACCTAGAAACAATAAACAAGAAGGTGCTGAAACAATAAACAAACAGCAGACAAGTAGATCGACAAAAAAACACTATTCACCAAGTGCATTCGCGCTTTTTAATATAGGTAATAAATATATAGTTAGGTTCAAGTTACATTTGGTGTAACTCTAAGTAATGTTATATTACCCAATAACTTGTTATTAAATTCATATTTTAAGAATCCTACCGTTGAATTACATGTTCTATACGTGCTTAACATGCATGCCAATTTTCATGCTAATTGGATGTTATTTATCATGTAATCCATAAAATTCATCTTTTATGAATTATTTTAAATTATAAAAACTTGAATTTAAATAATTGATTGATAATATGACTATTAATCTTTGATCACTGTGAAATTTTGCAAGCATAGAGAGTATATGAATATAATGTAATCCAATGGTAGATTTGTCAAAATTCGCATAAGATAATAAGTTATTAAGTGGTGTAATATTGCTTAAAGTTACACCAGGTGTAACTTGAACCCAGCTCATATATATATGGCGTAAATGCACTTTTAGTCTCTACATTTTGTATTTTTTCCATTTTGGTCCCTACATTTTCATTTCACTACTTTTAGTCCTTAAATCAATTAATGTGTTTCATTTTGGTCACTACTGTTACTCACTTAACATAAATTGCTTATGTGGCAAACGAAATACACAATCAACACTCATAATGCTTACATGGCTATTAAAATAATAATAAAAAATTTTAATTTTACATTTAAATAATGCCACATCAGCATTTTAATATTTAAAAAAGCCACATCATTAAAAAAAAAAAATTTATTATATTTAACTAAATAAAAAAAATTTAAAAACAGATTATTTAAAAAGAAATTAAATTAATTAAATTAAAACTCTGATCTAAACATGAACAAAACATCCAGATCTTCTCATCAAAAAAAAAAAAAAAAAAAAAAAAAAGTAAAAGGAAAAAGGAAAATCTAGATCTTTCTCTCTCGGTTTCTCAAAAAAACCTAGATAAAATCCGAAATATGAATTTTGAAAAGAAAAATTTTAATATCAAGATCACAATTTCTTTACTTTTCTACGAACCAAACACATCAACAATGTTTACGGAGAAATCTGTAACAATTTGTAAGCAACCAAAGTACCATACACATCTCCAGAATCAATTTGCCCGCCCTCTACACAGAATAAATCACATTTTTAGGCCAAATCTCTAGCCATAAACCACATTTTCAAGCCAAATTTCTAGCCAAATCTCTCGGTTTCTTAGAAAAACCATAACAAGAACACTGCTTCAACCATACCAACAAGAACACCAAAACAAACCCACTCCAACAACAAACCCACCCTTCAACCCACCACCGGACCCAACAGACCGCTACTTCAAAACTACCGATTGGACCCAACAAACTGAGGTAGAACCACCAATTTGAATTTTGTTAAGCTAGATCGGACCCACCGAGGGAGCGTCGATTTGAGCTAGAGAGAAAGAAAAGCACTTTATTGAACCAAAGAGAGTGACCCATTGACTTGAGAGAGGAGATTGAGGCATATGAGTTTGGGTTTGAGCAAAATCAAGAGATAAAGAGAGTTCAAGAAGGCTAAGCACCAAGATAGAGGGAGAAAGAAGAAAAAAAAGAAGAAAGAAAGAAGAAAAGGAAAGAATGCAGGTGGAGAAACTGAAAGATTGAATCGGGGAAGAAAAAGAAAATGAAAGAAGAAAATAAAAAAGAAAAAGAAACAAGTACAAACAAAATCACACACAAATCTAAATTTCACTATTTTTTTAATTACGTTTTTATTATTATATAATTTTGTAATTTTAAAAATTGATAAATTTATTTTTTTTAAGTTGGAGGTTGACGTGGACTTTGATGTGGGATTTTTTAATATTATTTTAATGCACACGTCAACATTTACTATGCCAACAGTGTATTCCGTTTGCCACATAGGATATTTCCGTTAAGTAAGTGACGGTAAGGACCAAAATGGAACGCGTTTTTTTATTTTAAGGACTAAAATTGATAAAATAGAAATGTAAGGACCAAAATAAAAATGACCACAAAATATAAGGACTAAAAGTGAATTTACGCATATTATATATATATATATATATATATTGGAAAGGAATTTTATATCTTAATAGGACATAGTAGTTTGTACATCATGGTTGACCAACTTGAAAAAAAATAAAAACTTGAACTTTTGTTTGAACCGCCACATTGTCGCGTGCTTTGAAATGTGTTCCATGCACGCCAAAGTGGAATATTTTTCTTCAAGCTCTGCCTCTCTCTTGTAAAGATGTTATATAAATTGTTTATCAAACAAAAAGATGTTATATCAATTGGTTGTTTACTTCTGCCTTAACTAAAGGAAATTCACAATTTTAGAGAGAGAGAGAGAGAGAGATGGCAGAAGTGAGAGCTTATCCAATGAATGGTGGAAATAGTGAGTACAGTTATTCGAATAACTCCAAATTTCAGGTAGGTTTACTTTTCTTAAAATTAATGGATTAGGATCATTAAAAGTTCTTAGAAGTTCTCTATCATGGAATTAATATCTTATCCTAACTCCATCACTGGAAAAATCTCTCTCTCAAAAAAAAAAAAAAAAAAAAAAATTCCATTTGAAATGAATGGATCTAATTTTACCATGTCCATATAATAATATTGGGATCTATTTAAAATATTAATGATATGACAAAATTCAATCTAGTCATTCCGAAATTGAAAGATAAAATTTTAGTAACTCTATCATATAGTTGCAATAATAATTTTAGAAAATTCTAATATTCAAATAGAATCCTAAGTTGTTAATTCTATTAATATCTATTGTATAATTTCAGGTTTACTTTTTATTTATTTTTTATTTTTAGAAACATTTTCAGGGTTATTGTCCATAAGTTGTGAGTTTCTATTAATTAAAAGTAACGTAATCTTTGGCCATTTTATAGTACAAACTTTTTTTTTCCATTAAACATGCTTACATAATCCAAACTGTTCATCTATAATAATAAAATATATTTTCCTCAAAAAAATAATAAAATATATGTTACATGAGAGAATATCTTGTAAAAATGGTTAAGATTATGTAAAATATAGGCTTTAAAAAAATGTACAGAAGAATTCTCCCATACATTTGAGTTGCATGATCAGAAACCTTTCACATGAATACCAAATAATATGTTGATAAAAAAAATTTATAAAAAAACCCTCATTCATGTAGCGAAAAAGGAAGAGAGAGGATTCCCCATTAGTATAATGTTCCAATTCTTTTCAGAAATATCCCTATTAAATAGTAAAAATTCAAGAAAAAATAGTTATTGGGTTAGAAAAGGGTTTTAGCTTTTTTTTTAGTAATTTTATTTTTTTAAATAATGCTGATGTGGAAAAATATGGGACTTTCAAAAGTTTCGGTTTTATATATATATATATATATATATATAGATATAGATTATAAATATCCTCAATTGTTACAAAACTAGCCTAGCATATAGGGCAATTCAGTTGCAAAGTTCCTACTCCTTGAAGAGCTCCAACTTGTTGTATTTAATGGGTTTTGCACATGTTGCAGACTCACAACAGCTTCAGAATGCATGAAATTCCTCTACATGATGGAAATGTCTTTTTGTACTTGCAGATTCAGCATGATGGAGGCTTTGATTTTCTCTCTATGTAGTTATTTATTTCTGCCTCTCCAAGTCCTACTAAAATCAAGTTATAACAGCTTTCATATATGTGTCGTACTAGGGTTTAATAATACAAGGCATTGACTTCAGAAAATCGAACACATAAGCAATTGAGCCAATGATTTTTGGTTGATCAAGAGAGGATCAATTGGTAGTCAAAATTGACAGAATCTCTTCTTGAGCTGCTTCAATACACTTTAATCTCGGATGCTCCAATAAATTATGGAGGGAAAAAAAACTGAGATAATAACAGAGAATCAGGTCTAGAAAAAAATTAGACTGAAGTCATAAGGTCTATAGTTCAAACCGTTCACCAAATAACCGAGGGCCTTAGAAAATGATCCAAGTATGACCATTAAAAGAGGGGCTAGTTTGGAGTGTGAATCTACTTTCTAGTTTCTAGTAATATGAAATTTCTTTCCTCAACCCTAATGGGGACGTGCAATCACCAAAGAACCACACTTTATGAAATGAAAGGTTATTGATTCAAATCCCATCCCAAAGTCACTAATCCAAAATAAAAAACACAACAAATAAACCCATCTATGTTAAACAAGTGAATTCCCTTTATAATGGCCATCTTCTTCAGTTGTAAATGTTTTCATAGCCATGGAAACATTGCTCAATTCCTCTATCACACCTTTCCTTGAAGATCCTAAAATTTCAGACAAGGTTGATGTTTGCTTGACTTGTTTAAATTTATTTTGCCACATCTCTTTCGCCGAGTTTGCGCTAAACAACTGACCATGCTGTCCAAGAGTATTCCTTAACTCTATATCTCCGTACTCTCCCTTTTGTGATAATTAGTGGATGTCCCGCGCGATGCGCGTGTTCATTATTAGTTATTTTATAATACTCATATGTATTATAATATTTGAAAAATTAATTTCGATTATGTATTATATGTCACTAAAATAATGAATGAAAAAAAATTGTAACACAATATATCCATAAGTAACCATAATTAATTAGACTCTAAAAATGCCACTATATGCCCTTTTTGGTTTGATCAGGTATACATGTATATTTAGTTCTTACATTAAACCGTTTCCAATATAAATTTTTTTTATTATTTCCTTTTCTTCTCTTTTAGAAGTATTTATTTTTTTTAAAAAGAAAACATGTGAACTTTTGAAGGCTAAACATCTAAGATTTAAGGTTTATAATTTCTAATTCGTAAAACTAAATATACATGCCAAGAGATTAAAAATAAAATAATAATTGAACAGGGAAATATAAACTTATACTATATCATATCTTACGTTTAATTTTACTTTCATCTGAGTACCTTAATCACTTACAAAGATTAAACACTTTCCAAAAATATAAATAAAGACAAAAAACACATACCTTTTAGAAACCCCATATGTTTTTAAAGCGTTGTATCAAGCTTTGATAGTGTTGTTAAGAAGTTTAGATCATATGCACCTGAAACCAAAGCCAATGTTATACTCTTTTTGACACTAATTTCTCACTCTGTCTCTCTATCTCTCCAGTCCTATTTTTCTTTTGGCCTTTTGATATTTTGTGAAACTAGAATATGTAAAAAAAACATGAAAACTAACACTGAATGGAGAAAACGTTTCATTTTTTAAATTAATGAAATTAAAAGTGGAAGAGTTCAAGAAGTTGAAAAAGGGAGTAGAACCAAATCTTTTAATTTTCTGCATTTATGGATTAAACTAATCATTGATAAGTATTATTTTATTTATTTATTTATTTATTTTTTTTTGAGAATCAAGAACTAGAATTTTACTAGGATGAAAACAAATCAGCCATAATCGGCATAGAGTACATGAGAAAGGTGTGGAGGGATATTCACCATCCATACAGAAAAACCCCTAACATGTCTAGCATGTTGGGCTAGGTTGTGTGCTACCATATTACCCGTTCGACCAACGTGAGAGAATCTAATAATTCCATCTGTCATCATGGCTTTCACTGAGCTGAGAATATGACCAAAGGAGGATAGAGATGCCTCTTCAGACTTCAGAGTTTTTATTATGTTTGCGGAATCGCCTTCTAGTATGAATGAAGTGAAACCGAGCCCCTGTGCAAAAGAAATAGCTCTAGCAGCAGCTAAAGCTTCTGTGATATCTGGCAAGAAAGGAAGAGGTGCTTGCTTTGATAGAGAGGCTAGAGCTTGTCCTCTGCTATTTCGGATAACAGCCCCTAATCCTGCTTTGCCCATATCTTTAAATTGAGCTCCATCAAAGTTAACTTTGATTTCCCCCTCCGTTGGTGGTGACCATCGAACCCGAGGATGAGGAGAGTCTCTGAAGTAAGTAGCATCCACTGAATTTGCTTGTCGAAAGTCTTCCAAGGCATGAATCGCTGAAGGTGCAACCTGTACTAGTGGGAAATCTGTTGAAGACGTACGAACCCGGTTATGGCGATGCCAAAGGGTCCACATCACTGAGGCTAGCAGTTTTGGATTTTTCTGTTCTTTGTCCGCATAAGTGAGCACTTCCTGAATTGATGAAAATGTCCTTTTCTGCCTGAACGAAAAAGTAGACAACGTTCCCCACACCTGTGAAAGCTGTTCGCAACCCCATAGTGCATGGAACACCGACTCAGTTTCGTGTTTGCACAGATC
The DNA here is from genome assembly GCA_032727855.1 of Quercus ilex subsp. ballota. Lineage (NCBI taxonomy): Eukaryota > Viridiplantae > Streptophyta > Magnoliopsida > Fagales > Fagaceae > Quercus > Quercus ilex. The sequence goes on along the minus strand of CM064916.1, from coordinate 24,342,600 downwards.
GCATACGTCTTTGCTTATGATGTGCCTCCGTCTCAGATTTTGTTTTACCGGTAAAGCATTATGACAAGTCCTCCATAAGAAATTTCGGACTTTGCTTTGTACATTGAGACTCCATATCAACTTCCACACTACATTGCCCGGTTGTGCTGAAACCTCTTGTGGAGTTGTTGCTTGATCTGCTGTGATAAACCTTGTGCCTGATCTCACTATGTAATTTCCTGAAGGGGTGAAAGGCCACACAACAGTATCCTCCACTGCATTTGGACACAAGGAATGCTTTGGATCAATTCTACTTCCTGTGGGGTGAAAAGTCCATTCAACAGATTTGAATCCCACTTCTTTGTTTGTGGGTCTATGAGCGCCGAAACTTTCATCTCCTCAAAACCAGTCACCACTTAAGATTCAATTCTCGGATGATCTTTAGAAGGCAGCCAAGCGTCATTCCATACACTAATAGCATCACCACAGCCTACTCTCCACCGTGCACCCTTCACCAATAAATCTCTTCCTTTTAATATGCTATGCCATGCATAAGACCCTGACCTTGATTGAGACGCTTCTAAGATAGAGCAATTTGGAAAAAACCTCGCCTTAAAAACTATATAAAATAGAGAGTTTTTTTGGTGAAGTAATCGCCAAGCTTGTTTTGCTAAAAGGGCATCATTGAAATTTGCCAAATCTTTAAACCCCATACCACCTTCCAACTTTGGCTTATAAAGGGTATCCCACTTGACCCAATCAACCTTCCTCCTATTACCTTTCTGGCCCCACCAAAACTTTCTTATGAGACTCTCAATATCTCCACAAAGTCCCAAGGGAAGCTTGAAGCAGCTCATTGTGTGGGTTGGTATTGCTTGGACCACGGCCTTGATAAGAATCTCTCTACCTGCTTGAAACAGAAGCTTTTCTTTCCACCCTTGAATTTTTTTCCATACTCTCTCTTTGATGTAGTTGAAGCTGGCTTTCTTGTTTTTTCCCACCAAAGATGGTAATCCCAAGTATTTCTCGTATTGTAGTATCTCTGGTACTTCCAAGACAGATTTGATCTGGTTTTTTACTCCCCCTGAGGTGGACTTGCTGAAAAAGATGGTAGTTTTAGCCTTATTGATTTGTTGACTTGAGCATCTTCCGTAAGTTTCAAGTATATCCAAAACTTGTTGGCATTCCCGGATTGTTGCCCTGCAAAATAATAGGCTATCATTTGCAAAAAAGAGATGGGTTAGTCTTGGGCTGTTTCTGCATAGGGCATAACCCTTAATATCACCCTTCTCCTCCGCCTTAGTGATGAGGCCATTTAAACCTTCAGTGCAAAGTAGGAAAAGGAATGGTGACAGAGGGTCTCCTTGACGGATACCTCGAGTAGGTTTTATCATTCCTTTTGGCTCTCCATTCACCAAGATAGAATAAGAAACAGTCTTGACACAGAGCATCAATAATTTTATCCATCTTTCAGTAAACCCCACACGTCTCATGACTGATTCAAGGTATGACCACTCCACCTTGTCAAATGCTTTGCTCATATCTAATTTGATAGCCATATAGTCTTCCTTGCCCACATGTTTCTGCATACTATGGAGAGATTCAAAAGCAACTAGAATATTGTTAGAAATTAATCTGCTTTTTGTAAAGGCATTTTGATGTTCAGAGATGATTTTTGGGAGAATTTTCTTTATTCTATTAGCCAAGACTTTTGAAAATATTTTGTATAACACGTTACAAAGGCTGATGGGTCTAAAATCTGAAGCATATTCGGGGGTGTTTTTTTTTGGGATGAGTGTAATAAAAGTATGATTGAGATTATTAGGGAGATATGCAGAATTTAGGAAGTGTAAAACTGATTGAGTAACATCGTTACCAATTGTACCCCAGTAGTGTTGGTAAAATAAAGGAGGCATTCCGTCTGGTCCTGGTGCTTTGAGTGGTGCCATTTCTTTCATTGCTTTTTGAACTTCCCATGCAGTAAAGTCTTGTGCCAGCTGATTGTTCAAATCTAAATTTATTACCTTCTCAATAGACTCTGTGGCTGCATCATTTGGTTCCTGATTGGCCGAAGTGTATAACTCCTGGAAATAACCAATAAGTATCTCGGCTACATCCTCATTGCTTGAACTCCACTGCCCATTTGTTGACCGAAGCTTCTGGATAGTATTTTTTCGCCTTCGTTGAGTAGCCCGGCTGTGAAAATACTTTGAGTTTCGGTCACCCTGAGTAGCCCAATGCACCTTTGATCTTTGAAACCATAGCCTGTTTTCCTTGTCCATCAGGTCTGTAATCTCCTTCTTTAAATTCTGTATTTTGAAATTTTGTCCAGTGCGCATTGCCTTCTTCTCAGCTTCTACCAACTCTTTCCTTTTTTCCTTCAAAGTATTTCTAATGTTGCCGAAGTGGTCCTTCTCCCATCTTTTTAATTCTCAGCCACACTTTTCAATTTTTCTCATGACTTTTGTTGCAGGATCATCTACTTCCCGTGCTTCCCAACTTGCTTCAACAACTTCTGAACATGTATGGTCCGACAGCCAAGCCTCTTCGAATTGGAACGGTTTTGTTACTGATTGAACTTCGAGGCCCTCCATATTGATCCATAGTGGGCTATGATCCGAAGAGTCTAACTTGAGGTGATGGACTTTTGTACCTGCAAATCTCAAAAGCCAATCGTTAGTAGCCAAAGCACGATCAAGCCTCTCCCATATTGAGTGACCTGTAGAAAAATGTTTCTGCCATGTATACCAGGAGCCTGCAAAACCGAGATCAATAAAACCACACTCATCTGCTACATCCCGAAATAATTGCACCTGTGCTTGGTTTCTGCTACTTCCTCCCAATTTCTCAGAGCTTCTCATAATCTCATTAAAATCCCCGGCACACAGCCAAGGGATATTAAACTTTCTGTGAAGTTGACGAAGCTTATTCCAAGACTCAATCCGTTTATGCGTCACAGGTTCACCATAAAATCCTGTGAAACGCCATGCTTCCTTCTTTCCTTTATTGATGATGGAATCTATATGATTTGGTGAGAAAGAGTCAACGTGCAAGTCCACTGAATTTCTCCAATAAAGTGCTAGACCCCCACCTCTGTTATTTCTTTCAACAAAAAATAAGTTATCAAATTCAATTTTCCGCTTAGTCTCCTTTAGCCTTGCTTCATCCGCCCACGTTTCGGCTATAAACAGGACGGAGGGATCTTTTGCTCGAATCACTACTTCAAGCTCTTTTTCTGTCTTTGGGTTCCCAAGCCCGCGGCAGTTCCACACTATGATGCTCATGGTTCTTGGCGGGGCTGCACAGCAGCCTCCGCCATTGAAATTTTTGTGTTCTCATCCTTTGAAACCAAGACTTTCTTCTTTGGTAATTCGGGATGGGCTTCCTCTTTGAACTCTCTGTTTCTTTTGTTTAGAACAGAGTGTTGGGTAGAGTTTTCAGGTAACATGTTACTTCGGGCCAATCTCTTCCACGTGCATAGAGTTGAAGTGTCATGTGGGGTAACTTGGATGGTCACGTGGGGGGGGGGGGGGGGGGGGGGGTTAATTTGTTTCTCACTTCCTAAAATATCAGCATTCATTTCAGAATTATTCTGGCCCATGACAGTTGGCATATTATTTGTAGAAATTGCATGGGAGTCAAACATCTTCAATGCCGTATCAATTTCAGCAATTTGATTCTCAAAATCTTGTGGACGGTTATCGGGTGGGGAGGAATTTGAGGTGGAATTAATTACCTGAATCATTGGAGATAATGATGGACTTAAATTCTGCACTAAATCCTCCACAATATCTGCTGTTTCCATTTGTGAAACACTAGAGTTGTCCACGTTGGAAGGAACGTTACTACCCCCTGTCAGAGCAGGTCCGGCCTGCAAAGGCTAAACGAAAAAGTACTCATACAAAGCGCCACATGACAGAGCCTCATGCACTTCCGCATGAGGTATTTGCTTTTATATATATATTGATTGATATTGATTGATATGATCTAGAAATCAACCAAAGATTTGAGTTAAGAGTATGAACCGGTTGTAAAATGTTTTTTTTAGAGGAAGTCATCAAACCAACTATATGCACCAACCGAGCCTGGATGAACTTGGACAGAGGTAAACGGTATTTATGAAAAAGAAAATGCTATATATTCATATACTTGAATCAATACCATTATTATTTCATTAAGGCACTTAGTCCAACCTTGCCCCACACAAAGCTTAAAATAAATAAATAAAAGACCACAAGAAGTGCACATTTATTCAATGCTAAAAATTGATGATGCTGTAGAAGAGTAATACTAGCTAACAAAAAAGAATGACAAAAGCATCGATCATTGATTATGTTTTGTCTTTTACTAATTGGAAAATTGAATTAGAATTAAAAAAAAAGGTTTGTAAATAAATAAATTTTAGGATGAATCTTCATTGATCAACTAGAAATATGTAACTTCAAGAGTAATGATGTTTGTTTATGTAAGTGTTTAAGTTCCGTTGGTTGGAGGTTGTTAAGAGCCACGTACCCAGGGGCAGAATCAAAGGAGCGACGAGGGGGGCACCTCCTCCCACGACTCCTCCCAAAAAAGTCCTTCATATATTTCTATAAAGTTGAGTTTGCTCCTAAATTTAGAATAGAAAAAGAAACATTTTCTCATTTCTACTCTATAGTATAATCAAACAAACCATACCTTGACATGAAATAATAAATAAATAAAATGCACATTTCTACTTGAGAAAGTCTAGAGTCACAACAAAATCTCACATTATTTTAACAACACTCTTGTTATTAGTAGGGATGGCTCCAAGAATAAATATATTTTATTTTATTTTGACCAATGATGTACTGACACCTCAATTCATTGTAAAAATATTGTGAAATTTTGTGGTGTTACTCAAACAACTCCTCCCACTTTAAACAATGAGTCTGACACAAAATAAATGCCACTAAATCTGTTTAACAGATTTTGTATGACAATTATTTTTGTTATTAGGTTCTAAAGAATTAGAAACTAATGTATTAGAACTTCATTTTGTAATGTTGGCAAACCATGATCAAAACAGTTTAGTCTTGTTTAGACTTGCTCAAAGTATATGTTTCTTTATGTAAAGTTGGAATCGAGTTGCTTCAGGATTTACTGTGTAAATCTGCTTGGCTCGATCGATCAAGAATTAGACTCGACCGATCGAAAGTCGTGCAGATTGATTTTTCTGCAGAATTTCCAACTCAACCCAAGCTCATTTGACGTGTTGGGTTTTATGTTTTGTCTTAAGTATAAAAGGGAAAACCCTAGCCACGTTTTGAGGTTGCTCTTTATGCTATGTGTGTGAATCTTCTGTGAGATCTAGAGGTGGTTACCTTCACACATACTTAGGGTTTCCAAGGTTCAAGATTATGTCAAAAACTTGGTGATCATTCAGTTGTAGATTCAAGAGCTTAAAGATACATAAGCGGGAGTTCTTGTACTTGCTGAAAATTTAAGAAAGAAGTAGTCTGTGGACTCGGAGCTGTCACGTGGTTGTGACAGTAAGTTTCCTACTCAAGGTAGCAATAAGATGTTAGTGGTCTAAGTCGCTATTTTGTAAACTTCAATTCTTTCATAGTGGATTCGTTTTACCTTGAGAATAACTAAGTTAAATCCTCCCCAGATTTTTTACTGGTTTCGTTTTCCTGGGTCATCATATCTTTGTGTTCTTTATTTTCTGCACTTTACATTGATATGATATATTTGTGTTAACCTAGATATGATAATTTGACTAAAAAATCACTTGGCTAATTAACTAGGTTAATCTGGTTATGTTTTAAGGGGTCTAAAAACGTACAGTTGTTTATAATTTTATTATTAACATCGACTAATAATTTTAGGTTCTTTATTATTATTATTTTTTAATCTTGCCCCCCTAAATTGAAATCTTGGCTCCACCACTGCTTGTATCTCAACTGATACTTCCTGATATTTTCAATGAAGATATTTAAAGTTTAAATTTTCCCACCCAATTGAGTTTGTAACTATTGAATTATTTAAAATAATAAAAAAGGGTTTTTCTGGTGATTGAAATACTCCTATCAAGGTGGGTTTGTGTTACAATCTAAGTGTCTCACTAGTGCAAGCTTAACAATGCTCGTATAAGTTCTTGAGAACTCTTCCCTTGCAAGCATGTGTGAGTTCTACCAATGGATTTGCGTATTTGTAGTTGGGTTTGCTTATTTTGTTATTTACTTTTTGTCTCAACTTTTTTTTTTTTCTAAATTTTTTTATAAATAAGTTAGTTTTTAGTTATTTGTCACACACACGCACACAAGCTTAAGCATAACATTTATTGCTGTTACGCTCATGTTGAGTCACTTCATTGTCTCAACTTTTTTTTTTTTAAATAAATTTTTTATAAATAAGTTAGTTTTTAGTTATTTGTCACACACACACACACACACACAAGCTTAAGTGCCACATTTATTTCTGTTATGCTCATGTTGAGTCACTTCATTTGCCATGTCAATGACCATATTCTTATTCTTTTTTTATTATTTATTTTTTACCTTTTATTTTTTACAATATAAAATATATAAACCTATTGGCTTTACAAATTTATCTTAGATGGTTTTAACTTTACATATTTATTTACTTTAATTTTGATTTTATAACTAAATAATATATCAAAGAAAAATAAAAAATAAAATGTTGTTTATACATATTCATTTTGGGCGGTTTTAACTTTACATATAATTTTGCCTTTACATATTTATATTTGAAAAACGAAATCAATCAAGAAAAAAAAAATGTCTATAAAAATTTATTCATAGGTCTTGCTTAATCTTTGATGATATAAAAGATACAACTTAACAATTGCCACATATGAGGAGTCTGAATCAAGTGTGTGCTATAGATCTCCTACTAGAAGTTTGTATTCTTATTGTCCTATTATTGACTAATTCATATGTGTTCTTTGATGCAAAAAAAAAAAAAAATATATATATATATATATATATATATATATTATCACTTTACTTACAATGCTAAATGAATAATATTTGTTGTTGACCCGATTTAGGGGAAATTATATTATAATATGTCATATTTTGTGTTGTCAAATTTTAATTTATTTGGGAAACTACAGGATAGTTTGGACAATATGATAAAGAACAGTTTGTATAATTGATGGAGATGGTTTTTGTGAAGTTTCCTTTGATTATTTGTAAATATTTTGTTTAATAAATTAGCAGTAAATTATTATTTCTTTGTTAAAGATATTATGATGTTTCTAGATACTTGAGTAATTGTTTTAAGTGTTTACCAATATTTATATTGCTCTCCATCTTCCTTATTCCATTTGTGTATTCTTTGAGATTTTCAAGAAAACAAATTCAATTTTGTGTTTAAAATTATTTACTTATTTGTTCATTATTCACATGTTGCATTAGATTATGACAGTATTTACACAATACTTCCTTTTATTTTTTCAAAATTTTTGTCTACTTTTTTTTCACTTTGGAATTGTACTTTTTTTAAAAAATAATATTATTTTAAGGAAAATGAATTACAATCAACATTGTATAAAGCTACACCAAACACTTTTCCTTGGGATAAGCCAACTATTTCTATTGTGTGACTTCAAAATCTTATTAAAATTTTTGAATTTGATTATGCATTAGATATTTGTCCTGATCACATTACATTTGATATGTTTTACATATTTGGGAGATGAAGTTTGACTTTGATGTGATTTTTATTTTTCCTTTTATTATTATTTTTTTTTGAATTGTAGTTTTGTTGAGTTCAATTTACTAGAAGGCAATCACCCATAAATGATTCTCTCTCCTGAGCAAAAGAAAATTAATAATAAAATCTAACTCCATAACCCGTCAACTTAGGCTGACGAAGCTATGGAGTAAGGGGCAGTTGATAAGGGTAAAATTGTAAGTATACATTCATTGATGGAAAGGCATAGAGCGATGTTCCAAACAAACCCATCGGCTTTACTTGTGTCCATCAACAAGTGACAACAGTAGGGAGTCTATAGCTTTAAGTTGACGAGGTCAACTTAGGGAGGATGGAAAGCTGACGCCACTAAGCTGAAGGAGATACACGAGACTGACGGTTTTGACATAATCTTGACTTGGCCACCACGCATGCGTATATAAGGAAATGTTTTGTGCCCACGCTTAGTGTTAGTCTCCTACAAGGAAATGATTCTGCAATATACGCTTATAAGGATTCCTATAAGGAAAAGACTTCTAAACCAAGAAAGAGATGTCAACCCTCTACTACTATAAAAGCTTCAAGACCCTCACGAACCAAGATATGCATAATTCACCCCAGCTCTGGCACTCTAGAGTTGTGAGAAATTCTAACTTGACCTTCGAAGGGTATTTGGCTGGCACCACACCGGTGCTCTCTATTAGGTCTTCTTTTTTTGTTGTGCATGTGTTGTTTTGAGCACGTGAGGATCGTGTGATTTACTGGTGGTTTTTTACGGCATCATCAGTTGGTGCTGTCTGTGGGAATTTTGCGATTTGTAAGCCATATTATCGCTTCTCGGACAAAAAGTTGCATGGTACTTAATCGCTCGATGGCGACCACCAATAACGTTCAAGGAGATGAATCGCGACCCACTGCCCTAATGAGGCAGGTCCAAACCCTCACAGTAGTAGTAGAATGTCTCACCAAACAGAATCATGACCTAGAAGAACAGCTGCGGCAGAAGAACGCAGCGATGGGTACCTAAGAGGAAGACCAAGAAGGCACCAGTGCTAGGAGAAGAGACCAAGAGGGGCCGGAGGGTAGCAACACCCCAAATAAACCAGAGCGACAGGACATAAGCCCCCTTCCATCATAGACACGACTCCCCCTCGCATTGTCTTAGAGATGTAGATGATGAAGGAACAGATGGACTTTATGATGAACGCCCTCAGAGGGCGATTGTCTAGCAACCTCGATGACTTGGTCCATCGAACAGATTCACCGTTCACCGCTTCCGTCAATTCCTTCCCCCTTCCAACAAAGTTTCGTATGCCGCAGATAGAAAGCTATGATGGAGCCAAAGACCCCTTAGATCACTTGGAATCCTTCAAGACCCTAATGCACCTTCAAGGAGTAGCTGACAAGATCATGTGTAGGGCCTTCCCTACCACGCTGAAGGGTCCCACAAGAATTTGGTTTAGCAGGTTGAAGCCTAACTCCTTCAGTACTTTCAAGGAGCTAAGCGCCCAGTTTGCTTTGCACTTCATCGGGGGACACAGGTATAAAAAGTCTACTACATGCTTGATGAGTATTAGGCAACAGGAAGATGAGATGCTGAGGTTTTATATAACACGTTTTAACAAAGAGGTGCTTTCAATCGATGAAGCCGATGACAAGATACTCATAGCCGCTTTCACAAATGGGTTGGGGAAGGGTAAGTTTCTATTTTCACTATATAAGAACGACCCAAAGACTATGTTGGATGTGCTTTACAGGGCAACGAAATACATGAACCCCGAAGACGCGCTTTTAGCCTAAGCGAAAAAACCCAAGAAGAGAGAAAGGTAGGAAGATACACGACAGCATAGAGGGCGGAAGATGGCAAGAACTGGAGAACGAAGGGATGACGGGAGCTCTAAGCCCCCTACGGGGAGATTCACAAGCTTTACTCCACTGACTGCCTCAATCGACCAAGTCCTAATGCAAATCAAGGATGAGGGAGCCTTAACCTTCCTCGGATAACTGAAGGGAGATCCCAACAAACGATCTAGAGACAAATACTGCCGTTTCCATCGAGATCATGGTCATGACATAGCCGATTGCTACGACTTGAAATAGCATATCGAAGCCCTCATCAGGCAAAGGAAGTTACAAAAGTTCGTCAACAGGGAGAGAGCGGATCTGCCTCTTCAAGAGCAAGCTTCCCGACAGGACAACGAGTGTCCTAGACAACCTTTAGGAGACATAAAGATGATTGTGGGAGGCACGACAACCACCAGCTCGTCCAAAATGGCTTGAAAGACTTACCTTAGAATGGTTCAGAACGTTCAGCTAACGGGCGTCGTCTAGAAGATGCCGCTGGTCAACAACCCCATTATTGGTTTCTCGGAAGAAGATGCCCGACGTTTTCACCACCCGCATGATGACACACTTGTCGTTAGCATCCAAGTAGGAGGCTATAACACATACCGGGTCTTAGTTAACAATGGAAGCTCCGCAGACATTTTCTACTACCCAGCGTTCCAACAGATGCGGATCAACAGAGAATGTCTAGTTCCAACCAACGCTCCACTTGTCGGGTTTGGAGGAACAAAAGTATACCCTCTCGGTGCAGTCACATTGCCTATCACAATTGGAGATTATCCTTAGCAAATCACTAGGGATGTTACATTCCTTGTTGTCGATTGCTCCTCCGCCTACAATGCCATCATAGGATGACCTACCTTTAACTCATGGAAGGCCGTAACTTCAGCCTACCATCTGATGATTAAGTTCCCCACTGAGTATGGAGTAGGGAAATTGCGAGGGGATCAAATAACTGTGTGCGAATGCTATATTGCGATGCTGGAAATGGACAACCATCTATAGACCATGAGCATAGAAGAACAACGGACGGGGGTGGAGCCCGTAGAGAGGCTCGAGGAGATACCCCTCGACAGTTCCAGATTAGACAGAACCACGAGGATTGGCACTCTCACTAGCCCAATGGTTCGCCTAGCACTCGTAGCCTTCCTCAAGGAAAACCAGGACGTGTTTGCCTGGAGTCATAAAGACATGCCAGGAATCGACCCTTCAGTCATGCTACACAGGCTGAATGTGTCGCCCTCTTTTCCACCCGTCCGTCAGAAGAAGCGAGTGTTCGCCCAAGAACGAGACCAAGCAATAGCAGAATAAGTCGGCAAGTTACAAGAGGCAGGTTTCATCAAGAAAGTATACTATCCCGATTGGCTAGCAAATGTGGTAATGGTCAAGAAAGCCAACGGGAAATGGAGGCTGTGCGTAGACTTTATAGACCTGAAAAAAGCATGCCCCAAGGATAGCTACCCTCTCCTTCGAGTCGATGTACTAGTAGACTCTACAGCTCAGCACCAACTGCTGAGCTTCATGGATGCCTTTTCAGGTTATAATCAGATCCGGATGGACGAAGCGGACTAGAAGAAGACTTTATTTGTTACCAGCCAAGGTCTTTTTTGTTACAAAGTGATGCCATTTGGCCTTAAGAACCTGGGTGCGATATATCAAAGACTCATGAACAAGATGTTTGTAAACCAAATTGGAAGGAATGTTCAAGTCTACGTCGACGACACATTGGTAAAAAGCCGAAGAGAGGAGGACCATTTGAAAGATCTCGAGGAAACTTTTAGCACCCTTTGTTCCTACAACATGAAGCTCAATCCCAGTAAGTGTGCATTTGGAGTGACAGTAGGAAAATTCCTTGGTTTTATGGTGTCTCAAAGAGGTATCGAGGCCAACCCAGACAAGATCAGAGCTATAGTAGAGATGGCCCCCCCCCCCCAAAAATGTGAAAGAAGTGCAGAGTTTAAACGGAAAAGTAGTAGCCTTAAACAGGTTCGTATCAAGGGTGATGGATAATTGTTTACCCTTCTTTCGTATGTTGAAGAAGTCTTTCGAATGGATTGCTAAGTGTCAGCAAGCGTTTGAGGATTTGAAAGCTTACCTCTCTTCCCCACTGTTGCTAAGTCCTTCGCAACCGGGGGAAGAGCTCTTCCTCTATTTGGCTGTCTTCCTAGCAGCCGTCAGCGTGGCCTTGGTCAAAGAAGAAGATAAGGTTCAAAAGCCCGTATACTACACCAGCCAGGCATTTTGTGGTGCAGAGGAAAGGTATCCACCCATGGAAAAGCTCGCCTTCGCTTTAGTTACGGCAGCCCGCAAACTTAAACCATACTTTCAAGCCCACACGATGATCGTCCTAACCAACAAGCCCTTACGATGGGCAAGAGCAACCCTAAAGCTGCTGGTAGGTTAGCATTATGGGCAATAGAGTTGAGTGAGTTTGACATTCAGTACCACCTACGTACCGCAATTAAGGGACAGGTCGTCCCTGACTTCATAGCAGAATTCACCAACGGGGAAGACAAGGGGGAAGATGAATGCCCTCAATGGAGTATACATACAGACGGGTCGTCCAATAGGCAGGCTGGGGGAGTAGGTGTCGTGCTCCTTTCTCCTGAAGGAGACAAGATTGAATGTATGGTCTGCCTCAACTTCCCTACCACTAACAATGAAGCAGAGTACGAAGCCTTAGTGGCAGGACTTGATATCACCAAAGCATCAGGAGCTGAAAGGTTGGTTCTTTACTGCGACTCTCAGGTCGTCACTAACCAAGTGAATGGGAATTATGAGTGCAAAGGTGAAAAAAATGAAGAAATACCTGGAGCAAGTAAAGAGAAGGGTAGACGAGTTGAAGGTTAAGATCGTCCAAATCCCTAGAGGAGAAAACGAGTAAGCCGACTGCCTCGCCAAAGCCGCTTCAGTAGAACATATGACGCCTTTGATAATGTACTATCTTTTGTTTAGCTTTCTCCACTAATAGATTCCGTGGATGTGCAGGAGATAGACTCTAAAAGCGACTGGACCACACCATTAATCTCTTACTTAAAAAATGGCGTCTTATCGAACGAGAGGGAGGCCGCAAGAAAGCTGAAGGTCCAAGCAGTGCGATTCATCTTGATGAAGGACATCTTGTACAAGAGAGGCTTCTCCTACCCATACCTAAGGTGTTTGGGTCATGAAGAAGTAGACTATGTCATGAGAGAAGTACACGACGGGATCTGCAGAAACCATTTAGGGTCACGGTCGTTGGTACACAAACTAATTCGAGCAGGGTACTACTGGCCCATCATGCAGAGGGATGCCCAGACTTATGTTAAAGCTTGCCAAAAGTTCAGCAATACCATTAGATAGCCGTTTGAAGAGTTGACCCCAATAATAGCCCCATGGCTGTTTGCTTAGTGGGGATTAGACATCAAGGGGCCATTCCCAATAGCGGTACAACAACTGAAGTTCATGATAATGGGTATAGACTACTTCATAAAATGGGTGGAAGCTGAAGCCTTAGCCATTATTACAAAGAAGAATGTACGAAGTTTCGTTTGGAGGTTCATCGTATGCAGGTTTGGGATCCCTAGAGTCTTAGTCTCAGACGATGAGAAACAATTCGATAATGACTCCTTACGGGAATTTTGCTCGCAATTAGGGATCAGAAATCACTACTCTTCCCCCGGCCACCCTCAAGTTAACGGATAGGTTGAGGTCACGAACCGATCCTTGCTCAAAATTATCAAGACTCAACTTGAGGGGGCAAAGGGTATATGGCCAGAAGAGCTGCCAAGCATATTATAGGCGTACAGGACAATAGCAAGGACTCCTACAGGAGAGACACCGTTTCGGGTAACATACGGGAGCAAAGTAGTTATTTCAGCTGAGGTCGGACTCATAAGCTACAGGGTGGACAAACATGATGAACACAAGAATGACGAGGCTATGCGTCTATAGCTTGATCTAGTTAACGAAGTTAGGGCAACAGCCGAACAAAGACTCGCACGGTACTAGGACCGCATGGCCAAGCACTACAATTCCCAAGTCTGACACAGAGATTTTCAGATTGGAGATCTTGTTCTAAGGAAGGTCATGGGTGCCACTAGAGACCTTGCCTAGTAGAGGCTCGGCCTCAATTGGGAAGGACCCTATAGAATCACGTCATGGTAGAGGAAAGGCACCTACCATCTGGAGACACTAGACGGACGAAAACTACACCATTCATGGAACGCAGAGCACCTACGGAAGTATTACCAGTAGAGAGGATGGCATGAAAAGCAGCCGCCCTTTATTTCTAGTTTACCTTAGTTAATTTTAGTTATACTCCTCAGTTTTTCTATTTACTTTAGTTTTGCTACAATAACTCTTTTAGAGCCCAAATGACAAGTCTTCTGCTTTTAAAGAACTACTTTTTCTACGAATGCATGGTTTATCATAATAAGAGGAGCTTATTCAGACATGGCTAAGGTGTTCGTCTACAGAAATTTGTCCATAAAGTGGACAAGTTTATTAAAGTCCATAAAGTGGACTACTTCATCCCTGAAGGATGAAATATTATCAAGTCCACGAAATAGACGAGCTTATTATTATTGTCCATAAAGTGGACAAGTTTATTAAAGTCCATAAAGTGGACGACCTCATCCCAGAAAGATGAAATATTATCAAGTCCACAAAGTGGACGAGCTTATTAGTATTGTCCATAAAGTGGACAAGTGTATTAAAGTCCATAAAGTGGACTACCTCATCCCAGACGGATGAAATATTATCAAGTCCACAAAGTGGACGAACTTATTAGCATTGTCCATAAAGAGGACGAATTTATTAAAGTCCATAAGGTGGACGACTTCATCCTAAAAGGATGAAATATTATCAAGTCCACCTAGTGGACAAGTTTCTCCATAAAGCGGATGAATTCAATAACAAGTCCACAAAAGGGACAAACTTAAGTCCATAAAGTGGACGGGTTCATTGGTCCACAAATTGAACGAGTCCATTACTTAAAAAAGTGGACAAGGTCATTGAAGCTGATGGCTCCATAAAATTGCCATTACTCAACAAAGTGGACGAGTTTAATAATAAGTCCATAAAATTGCCATTACTTAACAAATTGCCATTACTTAATAAGTCCATGAAAGTGGACAAGGCTATAAGGTAGACGGATTTATTGGTCCATAAAATGAGTAAGTTCTTTCAGGAGAACAAATTATGATTACAAAGACCACAAGACAAGGAACAGACCTAACTAAGCTGACAGACTCAGTAAAAAGCCAAGAAACAAAATCAAGTCTACAAAGTAGATGTCCTTAGGTGGACGAGCCTATTGTGTAAGGCAAACGGGTTTGTCTCTAACTTATGAAAACATATTATACAAGCACGAGAAAATGGACATATAGATAAAGAGCAACGCATACATGCTGAAAGTGACGGATACCAAATACCATAAATAAAGTGGAGTTTTTACAAACAAAGCCCAAAAAAACAAAAAGGGCATTGTCTAGAAATTAGATTACAATTATAATAAAAAGGAAATAAAGATCCTAAGTTCATGAGGCCGGGAGGTCTTGTGGGGTCCCGTAACCCTTGGTCTAATCTGGGGCATCTTGAGTTAAAGGGTTGTCGGCAATGGGAGGATTGGCCGACAGAGTCAGAGGAATGATGGGAGGATTCACGGCAGACTGAGCAAGGATGACACCATCATCTTGAGTACCTTGCTCTGACTTGGTGGCGCCATCAGCCTCTTCAGGAGTAGTGTCACTTGCAGGTGTTGTTGGCAAAGGGTCATCCATTGAGACCTTTGCCAAATCCAGCTGAGGATAATTCTATTTAACCTGTTTAAGGTAATCCTCAAACCCCACACCATAATATTCGGCACAGGAATCAATGTATGCCTGCGACTCCTTAAACTCTTTTACAGCGTCAGCCTTGGCCATCTCCACCTGGCCCAGCAGAGCCGACAACTCCTTCTCCGCCATCTCCTTGGCTCCTTGATCTTTTTTCCTCTAATGACCCTCCTCCTCCAATTTCTCTTTCAACTCTTTCACCTCCTTGTTAAGAGTACGGAGGGCATCCTTATATTGATCTTGCCTGTCGGTCAGGTTCTTGATACGCTTTTCCTGATGGACAATCACCCCTTCGTTGGCAACGCCCTTGACTTGTAAAGCCTTTATATGAACTAGTGCCTACAAGATAGAGCGACCGTCAGCTGGTTAGCATGAAAATGAATAAATAAAAGAAAGAATGAAAAGTACTTACCCGAGCAAGGTTAAAGAGGCCTGAATCCCCCAGCTCCCCCGTCGCCTGGCCAACACAAGGGTCTGCGTCTTTATCTTTGATAATGGACTCAAGCATCTCGATAGCATAATCCTTGTGGGTAAGGAGACGACACTCAGAATCTTGAGTGACGAGGCCAAGCGTCGTTATCAATCCCTTGCCAGCCCTGTGCTTTGGAGGTGACGTCTTCTTAGGAAGCTTCTCTCTAGGGGTGACAGACGCCTTTTTCAATGGACGATCGTCCTTCCCGTTAGCTTTCCTCTTAGCCGCCCCCTTGCCAACGGCCTTAGGGGCTGACGAGGACTCCCCCACCTTAGTTTTCTTCTCTTTCTCCTTTTAACGAGCAGCAGCTGCCCTTACCCTCTGCCTGGCTGCCTTCATTTCTACAAAAACGAATGACGAATATTCGCACAAGTAACAATAAAAAAGAAAACGAGTGTAAAAAATGACAGGAGAAATTAGTAATACTTACATTGATAGGAATAGCCGTTCAGCTTACGAGCTATCGGCGTCGGCTCTGGACCTCCGTAATAAAGGTGTAGAGTGTCGACTGTAATAAGAGCTCGACACTTTCGCTCCTCCAATGGGATCTCTGTTACCTGACGGATGAAGTCTTCCTGCTCCTCTGTAATGCAAGGATGAATGCTAGCTGAAAATAAGGGAAGTAGACGGTGTTAGAGGTTTGAAGCAAACAAACAAAGGAAAAAGAGCAAACGAGATTAACCTGAATCCTTGACAAAAGCCCAAGTGTTGTCAAAATAACCATGGGGCATCATCTCCCATTACTCCTGATGACACACCCAGTTCATCCATTTTACAAAGAAATACCTGCCCTTCCAATTCCTATTGGAATCAGGCGTATCAGATACCAACTTCAGCCCCTTCTTCCTCGCCGCAAAGTGGTATTTCCCCTGAGATGAGACTATATGTTCCGGTCGATAGCACCAAAAGAACTCATCAATGATTAACTCACGGTTCCTGCCACTTAGATAACCCCACAAAATCTCAGTCCCGATGAATATCCTCTAAGCGTTGGGGGCGATTTGGCTAACGGACAAACCTAAAAAGTTGGCCAGATGACGGTGAAGCGCCGTCAGTGGCAGCCTTAATCCTGCTGCAAACATGGCATCATACATGCCAACGTCTGCAGTCTTCCCTGAGTAACATTTCTCAAATTTTCTAGGGAGATGGATTGGGATGTCGTCCGGAATCTGGTAATGGTCTCGTAGGGTTTTGAAGACTTTTTTCGACATTGTCGATAAAAAGTCATTGATAGTCTATATCTTGGGGAGGATGAAAGGACGGTCATCTCCAAGGGCTCCCAAGGTGCTATCTAAAGCCTCCTCATCACCGTCATTATTATCTCCGTCCCTCTCTCTTCCTTCCCCTTCATCTTCCTCATAACCGTCATTATTATCCCCGTCACTCTCTCTTCCTTCCCCTTCATCTTCCTCATCACTTAACACTCCCTCATCTTCTCCTCTATAACTTTCCACTTCTTTGTCAAAAGATTGGGCCGACGTTTCCCTCTTTGACAACCAGGAGAAGCCTTCCTTGGGCTCGTGACCTGATGGGAAGACCTCGTCATAGCCCGCTCCATCTCAGACTGATGACTGCTCACTCGTCGCCTCTCTAGACATCTGACTACCTACAAGCGACGGAGGCATTCTAAGAACCTAAGTTGACGGCCTTTTCTAAAAAATATAAGTTTTCACAGCCAAAAGAAGAGGATAAAAGTAAGAACAGGAGGTAATAAGAGGAGGGTGACTTACCAAGTAAAACTGACGGGCTTTTGGAAGATGACGGTCTTGGTTAAAGCAAGATGACGTAGGCAAAGATTCGCGAAGTGACGGGTTCGCTCTGGCAATCAACAACTGTGAAATAGAAGAAAATGAGGGGAGAAGTGAGGTATATATAAGGGAGGATATGCACAGAAGACGAAGCGACGCCCTCATCCAGAAGCGGAGCCAATTCAAGTGCGCCACATGTCCAAGCATTAAATAAAGGTTGCTTGAGGCAATCATCCATAAATAATTCTCTCTCTTAAGCAAAAGAAAATTAATAATAAAATCTAACTCCATAACCCGTTAGCTTAGGCTGACAAGGAGTAGGGGGTAGCTGATAAGGGTAAAATTGTAAGTATACACTCATTGATGGAAAGGCATAGAGCGACGTTCCAAACAAACCCGTCGGCTTTACTTGTGTCCATCAACAAGTGACAACAGTAGGAAGTCTACAGCTTTAAGCTGACGAGGTCAACTTAGGGAGGATGGAAAGCTGACGCCACTAAGTTGAAGGAGATACACGAGACTGATGGTTCTGACATAATCTTGACTTGGCCACCACGCATGCGTATATAAGGAAATGTCTTGGGCCTCACGCTTAGTGTTAGTCTCCTACAAGGAAAGGATTCTGCAATATACGCTTATAAGGATTCCTATAAGGAAAAGACTTCTAAACCAAGGAAGAGATGTCAACCTTCTACTACTATAAAAGCCCCAAGACCCTCACGAACTAAGATATGCATAATTCACCCCAGCTCTGGCACTCTAGAGTTGTGAGAAATTCTAACTTGACCTTCGGAGGGTATTTGGCCGGCATCACACCGGTGCTCTTTGTTAGGTATTCTTTTTTTGTTGTGCAGGTGTTGCTTCGAGCACGTGAGGACTGTGTGATTTACTGGTGGTTTTTTACGGCATCATCAATTGTTTTTGGTGTAATGCTAACTAGATTTAAAATTGTTCAAAACTGATTAACTTAATTCTTAAACCTAATTAAGTTCATAAACTAAAAATTGTAAACTATATTTTGCCCAAGTTTGTAATACGTGTTCATATGCATTAAATATTATAACATTCATAGGCTTACTATATAGCCTTCTTCATATGTTTTATTTATTTATTAAATCTTTGGATTTTCTTCTCTTATCTTCTTATTTACTTAACAAAAAATAATTAGTCTTTTTATTAGAAGATTATACGACATATAATGAGATAATAAACATAGATAATTTTATTGCAACGTAATAAGAAACAATTATTTTGTTAATACTAAATGAATGCTAATTTGGATTCACCCAACTTTTAATTTTTTATTTTATACTTCAACCCCCTCAATTGGAACCCTGACTCTGTCCTTGTGAATGTAGAAGTTAAATTATTAATTTTTATGTATCTTTAATTAGTTACACTCGCAAAATGTGCACCTTTTTTGTATCTTTCTATTTTGGTTTTAATCTTTGGGCATACCGTGGAAAGTGAACACATTTTGTGTGTGCAACAGAGTTATGCAACACATAGCTTTAGTTTTAGTTTGAAATTTGAAATTAACCTATAGCATGGACATATGAGTGTAATATTATGCGTACTATTGAATTTCTTTAAAAGACAACCTAGTATAACTACAGCTGCGACTTATGGTGTAGTTTTTACTGAGAATTTTTTGCATATGGCATTTTTCCAATATAATTGCCCAGTGTAATTTCAGAAATGAGAAGAGAAGTCATGAATAAACGCTTCAATAAAGATGTAATTTCTTCACATCTGCATGGATTTATTGACCAGAAAATTAATAGGCAACTCCGGTTTGATAAATTATGACAATAACAGTTCTTTTTACCTAAAGCACAAAGAGTTCACTGAACTCATATAGCTGACCCAATACAGAATAATACAAAAGAAATAAACATACATACAAACACACCAATAAATGTTTAGCACCCTATTAAATCCTTATTAGTCCAGTACTTGCTATTGCATGCTTCAATATCGTAGCCTCTCTCATGCATTCCTCAATTAAGTTGGATTTCGCAGATTCTGCAGATCTTATGTCCTCACGTTTCTTTTCAAGTGCCTCAATTTTATTTTGCAGATTTTTACCTCTTTATGTAGCTCGGAAAGAACTGTATTAAAATTTTCCACTCGCTTTTTAACATAAAGACCAAAGTAAGCATGTGCAACTCTCTTCAAATGATTGAAGGCAAACTGAATTTCGAATCTTGCGGCTTGCAACATTTTGAGGCTTGTCCACCAGTAGAGAAGCAAATCTTTTGTGATATCCACAACCCTGGTGTTTGTCATGCTACACATACACTCGCATAAAACGATAAAGAGATAAAGTTTTGCCATTGGGCTTAACGTGGACTTGGCACTAACATCTCCATGTCTAGAAAGCAATTGCACAAGGATATTGGCCAACCTCAGAGGAAACATGTATTCTCCAACTTTTGCAAACTCTTCTTTAACTTTGGCAAACTTTTCTGGATCCTCCAATGTATCAAGGAACCCTTTGCCACTATCAAGAAACTGCATGAATTGTTCGTAAGCCTCATCAGAAAACAAAAAAATTTCCGAGTATTCACTGTCTTTATAAATGTCATCCTCTTCAGTAGCAGCTGTTCTCATAGCCCTGGAAACCTCGCTCAATTCCACTATCACATGTTTCATCGAAGGTCCTAAAATATGATAAAAGCTTGATGTTTTCCTGAATTTTTCGATTTTATATGACACATCACTTTTGCCGCGTTTGCGCTAATCAACTTACCAAGCAGTCCAAGAGTACTCCTTAACTCTGTATCTCCATACTTTCCCTTTAGTGATAATATTATATAGATAACAGCCAAAAATTGAGTTAAGAGAATGAACAAGTTGTAAAATGCTTTTTTAGAGGAAGTCATGGTGCAAAATCATCGAACCAACTACAGGAACCAATCAAGCCTAGATAAACTTGGATGGTAGTAATTATCGAAATTTATGAAAAAGAAAATTAATGTGCTATTCATATAAACGAATCAATACCATCATTTCATATACGTACCTAGTCTTCATCCCAAAAAAAAAAAAAAAAAAGTACATAGTCCAACCTTGGCCCCCCATCTAAAGCTTTAAAAAAATAAAAAAAAAATAAAAAAACACAAAAAATGCACATTTATTCAATAACTATTTTTTTTTTGCCAAATATTTTTAACAAATTGTAAGTAATTCTTCGGTACTCTCGAAGCACGGAGAACGGTGCTCCATTTTTTCATATTCATGGTGGAGTCCACTCATTAAATTCATAATGGAGTTCACCATGAATGTGAGAGGAGAAAGTACCATTTTTTTGTACTCTGAAAGTACCTAAGAATTTTTCCAAATTGATGGTGATGTAGAAGAGTAATACTAAGGGACAAAAAAAAAAAAAAAAAAACAATAGAAGCTTCGTTGATTACATCTTGTCTTTACTATAGTTGGACAATTGAATTAGATTTTAAAGCAATGGTTTGCAAATAAATAAATATTAGGATCAACCTTCATTATAAACATGTAACCTTTAAAATAAATTATTTGTTGGATATCATGGACACACTAATAAATGTCAACTAATTAAGTTACAAGGCTCTTAGTTACGATATATATGTAACTTCAAGAGTAATAATGTTTGTTTTAGTAGTGTTTAAGTTAAGTTGGAGGTTAAAATAATCCTTTTAAGGTGGATTTGGTTTGGAATTTTGGATGAATATTAATAAGCTTCACCCACGTATTTCCTTAGTTTACATATGTCTATAATGAAGGTTCAACCTAAAATTTATTTATTGGATATCATGGAGACACTAAGAAATGTCAACCAATTGAGTTACAAGACTCCTAGTGACGATATATGTAACTTCAAGAGTAATAATATTTGTTTATAGTAGGGTTTAAGTTAAGTTGGATGTTAAAATATTAGAAAGAAAGAATTAAAAAAGAAAAAAAAAAAGACACCAAAGTCATTTCCACCATCTACACACCCTTTCCAAAATTGGAGGCAGTTGAATTTGAAAAGACTAGTTATTGCAGAAAATTATTAGGTTGTCTGGGAGTATATTTTCTCTCTCTCACATAGAGATGGATCTTATAGTAGATGGGACCCATCCCTATGTGAGAGGGAGAGAGTATACTCCCGAAGTACCAATAGCAACCCAGTTACTGCGTGTAACAAATTGCTCTGTTTTAACCACCACACTCTTAGGTGGGTGTCTTGGATTTGAGCTATAAGGATATCATAATAATGTAAATAGTATTTTTAACCATCTAATAAAAAAGAAAAAGAAAAAAAAAGTTAGACCTGTTTTATTTAACTAGTTAGGGCAGCACGTGAAAGGCACTTGTTTGCTGTGAAAAAAAAAGTATTGTAGTAATTAAAGTCAATTCTAGATTTTATTTGTATTACAAAACAGATATATGAATTATTTGATTTTTAAAGTATATAGAGATTTACATTAATCAAAAGAGACATTAATTTTAAGAATTTTGATAATTATGTCGAAAAAAGTTAATCTCATTCGTTTAAAAATTTTGATCAACCACAAAGTTAAGGTAGCTATTTAACATATAAATATTTATTTAGCTATAATAGTTTTTTAGTACCTACTTGCTAAAGACAATATATCTATTTTTTAAAAACTTCTAAGAATAATAACGAATATCATCATCTTCCAACAATAAACAACTGAGTTTTGCTAAGAAATTAAAAAAAAAAAAAAAAAAAGATAACAAAAGGCTTGTGTCATCGAATATCATCATTCTAACTTTCTATGAATTTTTATCATTTAAAACTTAAAATACGTAAAGAAAATTTTTAGGATATTAAAATTTAGTAGGAGTAATTTAGACATTACACAATAAAATATTTTAAGAATCATAAGCTTTCATTAGGGTTTAACTGAGAGAATAACAATATGACATATTTGCTATTTTTCAAAATATTAAGGGAAAAATTGTATGATTTTAAAGTTTAAGGAAGAATTGTAAATTACCCCAAATATAAAGGATGAAAAATATTTTTTTCCTAAGTTTTGTTTTTGCTTTTGCGTGCAAAACTATGTGTTTTTACTTAAAATAGTGTGTAAAGAAAAAAATATACAAAAAGTTAACCCAAAACAATTGTATGTGGAATAGTGAATTTTTGCTCAACAAAGTTGATTAAACCAACAAAAAATTTCTAAAAACACAACAGAATGATGCAACATTTTCATAATTCCTTTATAATTTTGTTATATTTTATTTTAATTTGTAAAAAATTGACAGCTTAGTAGCTTTGAAAATATTGTGACGACACCAAGATGTCTTAACATTTTTCACACAAAAAAATGTTATGTTCATGACATTTTCACAATAAATCATAAGTAGTAGGTTACTACAAGTTGTTATTGGTGGGCAAAAAAGTTGTTTCATTGGTAAGTTTAAATTAGAACTAATAATAATTTACCATATTTGATTTGTTATGAAAGTGTTGTGAAAATTATTGTGGACAAATCAAAAATAATATAGCAAATATACAACTTTATGCATTCACAAAAAAAAAAAAAAAAAAAGAAAGAAAAAAAAAGAGCAAGAAAGTTAAACAAACCATAACTGCTGTAGCGAAATTACTTTAATTTTTTCATTCACTCTTTTATATATATATATATATATATATATAAATTGGTAAATGTTGTACACATTTGCAAAATTTGTACAATTTTTTTTTTTTATTTGGGCAAATGTATATAATATTTGCTACTTTTTGTGTGTATACAATGTAAGTTTACATTACAAGTAGAAAGTAAACATATAAAGATCCTTTAAAAGAAAAAAAACAAGCTCAAACCAAGTTGGTGAACTTGAAGGAAAAAAAAGGAGGAAAAAGGTAAGTTACTAAACCAAAAATACTGTTCATAACACTATTCATGAGCTTATTCGCTCTTTTTATATATATAAAAAAAGAACACAAATCGATGACTGGGAAAAAATAAAAATAAAAAAAAGCGATGAACAGTACATATTGAACAAACCAAAAGTACTGTAGCTTTTACACATTCACCTAACAAGTGTCACAACATTTTCACAAAACATTTATTTTCAGTTGTAGTTGGTCACAGTTTCATATTTTATTATTTTATTTTGACTTATAAGAAATTGACACCTCAATAATTGAGAAAATATTGTGAAATTTGTTGTGTTAGTATAACAATATATATATGCGGGTTCTTATAAATATTTAAAAGAAAAAAAAAAGTACAAACGGAAGACTTAAAAAAAAAAAATGTTGTAGCTACAGTGCCACTTGAACAAACCAAAGTGGCACTGTAGCAACTGTTCAAAACTTGGGAAAAAAAAAAGGCTCACTACACCAAAAGGGGCACTGTATCGGCATTGACTCTTCTTATATAGTTAGAAGAAAAAATAACACAAATTGATGATTGGAAAAAAAAAAAGTATATATTGAACAAATCAAAAATACTGTAGATTTTACACATTCACCTAACAAGTGTCACAATATTTTCACAAAACATTTATTTTCAGCTGTGATTGGTCATAGTTTCATATTTTATTATTTTATTTTGACTTATAAGAAATTGACACCTCAATAATTGTGAAAATATTATGAAATTTGTTGTGTCAGTATAACAATATATATAAAAGAAAAAAAAAAGTATAAACGAAAGACTGCAAAAAAAAAAATGTAAACGAACAATGCAAAAACACTGTACGTGCATTTGTGCTTTTATATATAAGATGTAGTACAATATCATTAATTGATATGGCTTATTATTATTATTATTATTTTTTTTTTTGCTGAATAATTGATATGGCTTTTAAAAACCAATATTACATACTTTAGGATTGGCTCACGTTTTTCAATATTAAAATGCTTTACAAGCTTTCAAATCTAAATGGTTAAAAATATATTAGCCCATTAGCATAAACCCAAACTTAAGCTTAATTTTACTTCGTGTGCAAGCCAAGTCCCCTACTTGCGTACTAAGTGTCTATTAGTTTAGGGTTTAGTCTACCATATATACACATGTTATGGTTCATTATAACACATGACAATAGAATTTGTCTGTCTCATCTTCCAATTCCTCTTCAACAGGTGAATTTGTAAGGAAGAGGGGATGTATATGATCTTTGTGTTTAATTTCATATGGTATGGGACCACAAAGAATATGGAGATTGAGATCACAATAGAGACAAGTGAAGGCATATGATTCACTAATATCGGATTTGCAAGCGCCGCACTCAAGTTTACTATTCTCTATATTGTCATCCCTGAAATGTAGGAGGTGACTGTGACCTTCGAATTCCAACGAAGGCAACATCACACTACATTCAACGTGCAAGAGAAAATTGCAATTGTGACGCTCACAAATGTAGGCGATGATGTCATTGCTATGTGGACTTTGGTATTTATGGGGGATGATTTTATTGTTATGGCTATGTATAGTTGGGTTGTGAGGGAATTCATAGGGTGGCTTGCGACAGGCATTGCAATTTCCATGAGCTCTATCTCCATGGCTGAGTTTCAGGGTTAGAGGGTGGTATGGATGGAAGGGATGTGTTAGAGATATATATTAGACATATATTAGCCCAATGTAATAGGCCCAAGCCCATTCCTGCTTATACTAGTAGTCTAGGGTTTAGTCGCCTATATATACTCATGTTAGGGTTCATTGTAACATAGGTTATTGTACTATACTCTTATACAATAAAGATGTAGCCCTTAAGGGATTCCTCCGTGGATGTAGGCCGTCAAGGCTGAACCACGTAACCTCGTGTTCTTGATGTTCCTATTCTATGCTTCCACTTCCGCATCCACTCTAGCATACACAACATGGTATAACACATTGCGTTTGATAATATTCTCCATTTAACATGGTATCAGAGCTAATATTCAATAGGATGTAAGATCTGTTGTGGGAACTCAAGGCATGATTTGTGAAAGCAAATATTGTTCGTACAGTAGGACAAGGAAGCTTTGACACAAACATAGGTGGTATTGGTAGGACCCGTGCAGCCTTTCCCACATACACAGCAATTAACTACTTTTCCATCGTCGACCTGCAGCTTGCTCTGTAATGGATGATCATGGAGAAAGTGGTTAATCTTTTTTTCTTCAAAATTGATTTTGTTGGGCAATGCTGATAGAGCGCAAGCAATATGCATCTTAAAACCATTGCATTGTTTGCAGTCATAATACCAGACCATAGTAGACTCGTAATGACAAGCCCCGCAATTAAGACTTGATTCTTTAGTGCAAAGGGTGAGAGGATGGGGATGATAGAAATGTTTGATCTCTGGTAGCAACTTCATCTTAAAACATGATCGATGCATAAATAAGAGACATGGGAAGCAACCATAGAGTGGGTCGTTATACATGAATAATCCTCCGCATATGGAGCACCCAAAATTACTGTTGGGAACATTCTTAATGCGTAGCAATGGATGGTGGTGGTTCAAATGCATACGAAGTTTCCCGCCTCCTTCTTCTATTGCCCTTAAAGGCTTCTTAAAAGTGCAGTCAAGATCAAGGTAGAATTTGCACTTGTCGTCGTTGCAGCGGAAGATGAAGCCGCTGCTTTTATTGCCACAACCATTGCAGTTGCCACTGGTGAAAATGTTACTTCGCTGAAGAAAAAGTGGGTGGTCTGTGTGATAGGGGGTTTGGAACATTTTCGGAAGCTTTGCACATGATTCGTGCAGGGCGTAGTTACAAAATAACCTGCCACAAACGTAGGCCCGACCATCGCACAAGCTTGAGCATGCCTTGCATCTGATCAAATCATATCTCGTCATGTACATCCTCCATAGCAGATGCTTGTGATCGAAATGTTCAATCTCCCAGATATAAATACGAATAATAATCTATATCTATATAATGACCCGGGATGGTTGAACAATCGGGCAAGGGAGCTTCTTGAGGAATTTCAGACTGCTTCAGCTCTGATAGGACCTGCATTTGGAAGGCAGTCGACTCGGGATACCTGGCAGCCCCCTCCACCTTCAGTTTTCAAGCTTAACTTTGATGCAGCCTTGTTTTCGACCCTCAACTGTTCTGGCTTTGGAGCAATCATCCGGAATGAGAAAGGTGAGGTTATGGCAGCCATGGCAGCTAAGGGACCTGAGGTATTTTGCAGTGAGGAAGCTGAGTTACTTGCATGTAGAAAAGCTATTGAATTTGCTGTTGATGCAGGCTTCTCGGAATTAGTCATTGAAGGTGATAATAGTTCTGTTATGAAAGCTATTTCAGCTATGCAGGTTGATCAATCTATGCTTGGGAATGTAATTGGGGATATTCATCATTTGATTGGGAATTTACAATGGGTAAGAACTGAATGTATTAAGAGAGGGGGCAATAGGGTTGCTCATGAGTTAGCTCAATTTGCTAGGAATATTAGTCATGATTTGTTTTGGATGGAAGATGTTCCTCCAATAGTTAGGGAAGCCTTGTACCAAGATTCTATTTTCTCTGTTTAATTGAATGAAATGCTTCTGCTTCAAAAAAAAAAAAAAAAAACTAATAGCCGAAACGTTTGACTTTTTGTTGACTACTTCTCATTGCGCCACATGGCTTGATAATTTAATGACACGATTACGTTTAAAAAAAACAAAAATTGTATCTGTTCGATTGACTGATTATATAAACCGTTTCAGTGAAATTTTAAAAAACGTTTGTGTTCAATTTGCCTATATAAATTAGAGACACACTGTTTTGTCTTGAGGAGGCACTCGGCAGTTGCAAAAGATTAAAAAAACCTTTCTCAGTCACTTTTCACTTCTGTACTCTTCTCTCTCTCTCTCTCTCTGTGTCTGAAGATTATTTCCCGTCGACAACTCCGAAACAATTTCCATCTTAGATGATGATATTTCTGAGTCCCCAAGCCCCGTCAACCAGCCTATTGCCACCGCCAACCAGTGAAACGGCTACAGGTAAAACTGACTTCTTTTGTTTTCCCCGTTTAGTTGTAGTGCTTGGATTCTCTTTTTTAATATTCTTTGTTTGCGTGGTTTTGGTGGCTAAATTTCCTTTTTCCTCCCCTTACCGCTGTTGTATTGCATTGTTAAAAAAAAAAAAAAAAAAAAAACAATATTGCAACTTCTGTCATGTTTTTATTATGTTGTTTTACCATTGCATGTTTTAATTTAGACAATGACTTGAACGGTGACCGCTACAAGTCTATGCTTATGGCCCCTTAGTCCCACCGAAACCTCTTCTTCTCTCTCTCTATTTTTTTTTTTTTTTTAAAACTATCTTTATTCTGTGATTTTGGATAAAACTTGGTAACTTCATCAACTTTTGATTTCATGAAAGTATCTGTGTGTAAGCAATTAGCATTGTGGTTTTAAAGATTTTGTCTTGGTTCATTGTTATTTACATCTTTGTGTTTGTCTTCTATGTGTTTGTTTAAATTCCCCAGTGAATAATTTGATTTATATTAACTTTTTTCTCTTCTCTCTGAATCTTGGGTTTTCCTTTTTCAGATTTAGGACTCAATTTCTGAATAAAATTTTGTTATTGAAATTTAATCTTCTCTACTTATGCAACACAGCAAATTCTCTCTAACCCCCACTACCAATTGAGTTTGGTCCTGTGCTATATTATTGCTTTAGTTTATGTTTTCGTTGTTGCATTTGAATTTGGAACATGATATAATCAAGGAGAATAAAGTTGTAATGGGGTTGAAATAAGTTGTATATATTTTTAATCTGTACATGCATGGTATTTGGGGGTTGAGTTGCATTGCCTTATTGTGTGTTTGCTCTTCTTGCATAAATGGCAGTTGGGAAAGAACATTTTTTTTTTGAGAAGTTGCGAAAGAACTTGGTTCAAACAAAACATTTTTCATGTTCTAAAAGTGACAAACTTCTGTTTTCATGGATTTTTAAAAGATAAAATTTAGTAATATTTGCATTTATGGTACAGAGTGACATAAAAAATAAAAATAAATAAAAAACTTTTTTGGCAGGTCCTACTCTGTTTTCTGGATAAAGAGCTGCATGCTTAACTGCATCAAATCCAGGTTTGTTAACAATTTCTGTAATTTTTTAAAAAACAATTTACTGCTGCATTTGTTTTCTACCTATTAGGAATAATTCTTTCTATTAAATAAAAAGAGAAATGTTCTTTCCCAACTTTTGCTAATACTGTTGTTGGGTATTGTTAGTGCTACTTTTGTTAGGTTTTTGCTAATATTGTTGTTGGTTATTGTTAATGCTACTTTTGTTAGTTTTTTGGATTTAATTTTGTGAATTATTATTTGGGTTCATGTGGCTACCACTAGAAACTTGATTTTAGGGTATAGTTTCTCTTCTAGATATAAATTCGAAATTCATAAGGAATTTTAAATTCTGATTCTTTTTGGTTTCCATTTGGAATTTTATAGGTTCTAATTTGAACCAAGACGGAAAAAACTCCAATCCTCTAATACAACCTTAACTAAAAGATAAATGCTACAAATTTGTAAAGTAATTATAAAATGTGATAAAAGTTATGCTTTTATTTAACAAAATTAATGCATTTCTGACCCTCTAAGAACAACTTTTCACAGTTAGATTTTACACATACTCTTTTGTGATCCTAACACATTATGCCATTAAGAAAAAAAAGGTTTAAGATGTTATTAAGAAAAAAAAAAAGTTTAAGATGTCATAAAACTATGGATTTACTATTCAAAATGAGGTTATACCATTTTTTTTTATAGTTTCAGTAAAATGTTAATATATTGCGTCCGTTACACGATGATTGCTTTTTATCATTAGACTTAAACTCCTATTTTAAAAGAATAAAAGAAAGATTAAATTTAATAGAACAAAAAATGGATTAAATTTATTTTCCAATAATTTTCCAGTGCATCGCACGGGTTAGTAACTAGTATTACTAAAAGCTGAAGCGTAGCGTTTAATGCTGCTGCTCTCACGTTGCGCCACATCAGTCGCCACGTCATTCTTTTTTTCTTTAAAAAAAATATATATATAATTTGTCCTACAATTTTAAAATGGTTTTTACAATTTTTAGCCCTATAAATGTAGCCCACTACTTATTTATTTACTTCCATTATCACCCTATAATAAATCTAGCCCACTACTTATTTATTTACTTTCACTATTACCTTATAATAAATCTGTATAATTAATCCAGCCTACCTATTATTTATTTAGTTCCACTATCAAACCCAACCTAAAACCTTTTCAGTTCAGTTTTAGGATTTTGTATGAGCATTTTCAGCTTAAAGGGGGGGAAAAATTAGGGCTTTTTTTTTTTTTTTTTCCAATTTTCCTATAATGGTTTTTAACATTTATTTTTTTAATATTTACACTTCTCCAACATTTCTCTCTTCCTTACCATTTCATCTCCCTACTACTTCTTCAATCTTTCTCACTCCCTTACCTTTTCATCTCCCCACTACCCTCTACATTAATAAATTTATTCATCTTTCCCTTCATTTTCCTTTATTTTTGTCTCTTCTTATTCACACCCTCTTACTATAAATTTGTCACTATCTCTTCTATTCTATACATAGTTTTCTCTCACCAAAAAAAAAAAAAAAAAGGTTCCCTCTCTCTCTCTCTCTCTCTCTCTAAATTTTTTGGTGGATTTTTTTATTTTTCTTGCATCTCTACTTTAGATTGATAATTTTTTATATTCTTTAAAACTCTATTTTGGGTAATGCGATTTAGTTTTGTCTTTTAAATTGTTGTTGTTGTTCTTTTTATTTTTTATTCTCTTTGATTGTTAAATGTTATCCTATTGCGTTCTAAAGAATTAAATATAGCATATAAAAATATAATATTATTCTATTACATAGCAAGATTTTGATAATTTGGTATTTATTCTGTTACATAGCATAATTTTTTATAGTGCTCAATTTAGATGTTAAACTATGAGACTTTACTAATTTTTGTTTATTTTCTAATCCTTTGTGGTGGACAAAGTACTCTTAATAGTTGTATTATAAGTATTCTATAATGCCATTTATTTAAAGAAAAGTAAAGGTTAGCCAAACGAAAATAATAGGATAGGTGACAAATTTTAACTTTTGCAATTTTATTTTAATTATTATTATTTTATAACAATGCATGTATAGAAATTTAATTATTAGATTTTGCTAATAATTGTTTATTTGATAATATGTTTTGGGTGGCTGAAATTATAATTTCTACAAAGAAAATAACCCTAATAGATTATCAAAAACAAAATTTTATCCTAATATTGGTTCAATTAATCATTGTTAAGTTTTATTAATTTTTTTTAGTTTACGTTTTTTTGGTGTTTTGGATTGTTCCTATATTACATTTATGATTGTTCCTATAATAAATAAAAATATAATTATGAAATACATTACTCATTATTAGATTAGTTTAAATTGTAATTTTTATTAATAAAACCACCGTAAAAATAATTATCACGCGCAACGCGCGGGTTCACGACTAGTATATAATAATAATGGATAATAAACACATGGCATAATTACTTTAGAATAGTCATAAATTACTTTGTTTATACATTGTTAAAAAAAAATTAAAAAAAAAATACTAATTTTCCAACTTGGGACACTTATTGCCTCTTCAATTGCACCCTGCATCTTTACATAAACAATTGTAAGTAATTTCACAATGGATAACTCGTAATTTGGCATAACTAAACTTTTGGATAATTAAACTAAACTAATCAACCCTATTTTATAATTAGAACCGTATTATCTTGGAGCCAACTTGCAATCATTTCTTTAAAGCACCTCTAACAACAAAAACAAAATTAATAAAATAACAATGTGACAAGCCATGATATTTTGCACAAAATTATTCATAAATCTATCCTCACTTTCCAAAGATTTTATACAATACAACAATAATATATATATATATATATATATATATTAAAAGCGAAATCCAATTAGATTTTCAATCGAATTCTTAATTTTGTACCACGTGTCCCGTCTAATTTTTAATTTTTATACCAAGTGAATTATTGAGTGTAAAAATTGAAGAGTCCAAATCCAATTAAATTCCAAATTGGAGTCCAATTTTGTGCCACGTATCCATCTAATTCTTTTAATTTTTATGGCAAATGAATTATTTGGTGCAAAAATCAAAGAATTTAAATTCAATTAAATTCTATATTTTATATATATATATATATATATATTTATATATGTGTGTATAAATTGTTTTCACTTACACTTGCGTATATGCACGGGTAACACACTAGTCTATATATATATATATATATAAAACCAAAACTTTTGAAACTCCCACAATTTTCCACATCAGCGCAATATTAAAAAAAAAAAAAAAAAAAAAAAAAACTTTTCTAAAACCCAAAAAAAAACTTAAATGCAAAATCAAAGAAGCCCTAAGCCCCTTACACGATTTGCCTTCTCCTTCCTCCAAAACGCAGACCACACTTTGCCGTTCCCCCACACGCAAATTGCAGCTCAACGACTCCACCTTCTTCAGCACCACCCTTCTCCAGTTCTATATTTGTCGGCCACCCATAAACATTCTGTTTCTAAACATTCTATTTTTGAAGCCCCACCGTTTGATTATATCTTCAGCCCTCAAGTATACTCATCCAAAACCTTCTTCTCTCTAATCACTTCACCCCTTCCTAACGCAGACCTCTGGGTTTCACCAAGAAAAAAAACATTCAATACACAAATAGTGAGAGAGCTGATCTGATCTGCTAGCTTTTTCTTTTTTGTGAGCTTTGCAGAATTGGGATTGAAGGAGAAAAATCAAGATGCTGTGGACGTCCTCTTTTGATTCAAATTCGTAAAATCTTTCTTACTCTCTTTCTCTCTCCATGTGGTGTGAGGTCAAATATTTGCTTTCTCTGTTCTATTTTTAAAATTTTAAATATTGTATCTGTTTGTTTTCTCTTTTCATATTTCCCTTTTATCTTCAATTTACCCTCTTTGTTTGTTTGTTTATTAGTTTTTCAAGAGATTGCTTTACAACTCTGTGTTAATTTGTGCTAAGTAATTTGTGTTAATTTGGAATTCTTGTAGGTTATGTGGGTTAATTTACAACTCTGTGTGAATTCTTTAATTCTTATGAGTTCCAGTTGGTAGAGCATTGCTTTTTAGTTATGAAAGATATAACATTTTTGTTTCTTAGAATGTACTGAATTCCTTGGCAAAAGGATTTGCCTGCATGGCCCCCTTCCTATGATTGGTTGCCTAAAAGAACTATATGTATCATGGTAAGTTTCTTACGAAAGTAGGTGCATTAGATTTTTCTTAACAATGATTTATGAACATTATGTGTCATGTTAAGTTTATGTTGCATGATACTTATTTAAAATATGCAAATTGATGATTGTTGAAGTACTGTTAAGTGCTCACGTCTCTTAATGGTTACTTTTGAAGCAGACATCATATTCAAGGGGAGTCACTATCCAATGTAGAAACAAAAAGAGAGCAAGGCCTTCCATTGTGTATTTGAGCAATGGAAAAAGCAAGTTCTTCAAGTTGTTGCTTTGAAATAGTTGAACTGCTAAATGAATAGATAAGAAATAACTAAATGAAAGGAGTTGCAAAAATTGGTTTGTCTTATAACCCCAGTTATTTCTTTGTGATTTGGTTGAAGTTTGCATACGGAATGCTATGTATATGCTCTAACTTGATTTCAATATTATAAAACTAGGAAAATAATTACATTGTCAAGGGACTTATGGTAGTGGTATTAATCTTATCGGCATGTTTGTATTTTTATGGAGCTGATATACAGGATTTCTTTATCCCTTATTTGTCAATAAATATTTGAATTAGTGAAGATTTTATGCTATGCTTGGGTCTTCTCCATTTAGTTGTATTATTTGATTAGTGAGTCTTGAGACATTCTAATTTAATGCAGCAAATGATAATTGCAATATTGTTTTTTTCTTTTTAATAAATTCCGTGCATCGCACGGGTTAGCGACTAGTTATATTATAAAGAGTAATACTTGTTGCACGTAAACTATTTTCCACGTCATAAAAATATTAAAAACAAGAATGAGTAAAGTGCTACGGCTAAGGGGAGAATAAGTGGAAGGTTTCCACCAGTGGCGGAGCCAGGATTTTGGTTCAGAGGAGGCAAGATTAAAAGACAACATTTAAAGTGAAATTAATCTGAAAAATATTAATCAATAATAATAACAAAATAAATAAACAATTATAAGAAAATAAATATATTTCATATCATTAAAATAAATAAACAAAAATAACAAATTCATAGTTACTACAAAATCTACAACAAAAAGTTTACAAACTGATGTGATAAAAATGTGATTAGTGTTATTTAAAAAATATAATGAATAAATGTTTGTGATTATTTTTTGTGATTGGTATCATGCCAATTTGTAAGATATAAATTGTAAAATTTGCAATATCTCTAGCATCACTTAACAATAAAATACTGCAAAAAGTATCATTAATAGTGAAAATAATGATAGAAATTAAAAAAGAGAAAAATTGTGAAATAGGTGTCAAACGTGGGACAAGACAAAAGCTTACAAGAAGAGTAGAATAGGTGAAAAGGGAATATGATTTGATGTTTGAGAAAACATTTTTTTTACTTTCTTTTTCTGGTGTCAGAATCACTTTCAAGTTTCAACCAATTGGAGTCATTTTCCCTTTCTTTTTCCTGTGTCAGAGTCCCTTAAGATTACAATAGAGACAGGAGATTCCTTGTGGAATATAAGGAACAAATTTTATTGAGCTTTTTCTTGTAATTTTATAATTACATTTCAGCAATAAAATTTATATAATTTTTCCAAAAAAAATAAAAGCACTGAGTGAATTATTGACAATTTATTATGTAACTTTGCGTGGTAATTTTTGTCCCACAGGGCAATTAGTGCCGCAAGTTTCCCCCATTTACAACGACTTTTAAGGCAATGAAGAAGATCAATTTGTTGTTATAATTGTTCTTAGATACAAATTACACACTCTAATTTTGCTTAAAAATCAATTCAGTACTATAACTTCATATTCATTGAATTCAATTCAATCATCTAACTCTCAACTCTTAACTTTGTTCAATTCAATCCTCAAACTCTTAACTCTGAAGTTAGTATTTTTCTTTCTAGTTCTCTTTTTTGCCTATTATTTGTTTCGGAGGTTTTTCTAAAATTCTTATACCGCCATCAATCTTGTGTGGGAATGTTATCTAAAAGTCATTTCTTACATCAAATTGGTTATAGCAACAAGCATGGGATCGATAATGATCCCAATCTAAGAATTGATACCACATGGCTTAAATGTAACTTATATTTATTAAAACCTTTTGTCTTACTTAAGGCGAATAAGACTTTAGCATAACTTTACTCATTCTTTTTCTCAGCCAAAAATAAAAAATAAAAAAAATAAAAACTTTACTCATTCTTCTTTTCATATTTTCAATACAATTAAGCTCATATTTGGTGGTTGTTTGTTGCACATATCAATACACAGTCTTGAAAGCACAATTTCAATTATAATTTTGAAATGGTGAAAACATGATTTTGACTAATATTAAGAGATGCAAACAAACTAAGCGGTTTATAAATAGCTCAAGCTTGGCTCAATAAATAGCTTATTTAGTAAACAAGTCATGCCCAAACAAAAAAAAAAAAAAAAAGTTGTTCATGAACAATAAGACTCGATACAAAAAGGCTGAGCTTAGGCTCATTTATGAGCTTGATAATAAGTTTGACTAACTCCATTTCCATCTACTTTATAAAGTCCTAATAGGCCCTCCTCAGGGACGGAGCTACTCTTAATCAATGGGGGTAATGCCCCCCAAATTGTTTTTTTAAAAACTATTAGTATATATATAGGAATTGATTTTAGCAATTCTGGTCTATAAAATTATATTTTACTCTCCTTAACAATATCTTTAATTCTTTTGAGAGTAATGCTATAGCCACAAATTTTTCTACAATATTTTTACAAATTGTTAGGGTAGCAAATTCTTATTGGTTCACATTTGAGTCCACCACTTACATAATTTTTTTAAATAACACTAACCACTGAGCACATCGGCAATTTATAAAAATGTTTGTACCTCTAGCATTTTCCTCCTTTTAAAGGCTATAAAAAAATTTTATAGATTGAAAGTCTAATACAAAATATACAAGTGCATAAAAATTAGCTTATCAACAAAATATCAACAAATTAGCTTACTAGCCAAATGCACACCGAGTCTTGGTGGAATATGACTTGTGAATTCTACTAGGATGGCTACTGGAATGCTCTCTACTGAAAGCTCTCGTTCTCTCATACTCTCAACGGAAGAGCAAGAGGAACTCGCACGTAGCAACAAAAAGGTGAAGAATTTTGGCCATGTAGGATTCCAAGAAGTTATGGACATGTCCTCCTCATCACCTAGACGTAGCAATGGCTACTGGAACCAGTCTATGACCTTTAAGGATAGACTAATGGGTGAGGTCTCGGGCGCCTACACCTAGGCTTTTAGTTTTGAGGATCTCATGGACGATGATATTGAATCGGATGACGAGGTGGAAGCTCTCCGAGAAGGTCTGGTGGTAGTAAAATTTTCTAAAGATCTCAAGCATGAGATTCGTAGCCCTTGGACTCGTGCTCTCATTGTGAAAGTCTACAGTAGGTCTGTGGGTTTTAATTTCATTCACAATAAGCTCCTATCTATGTGGAAGCCTGCCGGGAGATTTGACTGCGTAGGATTAGGACATGGGTTTTTTCTCACTCGAATATCACTCAAGGAGGACTACGAGAATATCCTTAGGAAGGGACCGTGGTTTATTGGAGGACATTTTTTATCCATTCAACCGTGGGAGCCAAATTTCCATCCGGCAACGGCGAATGTATCCTCGGTGGCAATATGGATTAGACTAAATGCATTACCTATTGAGTATTACAGTGTGAAAGCTCTGCATCAGATTGACAAGTCGATTGGCAATGTTCTCAGAATAGACACACATACAGCCACTGAAACCAGAGGTAAGTTTGCTTGACTTTGTGTGCAGATAGACGTCAATAAACCTCTGGTCACGACCATTCTGATAGGGAAATTTGAACAACCCGTCTGCTATGAGGGTATTCAAGAACTTTGTTTTGGGCATGGTAGAGTGGGGCATCAAAAGAACCTCTACTCGTACATTATCCAGCATGATGTTTCAGTTGGAAAACCGGAAACGGTGCCTGAAGGGAGCGTGCCTTCCTCTCCATGCGAGACGCATGCACCTGATAAAAACAAAAAAGGACAAGGCAGCAACGAAAGTGTGAATGGGAGTGCAAAGGAGGAGGACTCAGAAAGTATGTATGGCCCATGGGTTGTGGTGGCACGTAAGCGCAATGGGACAAGGAAACAGGCAGCTGGTGGGTCCCTCTTGGGTCAGGTACATGATCAGCCAGGGAGTGGTCCTGTGATGAATGGGAGTAGGATGACAAATGACATTGATAATGTACAACCCAGCCATAACGCTAGGCTTGGGAAGGATATGAAGCGTAGACTCTCGACCACTAAAGATTTAAATGGGCCATTGCTGGATAGCTCCTTGCAGCGGCTAGGGAAGACGCCCAATTCATGGGTAAAAAAGGATGTTATGGGAAGCCCAGGGAGTGTGGGTGTGGAGATGGTTATGGGCCGGACTGGGCTTGGAGAGGAGCAAATGCCCAAGCCCAGTCGTAGTACACCCAACCAAAGCGGTTCGGTTAAAGGAAAAAAATCTCTTGCACGTGCTAGGGCTCTTAAAGTCAACTCCCCTGATTCTGTTAGAGCAGCTGAGGAAAAAATACACTCACTGAAGCACCACACACAAGACCAATTTGTTCATAGTTACGATGCCGACCAATAGCCACGGTTTTCTTCAGATTTCCAGTTCACAGCCGCGACATGCTTGGAAGTGGGCCTTAAGATTGAATGGAGAGATTGCCGATCTGAACCCGAGTTAAAGCAGGGGTGGCCTGGTATGGAGTTTGTTAACGCAGAGCTCATCGGTTCTGATACCAGGCGAAACAACCTCACCGAAGTGCCTAGCCGGTTTGAAGACACTAGTACTACTTCCGAACACCATGATTCAGTTGGGGTTCAGACCCATGGCAGAGGTTGTGTAAGTCTTCCTTTTGGCTGTACTAGACAGTCTTCAAATGGCTGCGCAAAAGATGTAATGAGGGGTGATGCAGGATTTGCTGAAGAGGAAAGGATGGATTTTGAGGGAGAAGAGGAAATTGTTGCTAGCCGTTAAGGTTTGTTCCTCTAAGCCCAATTTTAATCATGAATATTATCGTTTGGAATTGTCGAGGGACTTTAAAGCCCTCTTTTCAAAAACATGTTGGTGAGCTGGTTTGGATTCATAATCCAGCGATGTTGGTTATTTTGGAGACCCGTGTTGGGGGTGACAGGGCAAAAGGAATCATTGACAGATTGCCTTTTGATGGCTCAGTTCATACGAACACCGTTGGGTATGCGGGTGGTCTCTAGATGCTGTGGGATTCAGAAAGGGTGGATGTTAGTCCGTTGGCTAACACTGAGCAGGAAATTCATGCTATAGTTAAGGTACGTAATGCAAATTCTAGCTAGCTTTTTACTGCTGTGTATGCTAGTCCTAGAATTGCTGAAAGACATATTTTATGGAATAATCTTATTAAAACTGCTAAGTTACATGATTTGCCATGGGTTGTGGCGGGCGATTTTAATGAACCTTTGTTAGGGGAAGATAAATTCGGGGGAAGAGCAGTGAGTGTCAATAGATCGTTGTTATTTAAAGAGTGTCTCGACAAATGCAATATGATTAATATCGGGTTTTCAGGGCCCCGGTTTACTTGGACTAATAGAAGAGATATTCAAGCACTTATACAGGAAAGAATAGATAGGGTTTTTGTTAATCCTAGCTGGTGTTTATTGTACCCGGAAGCTCGGGTGGTCCATCTTACTAGATGTCATTCTGATCACTGCCCTATTCTTTTGGAGATGCAACCGAAAATTAATATAGGGAGAAAGAGGCCTTTTAGATTCCAAACCTGCTGGCTATCTGAACCTTCTTTTCCTTCTATTGTGTCAAGAGCGTGGAGTGATTCACCCACTTTAGGAGAGGTAGTTAACAGTTTTACCCAGGCAGCAATTAGATGGAATACTTCTCATTTTGGCAATATCTTTACTAACAAAAAGAACATTATGGCTAGGATCAATGGGATTCAACGGGCACTATCTGTGAGACCTTCTGCTTTCCTTGTAAATTTGGAGAATGAGCTGCTTACGGAGCTAGATATAGTGTTGAGCCAAGAAGAGGAGCTTTGGGCTTTAAAGTCCTGTGTTAATTGGATGATCCAAGGTGACCGTAACACTACCTTTTACCATGTGTCCACCCTTGTTTGAAGGACAATGAACCAGATCTTAGCTATCAAGGATTCTATAGGGCAGTGGGTACATGAGGAGAGTGTTATTAAGGAGGTCTTTAGAAGCGGTTTCAATGGGATTTATACCTCTTCTTTTGTTTCGGGCTCTCGAGTTGCTCCCGGTATATCCCAATGGCAGGCTAGCTTAACGAATGAGGAGAGAGAGAGTATTGGTGGGGTTGCATCGGAGGATAAAAGCTGCCCTATGGTCTTTAAAAGCTTTCAAAGCCTCGGGACCAGATGGGCTGCATGCTGGTTTTTTTCATAGATTTTGGTTGATTGTGGGTAATTCAGTGGTTGATGTGGTAAAGAAGGTGTTTGCGGAAAAGTACGTGCCGAAATACTTAAATAGAACTCTTATTGCTTTAATTCCTAAGATTCAAAGCCCTGAGACATTGAATAACTATAGGCCTATTAGCTTGCGCAACACCGTGTATAAGATTATTACAAAGATTATTGTTGCTAGGCTTAGACCTTTCTTAGATAAGCTTATTTCTCCCCTCCAAACAGCCTTTGTCCCGGGAAGGAAAGGCATTGATAATGTGATTATAGTGCAGGAAATCATTCACACTCTCAGTAAAAAGAGAGGAAAGGCGGGGGGTAAATGGCCATTAAGATTGATCTTGAAAAGGCATATGACAAACTTGAGTGGAGTTTCATATGAGATATGCTCATTAGGGCTAATTTGCTGGCTGATTTGATTGACATTATTATGAGTTGCATATCCACGGTTTCGACCTCTATTTTATTTAATGGAGAAGCTATTGACCCGATATATCCATTGAGAGTCATAAGGCAGGGAGACCCACTATCTCCATATTTATTCATTCTATGCATGGAATTTCTAGGCCAACTCATTGAAGAGAAATGTAATGCTAATCTTTGGCAGCCTGTAAAGGCTTCGTGTGGCGGGCCGACTTTTTCACATTTATTTTTTGCAGATGATTTGGTCTTATTCGCCAAAGCTGACCACATCAATTACTCGGCTGTGAGGGATGTCATTGATGCTTTCTGTAATGCCTCGGGTCAATCAATGAGTGCCTCTAAGTCTAGAGTTTATTTCTCACCAAATGTGGATAGGGACTCGAGGGAGTCTTTCTGTGATATCCTTGGATTTACCTCAACGCTGTCGCTTGGCAAGTACCTTGGAATTCCTATTAAGCACCCTAGTTCTTCTTCACAAGATTTTAACTACATTCTTGATAGGGTGAAGAACAAGTTAGCGGGTTGGAAAGCTAACTTGCTCTCCTTGGCTGGTCTGGCAGTCCTTATTCTAGCATCTTCAGTAGCTATTTCAGTATATGTCATGCAATGCACTTACATTCCAAATAAAATCCTAGAGGGAGTTGATCGGGTGAATAGAAATTTTCTTTGGGGGTCGACGGAGTCATCTAAGAAAATTCACTGGGTTGGGTGGCAAAAGGTAACAAAACTGAAGGAGGTAGGCGGCATTGGTTTGCAAAATGCTAAGGGCAAAAACACCGCCTTACTAGCCAAGCTTAATTGGAGGTTGAATGTTGAAAAAGAAGCTTTATGGGCCCGGGTTTTAAGGCATAAGTACTGCAACCAGAGAAGAATCAGTTCAGCCAATGCAGACAAATTGCCATGTTCGCAGATTTGGAAAGCAGTTTAGAAAGGGAAGGGTACTTTCAATGAGGGCAGCTTGTGGACGATTGGAAGGGATAGTAATCTTCGGTTTTGGTGGGATAACTAGACGAGCAAAGGGCCTCTCCGCTGTATGATACAAGGTCCTTTAACCCAAGGAGCCGACCAATGGAAGGTTTGTGAGATACTTTCATATTTTAGTTGGGATTGGGGGCGGATTCCTTTCGATCTCCCTTTCAAGGTCAAATCCTTAATCCAAGCCATCCCCATTTCTCGTACGAGTAGAGGGCAGGATAAGCTAGCCTGGTCGGGAAATTCGAGGGGTACCTTTGACCTTAAGAGTGCCTATTCTATTGCCACGGCTGAGGAAGTTATTCATCCCTTTGATTCTGGGTGGATTTGGAAGCTTGAAGCGTTGCCTAAAATCAAAACTTTCCTATGGAGATGCCAGCATAACAGCATAGGTGTAATGAGTTGCCTTGCTAGGAGAGGGGTGGAAGTTGATGATTTATGCCCAATTTGCCATAGAGAACCTGAAACAATCATTCATGCCATTAGAGATTGTGATTGGGTTAAGGGAGTTTGGATGCAGCTAGGTGTGAGCATATCTAATCAGGAATTTTGGATGAGTAATCTCCAAGATTGGATCAACCTCAATGGGAAAGTCAAGTGTAGCCGTGCCTAAGAAAAACCTCCCTGGAAAATTACCTTATCTTTTGCTGTGTGGTGTATATGGTTAAACCGGAATATGGATGTTTTTAAGGGGAAGAGGGTGAATCACAATCTGTCTAAGGATATTATGAACCAAGTCTTGGAATTTATATACTGTGTGCACTCTTCAAAGAGCCCGAACCGAAAAATCAATAGGAGTCTTCGATGGGAAAGGCCGCCGTTGGGTTGGAAGAAACTTAATACTGATGGTTCATGGTTGAGAGGGGCGGATAGAGCTGGTTGTGGCGGCTTAGTAAGGGATGATCAAGGGGAGTGGATTGCGGGTTTTACTAGATATATTGGTTCAACAAATAGCTTCACAGCAGAGTTATGGGGGCTGCGAGAGGGCCTTATTCTTTGCTGCAATTTAAATATTGAAGCCCTTGTTGTTGAATTGGATGCTCAAGCCATGGTGGAAGTCTTGAAGAACAATGCTTATGCAAATAACATTGTCTCTCCCATATTGGATGATTGCAGACACTTGGCAACACGCTTCCAACAAATCCAGTTTAAACATTGCTATCGTCAAGCCAACCAGTGTGCAAATTTGCTTGCTAGAATGGGTGCTGTTCAGGGAAGTGATTTTATTTCTTTTGTTAGTCCACCTGTGGACATTTGCAATGTGTTTGAGGAAGACTTGAATGGTGTATATTTTAATAGGATGTGCACCGAACCTATTGTTTCTGTTTAGTTGTTTAATGAAATTGTCTGTTTACCAAAAAAAAAAAAAAATACCAATAGCCAAAATATAAAATAATAAAATTAAAATCAATTAACCAATTTTACCTAAAATAAACAACTCAATCCTTTAAAAATTTTAAACAAAATAATTTTGTCTTTACCCTACAAGCCACAGTATGCATCAAAGACACTTTATAAAAAAAAAAACCCTAAATGGCTAAACAGTAAAGCCGGAGACCGGAGCCGCCTCATGCTGCTAGCTGCAAAATCGTCTCCTAATTTCAAGTCCTAACTCCATCACTGGCCCTCCCATTAGTAAGCAGTTACTTTACCTTTCTATAACTTAGCCAATCCCCACATTCCTTTCTAGTCAAATTTCCATCTAATTTGTATGTTTTAGTTCATTCCAGACCTCCCCACATTCCTTTCTAGCGTACTGCTTCCTTAGGAAGCCTTCCTGTCACTTCGCTTACGTTCATGCTCTTTCAAATTTTCTTTAAAAACTCAGAAGCACCATGCGTCTCTTTGTCTTTGTCTTTCTCTTGCAGTGGCTCTAGATCTGGTGTCGTTTTCAGCATCAGTACCATCTTCGATTTTTCTACCTCCAAGCCATTCACGTTTTCAGTCACCACTGCTGGCAACAAAAGATAATTAATTATATTGAAATTTCTAATTTTGGTTTTAATATCTTGAACTTTCTATATTACTCAGAAACATCTTGTTGGTTGAATTTGATTGATAGCTTCTTAGCTTTGTAAGTAGTGAATTGTTTTTTAGAAGTTGCAGTTCATGTGTAGCTATTGTTAAACTTTTTGTACATCAAGCATTTTTCTAACATATATACGCCTACAATGATTTTGAGAAGAGAATCGGGTAAAACTGAAACTGTTTCAATAAAAAAAAGAGCTATTTCCTCACATATGCGTAGGTATATTGACCAAGAAAATCACACACTGTTATTGTCTTTTCTGTTTTGGTTTTAATCTTTGGGCATACCATGGCAAATGAACAAACCTTTCTGTGTGCAATGTAGTTATGCAACAGAGAGCTTTAGTTTTAGTTCGAAATTTGACATTAATCAATAGCATTGACATGTGAATAATATTAATAATTATGTGCACTATCAAATTTCTTTAAAAGAAAAATTTTCAAAATATACGCCCACTGTGAATGAAAAGAGGAAATGATCTCTTCTCTTCAATAAAGAGGTAATTTCTTCACATCTGCATGGCTTTATTGACCAGAAAATAGGTGGCTCTGGGTTGATAAATTATGACAATTACAGTTCCTTTACCTACAGCATAATGAGTACACATGGCTGACCCACGATAGAATAATACAAGAATAAATAGACATACATGCATACAATAGACATTTAACTTGGTCGTTGATAAATTATTTGTTGCATTAAATTCATAAATTGATGAATAATACTATATAAACTAAAGTTAATTTTATATAAATGATTGGATATCATAGTTGAAGTGTAAATTTTAGCAAAAAATATGTAAAGTTGTGATTTACAACTATTTTGTATTGGCTTTAATTCCGTGCTAAATTTAATTGTAATTTTGTTCAATCTTATGTACCCTGTATTTTATGTGAGATTTTTTTGTAAGGGTAGTGTGTGTGAGAGAGTGTGAAGACTCAAGGCAAATTGAAGACCAAAGAAGTTTTCCCAAGTAGCTCACAAGTAGCCTTCCCGCAAAGTGAAACATGTGCTTAGCACATGACTGAAATATGAAGAGTCATGATAGATGGTGACAGCTGATTTTCGCGAGTGTATTGCGGGTAAGGCCTTTCCGCGAGATACCCGCGAAACATTCTGTTTTGCTATTTTGTCATATTTGATATACTCTGTCTCTACCTACACTATATATACCCACATTACCCACATATTTAGAGGAGTGCTTTTAGAGAGAAAACATTAGCCACAAATCCT
This sequence comes from Quercus ilex subsp. ballota, assembly GCA_032727855.1. Classification (NCBI taxonomy): domain Eukaryota; kingdom Viridiplantae; phylum Streptophyta; class Magnoliopsida; order Fagales; family Fagaceae; genus Quercus; species Quercus ilex. The sequence goes on along the minus strand of CM064916.1, from coordinate 24,298,793 downwards.
TGAGAGTTAGAGATTGTCATACTCACAATCTTCTACACAATCCATTGTTGTTTTCCTCAACTCCTACCTTTCCATTTCTAAATCCTTGAAAGGTTGATAGTCCAAACACATACCACATCCATCTTGAGTGTAAAGTGAGATTTTGGTGTTACTAGGAAGCATTGGAAGAAGCCATTTGTTTGGTGGATGCAATCGGATTGAATTGCGTGATCCGGAGAGCTAAAAAAGACAAGGCTTGGCGAAGTCAATTGGTAGCAGGAGCTTGGAGGGCTCGAGTACATGACGTAGACTAGGCTTGGAGGGTCTTTTATTATTCGTGTACTCCAACTTATTCTCTAGTGAATCATTTTACCGCTTGGAGGGCGACGGAGAGGTTTTTCTCCGAGTACTTTGGTTTCTTCTTTGATAACACATCGTTGTGTTATCTTGTGTTTGCATTCTTCTTTCCTACTCTTTTAGCTTTATTTTACTGCTGTGATTTGATGAATATGGCTTAGAGTAGTTTTGTTGTTTGTTCGCTTGAATTTACTCTATTTCGCACTTTGTTTAAGTTAGAGTAAAATCAACCGAACTGTAATTTTTAATTTGGGGGTCTAAACAGCTCTTGTGTTTTCACACATAATCAAGCTTTCAAAATAAAAATTGAAATAAAAATTATTTTATTATTTTAAAAGAAGCTTACACTAATTTGGATTTAAGATGGTGTATAGTTAAGTAAAATTGTAATCTAAATTTTAATTTTACGTCTTCTTTTTCAGAGAGAGATAGATAGATATTATTTAATGTATGATTTTGTAGGAATTAGTTTACAAAAATTAAATTCTCAAACTATTAGGAGAGATTAGTTATCATTGATGATCTAACACATTTGCAATAATTTTTTGAAATATTTTAGGGTTTCAATTGGGTTAAATTTCTATTGCTCTTCTATTTTGAATGCCTTGTTAGAAAAGGAAAAGAGAAATAAAAAATGTACTACATAATGTTCACAATATGATGTGATAATAATTGTAATTGATGAACTTCAACAACCTAATTAATGAGTGTTTGAATTTTTTTATTTTTTTATTGATGACTTTTTTTTTTTTTTAGAGTCAAAACAGAGTATTATTATTATGATGCTGTAAAATCAGAAATAACAACATGACTAATGTCTGTTGGAACATGCTCCATCCAGACTAATAATGAAAAAGAAACAATTGCTCTCTTAGATAAAGCATGGGCTACACAATTACCCTGCCGCCTAGTATGAGAGAAAGAAAAGGTTCTAAGCGAACCTACTATAGACATTGTGTCTTTGATAATCACTCCCATGGCTGAATGAGCCGCGTTCACTGCCTTCAAAGCCCTCCAGACTACCTCAGAATCTCCTTCAAATTCAGCAGCCATTAAGCCCAAATCCACAACAAATTTTGCTGCTCTTCTTGCAGCTAATGCTTCCAACACCTCCACTGAACCCGGGTAAGGTATTTTTTCAGCTAAAGCACCAATCACATCCCCCTTACTATCTCTAACTATAACCCCTATCCTTGCTTCCTCTGACTCGGCGAACACGGCACCATATTGATGACTTGTTAGTTTGTAAGACTATAGTTAAATTTCAGGTATCCCTAGCATCACTCATTAGAAAGGAAAAAAAAAAAAAAGTGCTCAATCATTTATAAAATTTTGAGCCTTTTACAATGAGAATGAGCCCTTTTTTTCCTAGGGGAAATTTGTTTTTGTGGTGGGGTCTTAGGCCTAGTCCTTGAGCCGACCTTGTTGCCAAGAAAACAAACGAAAATGAGAGAAAGGAAGGATTTTTTTTTTGTCACAGTTAGCCACATAAAAATTTTCCATCTACTGCTTAAACATAGAGATCATTTCGACACAATAATAAAATGCTAAGGACTAAACTAACACATTTGAAAGGTCGGAACCAAATTAACATAATTTAAAGGTCAGGAACCAAGTAAGTAATTTACCCTTGAAACTTTGAATGGTTAATTCTTAATTGTTGAGATTTTATAAAGTTAGTTGAATGTAGTGTTGTGTTGTATACATATTGTTATTTTTAACAACAACAATTATTATCTTTCTTTATAGATGATTATTAAACATAAATAAGATGATAAATACAACTTTTATTTTATCTGTTAACTTTTTTTTATATTTTTTATATTTTATACAAGATAGAATTTTTACTTTAACATAATCTAAGTGTATATGTGTATGAAACTCCCTCCAGGAAACTTGAACCTCGACACTTGTCCCCCACACCTCACAAGTATTTATACTTGTGGAATGACTACCGTACTAAGAGTGCGCGGTGATGTCAACTTTTGAATTGTGCATATTGCACTTGTCATGATTGCAATTAATGCAAATTTTGTCAAACTATCCCAAAAAAAAAGTCATTTCTAAAATGTTCACGTTAATTTTTTTTTAATAAAACTAATAGACCTTTGTTCCATTTCTCTCCCAATCAAAACAATTTTTTTTGTCTTCTTCTATGATCACGTTTCTTTTTTCTTTTTTGGGGTGGAGATATTAATAGCAGTTTAAATTTTTATTTTGTGGTGGAGATATTATTTTTATTTTAAATTTTTACTATCTCAAATAAAAAAACGATTTATTACTAAAAAATAGTTTTACTTATTAAATATATGATAAAAATAGTCTCCTTTTTTTTTTTTTTTTAAACATTTTGTCGCTCTGAACCCTAAGTCCTAGTTCCGTCTCTAGACAAGAGTGATTACAGCTCTCTAGAATAATTAAGATTTTCTAGCTCCTTTTGGAAATCTTATTCAAGATTCTCAAGTTTAAGACGAATCTTTCTAGCGGTACCTACTTTCTCTTGTCCGTAGAAAGGGTAAGACCACAGCTCATCTCCTATTTTGCAAAGCTAAAGAAATAGTAGATATTGTTATTTGGTTGGATAGTTTTCTTTCTGATGTTTCTGTTTGAGATCAATTGTTTCTTGTAATTTGTTTCGTTCTTCATTTGATTAATACAAAGTCTTGCCAGTTTCTAAAAAATAAATAAATTAACAAAGCGAAGCTGTTGCAGAAGACAAACGTAGAAAGTAAAGACATTTCTTTAAGCTAGAAATGTAATTAGATTGTAATGAAAATAAAGATAATTAAGCTATTATATAAAGTATGAATAGGTATATTTCTTTCATTGATCGTATATGTTACATGAAATTGCCAAACACTACAGTTTAGTGCAATCAGTCGGCTTGAAGGAGACCATCCTTTGTTTCCAAGTCAAACCCAATCAACAAATTTGCTTGAACATAGTTGCCATATAATCCTTTGTCACCGAAATATGCCAGTGCAGTATTTGCAGTATTAGTAATTGCAAAGCAGTAAATATCATATGCATGAACCGGTCATTTGAAAGTTAGTATAGGCTTTAACCCCACATCTGCACCTTCAAAATGGACACTAGTGTGTGTGTGTGTGTAGAGGTAATTAATCTTGGCAAGTTTGTCCAATAAATTTACACTTGGCCCGCTAACAACATCATTGACCATCTTTAAAAAAATGCCTTTAAAAAACAAATGATAAGCCCCAAAAAGATTGACCCAACCATAAAATCACCTAGAGAAAAGCTCAAGAAAATTTAGCCCAATCATTCAACCAATTAAACCAGGCCCTTTAAAATTTTTACCCAAACCAGATTGATCTCACACAGTAAATTCTCAAACCCATTCCATCAAAAACAAAAGAAAAGAGAGAGATTGAGCAAAAAACATTGCTACTCGTGAGGAGGGCTGAAAAACTAAGGTAGTAAGGCAAGACTCGTGAGGCAAAGCAATGAGACCCAGTAGAGGTTGGCAACATGACACCAGTCCAGGCTATAGCCACCAAATCTGAGTAAAGCAACATGCTCTCTCTGTCTCTCTCTCTCTGTGTGGACAAAGTATCTATTATTATGGAAAAACTAACTCAGCATCTCAACTTACAAATAGAAATCTTATGCCCCACTTTTTGTGCGTTGTTCTTGTTCGCGATATTTTCGTTTGGATTATTCCTTGATTTTGTGATCCCAATTCTATTCTAATTTTTTTTTATGTTAAATAAAATAAATGAGAGAGGATAAAGAGAGAATGATCCTTGCATGCAATATGTTATTACAACCCAAGGGGTGCCTTGGTAGCCTACACTATTTGGCACTCATGATTATCTATGAACGCATTAATATTCTGTCAAAAAATCTCCTTTCCTTCAAGGTGCATACATAAAATTATAAACGTGAACCGCCATATGTTTTGGACAGCCCCCCAATCCCCTTGCATTAAACTCAAAACAGATGGAAAGTGTAATCGGTAATCCGAGACTTGGTTTCATCAGGGATTGGGACGAGAGAATTGGTTAGGAGGTTACTCTTTACACCTAGGAAACACCAATAATAACACATCAGAACCTTGGTCAATTCATTATAGTCTAGACAGTGTGTGTGGAAATTAGCTACTGTAATGTCATTCTAGAACTGGATTTAGACAGCATGGTCTCTTAACTCTTTACTTACAGATTCAGATTCTACATGTGTGGGCCTACTCTTACGTACCATCTTCAACATGTGACCTCAATTGTCTAAAATAAAAGGGAAATAAATATCCCAAACTCGATTTGTTTACAAACAATAAAGATAATGTTTTTCATGAGTAACAGCTAGGCCCTTCGGTTATGCATGACAAATGTGCCTCTTTTTTTCTTTTCTTTTTGTTAGGTTCTAAAGATTTAGGATTTTATGTATTTAGAACTCTAATTTGTATTGTTGGCAAACCATGATCAAAACAAGTTGTTTAGTCTTGTTTAGACTTGCTCAAAGTTGGGTCTTTCATGTAAAGTTGGAATCGAGTGGCTGCAGATACATTGGTGCATTTCGGCCTGGCTCGATCGATCGAAGGAAAGGCTCGATCGATCGAATCACAGGCAGAATGTTTTTCTGTAAAATATTCTAGCTCAGCCCTAACTCATTAAACGTTTTGGGTTTTCTTTTTTTACCCTAGGTATATAAAGAAAAACCTTAGCCACGCTTTTAGAGTTGCTCCAGTTGTATTGTTGCTCATACATTGCGGTTTTGTGTAAATCTCTTGTGAGATCTAGAGGAGCTTTCCTTTACACAAAGCTTATGGTTTTCAAGATAGAGATTACTTCAACATCTTGATGATCAACTCGGTTGCTACCATTAAAGTTTTAAGAATATCAAGCGTGGGTGCTTGTAGCTGATTGAAGAATTCAAGAAAGAAGGAGTCCGTGGATTCGGAGCTTGCACGTGGTCGTGTCAGTAAGTTCTACTGGTGGCTAGCATTAGGAAGTTGAGCGGGGAGCTTGTAAGTCCTTTTGTATGAACTTCGATTCTTTCATAGTGAATTCAGGTTTGCCTTGAGGATCGGTGGGTCAAATCCTCCCTAGGTTTTTACCGTGTGGTTTCCTGGGTGATCATATCTTGTGTTATTTATTATTCCGCTGCTTTATATGTTTGATATGATTATTTAATTGTTTTAACCTAGAATTGCTTAATTTGACTAAGTAACAACTTGGCTAATTAACTAGGCTAACCAATCTGTTTGTTTTAAGGGGTCTAAAACCGTTCAAGTGGTATTAGAGCAGGTTGCTCTCTTATTAGAGATTTTTTGATCTCTGAGCTGATCTTTGACCCTTGTTGTCATGGAGCATGGACACTCTCTTGTTGTCCCTCCTCACTTTGACGGGAATAACTATGCTTATTGGAAAGTAAGGATGAAAGCATTCCTGAAATCTATTGATGAGAGGGTTTGGAATTCCGTTGAATACGGATGGCAGAAGCCCACTACTCTTGTGAGTGAGTGGCAAACTTCTGAAAAAGAAGCAGCAGGCTTCAATAGCAAAGCTATGAATGCCATCTTCAATGCTGTTTCTATGGAGGAATTTAAGAGGATCTCAAATGTTGAGGTTGCTCATACTGCTTGGAAAGTCCTCCAAACTGTGCATGAAGGCACAAAGGCAGTTAAGATCAATAAACTGCAGCAATTGACTTCTAGATATGAAAGCATTAAAATGTTTGATGATGAATCTTTTGATGAATTCTATGCTAAATTGAATGACATTGTTAATTCTGCTTTTAATTTGGGTGAAATCTATGATCAACCTAAAATTGTTAGGAAGATTCTTAGATCTTTAACTGAAGACTTTAGACCCAAAGTGACTGCCATTACTGACAGCAAGGATGTGGACTCCATCCTTGTTGATGAGCTTGTAGGATCGCTTCAGTCCTATAAGTCTGACCTACCCAAAGTGAACAAATCCAAATCAATGGCTCTTAAGTCAGTTGATGATGTTGATGGTGGTGGATTTGATGATGAGCTCTCTGCTACAGAGATTGCGTACTTTGCCAAGAATTTTAGAAACTTTCTTAGGAACACAAACAGAAAGGCAAGAGGTACAAACATTGCTGAACCTAGAAATTTTAGGAAGAATGATCCCACTAAAGTGAATAACTTTGAAAAACCTAGAGAAAAAGTTGGTCAATCTTCAAATAATTCTTTGGGTCCTCAGTGTTTTGGCTGTCAAGGGTATGGTCATGTGAAATCTGAATGTCCTACATTCTTGAGGAATAAGGGTAAAGTTATGATTGTAACCCTTAGTGATAATGAGGTTTCTGATGATGAATCTGGATGTGATGAGGATGGAAACTTCATTGCTTTCACTGCTACAGCTGTAGTCAATGAAAGCGTATCTGTTGAAGAGAACCCTTCTGATGGGGAACTCTCTGAGGATGCAGATCTTCAAGAGGCCTACAATAAACTTTGCAAAATTGCTGCAAAGGATGCTATGAATGTTGAACTTGGCCTGAAGAAAATTGAATCTCTTGAGCTTGAAAAGAAAAATTTGCTTGCTAAACTGTTTGATGCTAATGATCTTTTGAACAATGTTAAATCTGAGAACATGCTTTTACTTGATAAAGTTAAAACTTTGGAACATGATTTATCTGTTGCTAGATCTGCTAGTTCTAAACTTGATCACATGCTGAATGTTCAAAAGTATCCTTCTGATAAATCTAGGTTAGGATATGTTGAAAGCATCATTGATTCTGCACCACATTCCACAAACTTTGTTCCTTTTTCTTCTTCTGAACCTTCTGTGAGTGAAGTTGTACGTAAAACTGTCAAATCCCCTGTGAGTAAGGTTGTCAAACCTGTAGAAGTTTCACCTCCTAGGAAGATTAGGGTTGATCTGAGAGAGCCTAAACCTAAGGATTCTACTCTTTCTAAGGACAAGATGCATGGTAAACCTTATTGGGTTTGTCATTATTGTGGAAAGTCTGGACACATTCGTCCAAAATGTTACAAGCTTCAAGCTGCTAAGAGAGCAAACAAACCAAAGGTGCCTGTGCCTCAAGTACAAGATCCTATGGCACTTATTGGTGAATTGGTAAAGGCGTTGAACCTTTATTCCAATCCTGGAGTTGGAAATCACTCGAATGTGAATAAGAACTACAATGTTCGTGGTGCATCTAAAAGGTTTTGGATGCAAAAGACTCGTCCTAATTGAGTCTTTCTGACATGGTCCTTGTGCTTCACTGCTCATTCCTTTGTGACCATTGTTCTTTGGTATTTGTGTTTTTGTGTTTTTTTTCTAGGACTTGCATTGCATTACATTCATGCATTCCATTCTAGGATTTATTTGTTTTCTCTTTTTCAATAAAATATAAAATAAAAAAAAAAGGGAGAAAAGCAAATTGTGTTTGACATTATTTTTCTTGGTCTTTGAAGACAAGGATGGTCAATTTATTTACACATAACATGTCTTTATGTACCTTGTTTAGTTTTGATGAGCTTATTTATTGCACTTGATTAGTTGAAACTTTGTAATGCATGTTGTGTGGGAAAGATGTTTATGGTGTTTATCACTTTGTCTTAATTTTGAAGTCACATGTTATTTGACTGTCGGATTTGATCCTTTTGAGAAAGGCATAAATAACCATCTCACCACTGTTCACTAGCCAATCATGAACACCTTAGTGCATATCATAAGATTTTGTACTCGAGAAAGTGTAGCACATGCACAAAAAGAACATAAGGTGTAGCCTCGGTTTAATTGCTTAATACTTAAAATTGGTATGTACTATTAGGCTTGATGCCAATTCACTTAATTAAAACTGGTGTGTACTATTAGGCTTGATGTCAATTCACAAAATTAAGAGGCTAAATACAAGAAACTTACATGATTGCAAGCTTTTGTTCTAGGAGATGTGGGAGTTATATGATGTAACTCTTTAGGTAATAGTCTCTTTTAAATTCTGTGCGATGAATTTTGTTGACTTTGTGATTGATTTTATTCACATATCACCTCACATGTATCTCAAGCTTTTGCTAGTTTGCACACACTACACGAGTTACTCTTTGCTAAACACTGTACATGTTATTGTGTGTGTTTTTAGTCTGACCAACCAAGTTTTAAAATATATTGAGAATTATGCAAAACATTATTTTGCTTGAGAAATTAAAGGAACTGGCTGAAACTTTCTTTGGAGAAACTGGGATTACAAATTTGGGTTTTTGAAAAATTATTCCATTTCATCTCATACTCATGCATTGTGTTTCATTGATTTCAATGCTTTGAGGAGTTGTTTTTCAAAATCTGGTTTGAGGTTTTCAAAACTAGAATTTTTTTCCAAAATACTGTGATCCGTTGCCTGTTTCGATCGATCCAGTCTGTTTTTTGATCAATCGAAAATTTTAAAATTTCTTTTATAAAATTTCTGAGTGACTCGATAGATTGAGAGTAATTTTCGATCAATCGAAAGTCGTGAATCAGCTTTTTAAAACAGTGATCTTTGACTGATTCACTTACCTTTTCAAAAGTTTTTTTCAAACTTTCTTTTCTCTCTCCGACTTAGCACGGATCTACAGCAAATTTTTGTCGTTTTCTTCCAAATTTTTTGCAAGATTTCTCTTTCCTCAAGCCGGTAAGTCTCTTTTGCCCCTCATTTTTGAGTTTATTTGTATTTTTCATGTAATTTCTCTCAAATTTTCGAACCTCTCTAATTTTGGGATTTTTGATGTTTCAAACCCAATTTTTTGCAATTGATCAATGGGTTTTTATGGGGACATGTTATAAACATGATTGTGATAGTTTAATTTGATTAATTTTGGGTTTTGTGAGAAATTGAATTTCTAAGGTTTATGTTTAGTTCCGAATTGGGGATTTTGTTCAATTAGGTTGAAATTGGTGAAATTGGCTTGTTGATTGGATGTAATTAGGCATTATAATCTATGTGTAATGTTTTGTAATGCTTAATTCATCCATGTACTTCAAAATTTTTCAAGTGGTTTTCAAATTTTTGGGGTTTTTGTTAAAAACTCTATGCTCAAGCCAATTTTGTGCAATTGAACTTAATTTTGAACTTTGTTTACTGCATTAGGACATGCATCATGCTATTTTAAATGTTCATGCATCATATAGATTTTTGCTCTATATTTTTCTTGTGCTAACTTGCAGTCTGCTCTTGATTTTTATTTTTTGTTGTTGGTTTTTCTCTTGTGTCTCTGTCCTTTCCTTAGCATCATGCCTAGGAAAACTAGAGCTCGTAGGTCTGTCACCTCATCTACCCCTTCCCCTCCTCCCTTTGACTGAGAGAAATTTCCTAGTGAGAAAAACTAAGAGATTTATGATAAGTTGAACCTTAAGAGGAAGATATGGTCTGAGCGTTCTGTCATTCTAGATGAGCTTGATCCTGCCATTAGGGCGAACTTTGAGCGTCGGGGCTGGTTACCCTTGGTGGATATTTCTGATTCTCCTTCACCTGCTACCTTGATTAGAGAGTTCTACTCGAACATCTCTATCCGCGTCTATGATTCCAACACTTTGGTAAAGAGTTGGATACGAGGCGTAGAGTACACCATTACTCCTAAAGTAGTGGCTGATGCTCTAGGGGTACCTTTGGTACAGCACCCTGTCTATCCATATGATGAGTCTCCTGTTTTGAGTGATGTTATGTCTTACATCATTGGGTCATCTATCCAGTGGGGTTCTGATCCTAGGATCACCACTGCTGAGCTTTCTGAGTTACACTATCTTTTCTTTAGGATAACGTGTCACTCCATCTGGCCCATTTCTCATCTTCACACCATTCCTCTCGAGCGGTGTGTATTTTTGTACGCTCTTGTCACTGATGCTCCTATCAGTTTTCCCCATTTGTTTCTTCGTTCTTTGAATGAAGTTTATAGGAGTTCATCTTCTGCTCATGCCCTTATTCATCCTATTTTCATTCATAGGATTTTACTTTATCTTGATCTTAGTGGCTTTCCTTCCTCTGAGCCTGTTCATGTGATTGCTCCTATAGGTGCGTCTTTTCTTAGACAGAGGGCTGCTCACCTTCGAGCTGGCTCTAAACACCCTAGGTCTGAGCCTTCTGGGTCCGCACCTCCTCCCTCTTCTTCTACAGGTCCTGCTGGTGAGGCTGTTCCTGATCCTGATGCTGCTGCTGTTGCTGCTGTTCCTCCACCTCCATCGGATGACTTTGATAACCGTCGTACTTTGGAGACTGTCATGAACATTTAGGCGGTTCATGGTCAGCTTTTGGTGGACCTTTTTGATGAGATCCGAGCTTTGCGAGCTGATCTAGCGCGTCTTCGTTCACCCTCCCCACCTCCTTTTGATGATGGATTGTGATTGCCATTTGGCATTCCGTCACAAAATGGGGGAGTACTGTTTGTAGAGGAGTTTTGTAGTTAGGGAGATTTTGTTGGAGATTTTTGTTTGTTTTGTGGAGTAGATTGTATTTAGGCGCTTCACCTTGTATATCATTTTTTGGGATATTCATGTTAGGGGGAGTAACATTGATTGATATACATGATTTTTTATTTGATTCTTGTTTCTTTGGATTCACTGTTTATTGATTTATATTCTATGAGTTATTCATTGATATATGTCTTTATTATGTGTTGTGTGGATCATACAAGAATGTTATACCTGTTTATATACTATTTTCTGTCACACATGTGTTTGTTGAGTATTTCAGGAATATACATGTTGATTCAATTGAGCTGCTGTCTACACTTGCAACGGATGGATAGTAGTTAGGATTGAATTAGTCTTTATGAGCATTATTTTTGTAAAGGGCTTTTTAATTGTAAACTTTGAGCTTTTAGTTTGTGTTTTGTCACGGATTGCCAAAGAGGGAGTTTGTTAGGTTTTAAAGATTTAGGATTTTATGTATTTAGAACTCTAATTTGTATTGTTGGCAAACCATGATCAAAACAGGTTATTTAGTCTTGTTTAGACTTGCTCAAAGTTGGGTCTTTCATGTAAAGTTGGAATTGAGTGGCTGCAGATGCATTGGTGCATTTCGGCCTGGCTTGATTGATCGAAGGAAAGGCTCGATCAATCGAATCTCGAGCATAATGTTTTTTTGCAGAATATTCCAGTTCAGCCCTAACTCATTAAACGTTTTGGGTTTTCTGTTTTTACCCTAGGTATATAAAGAAAAACCCTAGCCATGTTTTTAGAGTTGCTCCAGTTGTATTGTTGCTCATATATTGTGGTTTTGTGTAAATCTCTTGTGAGATCTAGAGGAGCTTTCTTTTACACAAAGCTTAGGGTTTTCAAGATAGAGATTACTTCAACATCTTGATGATTAACTTGGTTGCTACCATTGAAGCTTAAAGAATATCAAGCGTGGGTGCTTGTAGCTGATTGAAGAATTCAAGAAAGAAAGAGTCCGTGGATTCGGAGCTTGCACGTGGTCGTGTTAGTAAGTTCTACTGGTGGGTAGCATTAGGAAGTCAAGCGGGGAGCTTGTAAGTCTTTTTGTATGAACTTCGATTTTTTCATAGTGGATTCAGTTTTGCCTTGAGGATCGGTGGGTCAAATCTTCCCCAGGTTTTTACCGTGTGGTTTCCTGGGTGATCATATCTTGTGTTATTTATTATTCCGTTGCTTTATATGTTTGATATGATTATTTGATTGTTTTAACCTAGAATTGCATAATTTGACTAAGTAACAACTTGACTAATTAACTAGGCTAACCAATCTGGTTGTTTTAAGGGGTCTAAAACCGTTCACTTTTTTTCCAAACAAAAAATAGGATTTTTTTTTTTTTTTTTGGCTTTGCAATTTATAAGGAACTAAATTTCTTTTTTAGATGAAAACAAGATTTTCTAAATAGTAGGAATAAAACTTGGCTAAAGGCATTCTCAGATCATGATATGAATTTAAACTTTTACTAAAGCTTCTGTGACCGCTTTCTATAATGCTCATCGAATTGCTCTATCAACTACCATAGAGTGGAAAAATAAATAAGAGTTCTCTGGTGCTAAACAAGAATAAATGAATAGGAAAATTACATATAAGGCTTAATGACTTGTATTTGTTGCTCAACTTCACTTAAATTTAAAAAAGTTGATTTCTTATTCTTATTATATTAGAGGGAAAAATATCGTGCCTCTACTCAGATTTGGTGGCTGGGGCTTGCTTTGGCCTTAGCGGGCTTTCCCTGCCTCTCCGATCCCCTACCCCCAAAAAAATGAAAAAAAAAATACTAATATATATATATATATATATAATTAATTTTAGAAAGTTTGTCCAATAAAATTACACTTGGCCCCCTAACAACATCATTGACCATCTTCAACAAAAGCAAAATGCCCATAAAAAGCAAATGAACAAGCCCAAAAGATATTAACCAAACCACAAAATCACCAAGAGAAAATCTCAAGAAAATTTAGCCCAATCATTCAACAAATTAGACCAGGCCCTTAAAAAATTTAACCAAAACCAAATTGATCTTATACCGTAAATTCCCAAAACCTTTCCATAAAAAGAAAAAAGAAAAAACATAAATAGGAAACTGAGCAAAGGCACCTGCTACTTGTGAGAAGGGCTGACCAACTATGGTAGTAAGGCATGACTCCTGAGGCAAAGCAATGAGACCCAGTAAAGGTAGACAACATGACACCACTTCAGGCTCCAACCACCAAATCTGAGCAAAGCAACATGCTCTCTCTCTCTCTCTCTCATTTCCTTTGTTTTCTTGGCAACAAAGTGGCCCCACCACAAAAACAATATTTCTCCTAGGAAAAAAAGTGTTCATTCTCATCGTAAAATGCCTAAAATTTTATAAATGATTGAGCACTTTTTTTTCCTTAACAAGAGATGCTAAATATTGACTTACAAAGTGACATGTTACCAATTATAAGTTTGCACCTCATCTAAATTTAGCATTTATATCAAACTATTAAGTAATGACAAATGCATTTATTTCATTGTACTAATAAAATTCAAAGAATTGGTATATATTTATAACTTTACATGCTTTGAATAGATACAGATGGATCTAAAAAGTCATGGGAAATGTAAGAATTAAGAAAACTTTTCAATTTTTTGCATAAGACTAACTTCAAAGCATAATTGCAAGAGTCGGATTCAATTAATTGGGTAAACATTATTTGTCTCCACATTTGTCTAATATAAATCCCCATTTCCATTGGACTTAAAAATCTAACTTTTATAATTTTTCTCACAATATCTTTGTTTTTCTTTCTAAGAGGTTTGTTAATTTTCAAAATATTATGTTCGTTTTAAATATTTTGTTTAGATTTTATTTATATGTTTTTACTTATGTAGCATTGTAATGTATTTAGACTTATTTTTTCATATTATGTGCCAATTTATATTTTTGGTTTTCCGTATGATACATATACTTGGTAAGGATCTATTTTTGGCTGCTTTTAGTTTAATTAAAATTTGGAGGTTAAATTGTGATATTATTGCATCACTATGACATTATTTTTTTAAGTTGTTGTATCATGAAATTCTAGAAGTTTTTATAGCTAATTGATATATAAAGCATAAATCATACAAGAAAGACACCTAGGAACCAACAGGTTTGTAGGTGACAATGTGACTATGATTTGGTGACATTTCTTGGTTGCATATTATATTAGAGGAATTTTCCTCCCAACGTATTTAATTTGAATTTAGTTTTAGTAGAAAACTTCATAGATTAAGTGTAACTAACAATAATAGTATTCATGAAATTAATGGGTCATAAATAATCTCTTACAAAATTTATCAAAATGTACCGCACATTGCATGGGATATCGACTAGTATTCATTAATTAAGTTGTTGAAGTTTATCAATTGCAGTCACTATTACATCATATTGTGAACATTTTGTTATACTTTTAGTATTTTTCTTTTTCTTTTCGAACAAGGCTTAGAAAATAGGAGACTTATAGAAATTTAACCCAATTGAAACCCCCTAAAATATTTCAAAATAAAAAATATATATTGCAAATGTACATGTTAGATCATCAATGAAAAAAAAATTAATTTATTTTCTTGGCAACCAAACAAATCAAAATCAGTCACTATAGAATAGACATCAACCACGTTGGGGTTGCTGGAATGGAGTTGATCTCCAGATTTCAGATATGCTTGAACCCGTGGAGCATTAAGGGGACTCATTTTGTACCGGAAGGTCGGAGTTGGACGTCAAATCTTTGCCTACCACAGCTCTTTTTTGTTTTGGTTGAATTTAAAATTTTCCGTTGGTGGCTTTTTTTTCAAGGAAACAGTGATGTGAGGGGAGAGATCCTTTTGCCTTGTTTTTCACTTTCGATGGCTTCTCCAATATCAATGGTTGATTTGTGGTTTAAAGTTTATACTGGTGCTTCGGTTTTTTTTTTTTTTTTTTTTTTTTCAATTGAAATAGTCTGGTGAAAGTTTTTCATGTTGGAATGGTGCAATCATGTTTCTGGGTCAGTTTTTATTTAATTGCAAATTTTATGATATTTGGAAGTGTTTGATAGAAAAGAACAGAAACGAAAATGAGAGGAAGTGATTTTTTTGAAAATAAAAAATATTCAACAAACGTGGGAATCTTTTTCTAATTTTTATTTCATGTGGTAGTGGATGTGTAATTTGATTTGAAGTGGCATAAAAATAATTTTTATATTTGATAGTCAGCCAAATAAGATTTTTCCATCCCCCACTTAATTAATGACAAATACCATTTTGATTCAATAACAAAAAGTTAGAGACTAAATTGATACATTTGAAAGGTCAGATATCAAATTGACATACAATGTAAAAGATTAAGAACCAAATATGTAATTTACTCAAGTTTCAAATCATCTCAACATTACTTTTAAAAAAGTCACTAGTGAACAAGCACAAGTGCAGAACTACTAATTATTTGTCTATTTTGTATTATGTCGGTAAGAAGCATTCACCTTTATAGAATTCATATATACATATGTTATAAAAAACACCCGCTCATTACTCACATTCACCTAGCATTTATTAAGAGAAAAGGGAATATTATCATCTCATCATTTAGCAAATAGAAGAGTCAAAATAGAGAAAGATATAAGAGGGCCTTACAGAGAGAATAATAGAAAAAGAGGTTGTGCCTCCGCGTGCGCACACATACACCGAGAGAGAGAGAGAGAGAGAGAGAGAGAGAGAGAGCTTGCTGCTCTACTCAGATTTGGTGACTGGAGCCTAGAACGATATTGTGCAACTTGCCTCTAATGGGTCTCACTGTCACACCCAAAACCACAAAGGGTCCAAGGCATGAAAAAGACATCTCAAAGAACCTGTAGATTTTCCTTTTTTGACAATCCAATCCACATAAATCATATCAAAAACTAACATTAAGAATTATCATAATAATTTCATTGAATATACTCTCAAAGTAAGTCAGAACTCTAAGCAATAATTACAAGAACCATTGGCCACAAAAGAATAGAGGTCTGAATAATTAATTACATATCATAGCTTGTCCCATCAGTGGAAATAACATCACAACCACTTTAATATACAAAAGAATGAGTCAAACCTATTCTAAGATTTACACCATCTAATATACCCATTACAAAAGTTCAGCCTCCATCAGTAGTTAGTCTAACTACTATTAGCCACCAAAAAGCTGTCTCAAAAGACTGTTGCCTACTCTGAAAAGGTTATAAAATAATGGGGTGAGACAGAGCCCAGTAAGTAGCATATTTAATGGGGGTGGGGGGAAATGCAGGCTTCATATATTATAATAATAATAATATGACAAGAATGATTTAATAATAAAATACAAGTTCTTCAAAGTAAATATCTTGAAACTATACATTATAATCTGTGAGCATCAACAATGTAATTTCTAAAGCCATAATATCTAACATAAGATAAATTATCACAAATCTACCATTTCACCACATAAACCGGTCAGGGGATCCACCCATTCACAACTGGCATGATATTGTCCTCTCTGGTATGCAGACTCTTGGCCCCATGGACAGCAGCCTCACCCATACCCTCAAGATTTTTCTCTCCCCCTATGGGCAGCAGAGAGAGCACGTCAAATAGGACCTCTCTTACATGTGGTCTCTTGGCCCCATGGACAGCAGCCTCACCCACACACAATCAAGGAACCTCTTCCCCCCATGGACAACGTAAAAGGGCACTGACCTTGATTTGATTTCGTTGTCACAAAGACTACGGAAACCAAATCGGGTGATCACCGGGAAATCACACATGGCATGGTGTTAAAACAACATAAACTCACAAGTTACGTTACTTTGAAACACATAGTTCATATCCAGGTAGTTTTAGAAAATCTTAAATAATCTAACTTCTACAAAGTTTGTAAGGTTTTCAACTTCATTCTTGTCAACAAGATTTTCTATTAATTTCCCAAGTACTAAGACAAGATAAGCATCTTAAATATTCCAATACATCATAAAATCCAAGATTTTCTTATCAAGATTAAATAAAAGATGCTCATTTATCCATATCACAAATTTATGCATTTTCCCAAATGCAATACCAAATATGATGCATTTTCATATTGTTGAGGTTCAAAATAATTTAGTCACAAAGAAGGCCCAAAGAGATGGAAAAGATATTGGGCCCGTCTCACATAGTAAAAGAAAGAAATGATAAAAGGTGGAAAGAAAAGAAAAAAAGGAAGAAAAGGGGAAGAAGCCCAGAGGATCTGATCTGGAGGTCCACAAAAAGAAGGGCCCAAGAAACCGGTAAAGCCAGCAAGCCAAAGAAGAAAAGCCCAGGAAGCAGAATTGGGTCAGGACATCCAGAAGCTCCCCAGAGGTAGAGGATCCCTGGACGCGCGAAGTAAAAATAAAACAGATTCGAAGTAAGAAAGGAGACAAAAGGCACGCGGGCCTTATGACCCAGACACACAGTGGAAGTACAAGGCAAAACGCAGGAACTTGGCTCCCACCATTTGGAGAAAAAAGATAAGGAAAGTACAACTGGAAAAGCTGAAGCAAAAGCCAAAAGCCTCAGGACAGCCAACAAGGAAATCTGGAAATAGGAAGCTAGCTGGGAGACTTTCATCTGGTCGCAACAAAAAGAGAGAAACTATGAAGAAAAGGGAAAAGACATGATCCTGAAACAATCAGGCATGGGACAAACTTTAAGGGGCAAAAGGGAGAAATCATCAGTACCCCGGAGGCCCGAAACTGTGCTATAAAAGGAGGGATTCAGAGAAAGAAAGGGATTCATTCTCATTTTTACGTTTAGCATTGACAAGTGTTTTAGTTTTCCTAAGGTCCCATAAAAATTGTAACAGAAGAGACTCTGTAAAACTGAAGAGAAAACAGGGGAATTTGTTCCCGGTATCCCAGCAATTGCTACTACAGTACACGCTTGGATTCAACAAGCTCAAACTTTGCAAGTCTTTTTAAGCTTGAATAGCTATCAAAGTCTGTGACTTTTGAGCCCAGTTGAACCTTGCATCATGTCCTAGTAAGCAATTGTAATCACAATTAAAGGAAACTAATGAAATACACTCCACTAATTCAAGGATCCCCAATGTGTTCTTTACATTATATTTCATTTATTGCACATTTCCTTTACTGTTAATTTGTCATTCAATACGAATATGCTTTTTAGCTGTTTTCCTATTGTAGGAAGTTTGTTTTGTGCACCAATCGATTCTTAAAACAGCCCCATTAGCTGCGGAGAATCGATCCCAGTCCACCAAAAATACCTCACACGGCCCAGGATCCTTGGGCCATAGTGCTGAAGAAAAAGCACTCTCACACATATATATAATCATATATATATATATATATATATATATTAAAGTTACGACACAATAGTTTTTAGAAAAGTATAATTTTCATAGGTAGTTTCCAAAAGTGTGTCTATCCCAAAAACATTTATATAACATGGTTATTTTTCAAAATCCCATTAAAAAACTACTTGCCTCGCAACCGCAAAATCCTAATTCTCCAAGCTCCAAGGAGATTGGCTAGAACCTAACAATATCAAGTAAACCTATCACAATAAGTATAGAACTTGAAATTGCATCTAGCCACAATTTAGGAATTTGCCAAATAATCACTTAATTAGGCAAGCCTAGTATTTAACCTCATCAATAATAATATATTCCACTTCCCTAGTTTCTCAACAAATTGATTCACAAGGTATAAACTCCAATTTATAGAGTTAACCCATTTAATATCATCTCCAACATTATGACTAGCTTCCATAAAATTTACACTACATCATTAAGAGACCCATGAAAACAAAATCAATATATCCTCCAAGATAAGAAATTTAGAACTTCCACTAACTTCAAATAAACCCAATGGCAATGGAAAAATAAATTTACCAACCATGACATGTTATAACTTAAAACTCCTAAATTTTTCCACCATACATAACCCTTAAGTAGTCATCAATAGTACAAAATATATACCCATTCATCAAATAATTCTACCAATACAAAACCCATACATAAAACACATAAATATCACTTCCAATACTCATAAATCACATGAGTATCATTATTAAAGCTTAAATAAAAATAACCTCAAGAAAAAGTGCATAACCCACCAAAAAGATGAGAAATTTTTACCTCAAATAAAATGATGAAGATGCTTTGGGATTTCAAAGTATTTTTTCGGTGATCTTGCCAGAAAAATGATGGTGAGATGGTGTGGTTTGGAGTGGAGGCCGGCGGGTGAGTGTGGAAGTGAGTGTGTGTGTGTGTGTGTGTTTCAGTAAAGAGAAAAGAAAGAAAATGAAAGAAGGAAAAGAGGGAGCCGGCCAAAAGAAGAGATAAGAGGGAGTGGGTAGTGGGGTTAGGTGGGGCTTAGCACGTGGGAACCCAAAACAAAAGTCTGGTCTTGACTCTTTTTTTTTTTTTTTTTTTTTTTTTAAGTTGACAGGGACGTTACACTCACTACCTAAGTTGGTTATTCAGTCCTCCTCATAGGCCGCAAGTGTCTCTACTCAATCTCTTGGTTAGTGTTTTTTTTTTTTTTTTTTTTTTTTTAAATTTTAATTTTTGGGATGAATTTATAATGGAATGGTTTTGGAAATCTGCTAGAAATGTGATTAGATTGTAATGAAAATAAAGATGTCTTTTTTTTTGGTTAAAAAAAAAAAAGGATAATTAAGCTAGATATATAAAGTATGAATAGGTATATATCTTTCATTGATTGTATACGTTATATGAAAGTGCCAAACACTACAGTTTAGTGCAATCAGTCGGCTTGAAGGAGACCATCCTTGTTTCCAAGTCAAACCCAATCAACAAATTTGCTTGAACATAGTTGCCATATAATCCTTGGTCACCCAGATCTGCCAGTGCAGTATTTGCAGAATTAGTAATTGCAAAGCTATATATACAAAGTATGAATAGGTATATATCTTTCATCGATCGTATATGTTATATGAAAGTGCCAAACACTACAGTTTGGCGCAATCAGTCGGCTTGAAGGAGACCATCCTTGTTTCAAAGTCAAACCCAATCAACAAATTTGCTTGAACATAGTTGCCATATAATCCTTTGTCACCAAAATATGCCAGTGCAGTATTTGCAGTATTAGTAATTGCAAAGCAGTAAATATCATACGCATGAACCGGTCGATTGAAAGTTAGTGTAGGCTTTAACTCCACATCTGCACCTGCAAAATGGACGGTCAATTTTGGTCCATTTTCATTAGTAATTTCAGTTCTATAGCAAAGCCGTGTCCCTGTTAGAGTTTCATTTTTAATGGGATCAATTGAAATCTGCTTCTTCACTTCCACCTCTAGGCGATTATAAAAATCTGGTGGCAAAGTCAATGGTGGTGATCCTGAATCGATACAAACGTTGCCCTTAGAAACCTTACCTGAAGAGTTAAAGGGCACATATGTGTCTCCAACACTAATTCCTTCTAGTGTCACATAATATTGATTTCCCACAGGTACAAATGGTGTTGAAACCACACCATCACCCACAACTTCACTACCATTGCCAAAACTTATCTTGCCTGTAATACTAGGATCAGTATATTCAGTATCATATGGCAACAAGCAATAAGAAAACCTCTTGCTACCAATCTGTGAAGGAAAGGACAAAGGCCCTAATCCTAACGCAATGAGTCCCGTTGTGTGGTCATTGTAATTGATGGTATTGTTGTGTGCACATCCAAAAGCAATATCAAAGGAAACTGCTTGCCCAGAGGTAGAAGTGATGGTGACTTTTTCTTTGGCCAAAACACCTTTGGATAAACCACTTGCATATCCACTGACGTAATTGCAACTATTTTGAGGAGAACAATGGACTTGGTCCCATTCTTGACATTTTTTTGAATGACAAGAAATTTCACTGTATGTGCTGGACTTTTTAGGATCGAACTTGGGATGAATCTGATTAAAGCAGACATCACAAGGTACACACTGTGTCCACACAAGGTCACTAGCTGTATCGATAATGCCGTAGATGTCTACTGGTGGAGTGCCAATTGAGGCCTTCATGAGATGCTGACCGTAGTATGGTATTAATGGTGCTTGGGGGACATTATGAGCTGTAACCAAAACACCTATAAGATAATATGAGAGAAGGAAGCATGGATGAAATTTGACACCGCTTGCCATTGAATTTAGAGAAATGAAACAGTACTGGCTATACTAAAGACTTTTATATACACGATTAAACCGAACTTTCCATGTTCAGCCTAACGATTACTTGATTGCACCATTAATTTGACCTAATAGAAGGGGAAAAAAAAAACAGAAGGAAGAGAATTCTCCATCCGTGGATGGCATCGAATGTATTACTAAAAACTGGAAATTTTAGTAAGCACCAAATTTGCTTCTTTTAACAATATTTAAAACAAAGATTGTAACGAATATAATAATACCAATATATCATAACAAATCTCTTGTTTCGCTGAAGAATAGGTCATCAATCCTTATTAAATATATTTTTCCAAACAAAAAACCTTATTTAAGAATAAATTTGGTTAGCTAGGCCCCTCGGTTATGCATGGCAAATGTGCCTCTGTTTTTTTCCAAACAAAAAAATAGGAATTATTTTTTTATTTGGCTTTGCAATGAAATTACACTTGGCCCCCTAACAACATCATTGACCATCGTAAAAAAAGAAAAAGAAAAAAAGAAGAAGAAGAAGAGCGAAATGCCTTTAAAAACCCAATGAATAGCCCAAAAAAGATTGACCCAACCATAAAATCACCAAGAGAAAAGCTCAAGAAAATTTAGGCCAATCATTCAACCAATTAGACCAGGCCCTTTAAAAATTCAACCAAAACCAAACTGATCTTACACAATAAATTCCCAAAACCATTCCATCAAAAAAAGAAAAAAAAAAGAAGAAGATACTAAGCTAAGGCACTTGCTACTTATAAGGAGGGCTAACCAACTAAGGTTGTAAGGCATGACTCGTGAGGCAAAGAAATAAGACCCAATAGAGGTAGGCAACACAACACCACTTCAGGCTCTAACCACCAAATCTAAGTAAAGCAACACTGTCTCTCTCTCTCTCTCTCTCTCTCAGATACAGAGCCAGAACTTTAAGTTAGCACTACAAGAAAAACGAGCTATTGCGGCAAGCCTATTGCGGCGGGTGTGAAAACTGCCGGTATATGTCGCCTATTGTGGCGCGTTTTGAGCCTGCCACTGTACATGAGATTTATTACGGCGTTCTATTGGCCCGCTGCAATAGTTTTAGTATTTTGCGGCGTACTACAGCGGTGGGCCAATGACCCGCCATAATAGACCTATTTTAGCGGCCCCAAGCTTAGATATAGCAGCGTGTCAATGACCTGCCGCAATAGACCCTTACATTTCCCCCACCTGCACCTAAATTTTTCCTTTGTTTTTTTTTTTTTGTCCCTTTTCATTTTTAGCAAGTTTTCATTTTTAGCCATTTCATTAGTCTCCCCCACACACACTCTCTCTCACACACACTCTCTCTCTCTCTCAGACGCTTTGAAAATCTCTTCACTGTCTCATCTCTACCACTACCCACAAACCCACAGCCACTGCCACCACCACCCACAACCATAACCCCCAACCACAGCCACCACCACCACCCAAAAATCAAGCCTAGTTAGGTCCAAAAACAAATGGGTCAGGTCTAGCCCAACCCATTTCTCTTATCATTTCTAACCCTAGCGGTTCATCCCCCTAATCTAGAACCTTCCCTCTATCTGCTATCTCATCCGAACTCTCTTGACAAAATCCCATGGCTTGAGCTACCTGATCTCAAATCGGCACCGCCATCACATCAAAAACCCTCTAGACCCTTACCGAGATCTCTCCAATCTAGGTTCGAGCTCTCTCTCTCCCTCTCGGCGTAAAGCTTTTATCTCCCTCTAGACCTTGATCTCCCTCTCACGCAGAGACATTGCTTCTCTCTCATTCTCATTCATCGCTTTCTCTCCTTTCCTCTCTCCAATCGCTCCTGCATCTGCATTCTCCATTGGCATTTGTACGCACAACTCTTTTGCATTCATCGATTCCTATTTCTTTTTTCTAGTTATTGTTATCGAAACCCTAATTTCTTGTTTGGTACACAGCAGGACAGAAAGCCTGTTTAAAAGAGCAAAAGAGGAAGTCCTCGAGGTTCATCTTGGCACCGATTGACGCTTCGCAAGAAATTCTTCGCTTTGTCTATCTCTCACTCAGCATGATTCTCTATTTCTCTAATTCTTTGGTGTTATTATTATTATTTTGGTTTGATTTGTTTGGTTTTTGAATAGCGGCTAGGGATTCTGAATATACTAACAAGGATTTAGAGGAAATTCAAGAGCTGTTGAGATTGGCCGATGGCATTGCAAACCCTTCACTTTTTCAGGTAAAGATGCCTTTTTTTTTTTTTTGGTTAATTAAGTAATTTTTAATAAATACTTATGTAAAAGAAATAAAGTAATTTTAATTAATGGAGGGGTAATTGAGGGGGGGGGGGGGGTAAGGGCTTTGTCATCATATTCTATATTGTCATTTAACAAATAAGTCTATTTACGAGTCATTTAAATGCCTGGATTTTTTTATTAGTAGTGATGTATAACTAAAATCACATCTATGGTTCGTCCAGACGGGTCATCCAGATGGTCGCGGTTAGCCAAACATCAGGCTATCTCCAACTCGTCCAGATATCTCGTCCATGGGATGTTGGGCAATTGACCACTCCAGGGAATCAAATCGAGAGAATCGTCCATGCACGAGGTGCATGGACGACCACACAACTACACAACAAAGTGTCGTCCATGCGCAGAGCACATGGACGACTACGCAAACACTTGGCGAACTTCGTAGCGGTTCATCAACCCGCGTTCATCGCCGCCAATCCCTCCACTGCATGTAACTTCCAACGGCGGTTATGATTGTTTGTAGCCGTTGAGGAGGTTACGTCCGAATTCCAAGATTCTGGGGAAGTTATTGAACTAGTAACCGCCCTAGAATACCCTATATAAGGCCCGGTCTTCACCATGCAAAGGTATGAACTTCCTGAGATTTTACGTAGAGTAAAGTCGAAATTCCATTAGAAAGGAAAAAACTAACTTCACCATCGGAGGGTGTTTGGCCGGCTCACCCCGGTCACCCTTTGACTGCTTTCTCTCTTTGTAGGCCTCCGCTAGCGCTGCAGTCCACCGAAGCCGAAGTGTTCAACTAACTGATTCCATACATCATCAGTTGGCGCCGTCTATAGGGAAAAGCGTAAATTGTTTTTACGATTTGGCTTTCTGGGACAAAAGGTTGAATGGTTCGGACTAGGTCGAGGGCTACAAGCCCAGGTCATCAGGGAAACAGAGACGCTTCGAGCAACCCCCATCGCGATCGCCAATCAGCGCCTGTCATGCAGTCGCCTTCCATCCAACAGATGCAATCCATGGCGGCCGCTATGGCGGAGTTAACTCGCCAGAATCAAGAGTTGACTAGGGAAATGGAGAGACAGCGCCGTGAAGGACATGCTGAGAGGCAGTCCCAGAGTCAAGAAGATAGAGGGGGACATGCTGAACCTGAGACTCAATCAAGAGGCACCACTTCGCGAAGGGTGCCACATTTGGAGAAGGAAATGGATCAGATGAGGAAGGTTATGGACGAGATGAAGGAGAACATGAGAAGGGCAAATCCCGTAGAGGATTTGGTTCATCGAACAGATTCCCCATTCACGGCTTCCATCAATGGGCATCCCTTGCCGCCGAAGTTCAAAATGCCTTCCCTGGATTCATATGATGGAGCGCGCGATCCTTTTGATCACATCGCTACTTTCAAGACCACAATGCATCTCCAAAGGGTTCCAGACGAGATTATGTGCAGAGCCTTTCCTACCACCCTTAAGGGACCAGCGCGAGTGTGGTTCAGCAAAATACCCCCGAATTCTGTAAGTTCTTTTGAGGAGTTAAGCAAATTATTTGTCAATAATTTCATTAGGGGACAGAGACACAAACGTTCCTCGTCCAGTTTGCTGACCATTGAGCAAGGAGAGAATGAAAGCCTGCGTTCCTTCATCACGCGTTTCAACAGGGAAGCCCTGACAGTAGACGAGGTGGACGACAAACTACTATTGGCAGCCTTCCACAATGGGGTTAACTCAGACTTATTCATTCACAAGCTGTATGAAAAAGAGCCCCAATTCATGGCTGAACTAGTCCATTCAGCCCAAAACTTTATGAATGCAGAAGACGCCATCATAGCTAAGAAGAGGAAGAGAGCTGAGAGAATGGAAGTCAACCACCCACGTCACCCTGATCAAGGGCCTCGTCCAAAGAAGGGACGAACGGAAGACAAGAAGGATCGAGACAGGGATAACAGGAAGGCAGGCCCATCAGCAAGGAATCAGAATTACACACCCTTGAATGCCCCACTCGATCAAGTGCTCATGCAAATCAAGGATGATCCTTCCTTGAAGTGGCCAGAGAAGATGAAGGGAGATCCTAACAAGCGCAATAAGAATAAATATTGTCGCTTCCATAGAGATCACGGGCATGACACGGACGAGTGTTTTGACCTAAAACATCAGATCGAGAACCTCATTAGACAAGGGAAATTGAGGCACTTTGTTGGAAGGGATCATAAAGACGAGAAATTGAAAGCAAAGTTGGAAGAGTCATCACGGCCCCCACTGGGAGAAATAAGGGTTATCATTGGAGGGACTTCTGAAGGACAATCCTCTAGATCAAAGAAGGCGTATCTTAAAGTGGTACAAAATGTCCAACTCTCTGGACGATCCACAAGGACGAGTGCGACGGACGAGCCAACCATTTCTTTCACAGATGAAGAAGCTGAAAGAATTCATCATCCACATGACGATGCAATTGTCATTACCCTACTAATAGCAGATTACAGAACTAGGAGCGTGTTGGTGGATAATGGAAGTTCAGCGGATATATTGTATTATCCTACCTTCCAGCAGATGAAGATTGGACGAGATCAGCTTGTCCAGCTTGCTCACCACTGATAGGATTTGGAGGAATGAAAGTGCAGCCCGTAGGTACCATTACCTTGCCTGTAGTGGTAGGGTCATACCCGCAGCAGATAACTAAGGAAGTAAATTTCCTTGTGGTGGATTGTTCATCCTCATATAACGCCATCATTGGAAGACCGACCTTGAACAGTTGGAAGGCGGTAACATCTACCTACCATCTATCAGTCAAATTCCCTACGGAGTACGGAATTGGACAAGCACAAGGAGATCAGTTGGTAGCCAGGGAGTGTTATCTAGCTATGTTGGCTATGGACGAGCAGATGCAGACTATGAGTATAGAAGAAAGAAAAATTGTTGCAGAATCGATTGAAGTATTGGAAGATGTTTTATTACAAGAAAATGATCCTGAGAAATTCACCAGAATTGGAACAAGTATGAAGGAAAAGGCGAAAGAAGACCTCGTCCAGTTTCTAAAGAAGAATGCCGATGTTTTTGCATGGAGTCATGACGACATGCCCGGCATTGATCCAAGTGTAATCACTCATCGACTGAACGTGTCCCCCTCTTCTAAGCCTATTCGTCAAAAGAAGAGGGTGTTTGCCCCTGAACGAGAGAAGGCTATCAAGGAAGAGATTCAGAAACTGACTACAGCACAGTTTGTACGGGAAGTCTATTACCCGGATTGGTTGGCAAATGTAGTGATGGTGAAGAAGGCAAATGGCAAGTGGAGGATGTGCATCGACTTCACTGACTTGAACAAGGCTTGCCCTAAGGATAGTTATCCTTTGCCCCGCATTGATCAACTAGTTGATTCTACAGCTAGCCATCAAATGTTGAGCTTCATGGACGCCTTCTCAGGATATAATCAGATAAAGATTGACGAGGCAGACCAGGAAAAGACATCTTTTATTACCAGTCAAGGTTTGTTTTGTTACAAGGTGATGCCCTTCGGTCTAAAGAACGCAGGGGCAACTTATCAAAGGTTGGTGAACCACATGTTTCGTCCACAAATAGGACGAAATGTGGAGGTGTACATAGACGACATGCTTGTGAAGAGCTTAGACGAGGGAAGCCACTTGGACAATCTTCAAGAAACCTTTGAAACACTTAGGCGATACAAGATGAAGCTGAACCCAAGTAAATGTGCATTCGGAGTATCGTCAGGAAAATTTCTAGGATTCATGGTTTCAGAGAGAGGAATTGAAGCAAATCCAGACAAGATCCAAGCCATATTGAACATGAAGCCACCGAAGAACATCAAGGAAGTCCAATCCTTAACTGGACGAGTTGCAACTCTGAACAGGTTTGTCTCAAAAGCCACTGACAAGTGTTTACCCTTTTTCAAAATTCTCAGGAAGGCATTTGAATGGACGGACGAGTGTCAAAAGGCCTTCCAGGACCTAAAACACTATCTTACCACGGCCCCATTGCTAAGTCCATCCATGCTAGGAGAAGAACTATATTTATACTTAGTAGTGTCCCCACATGCCGTGAGTTCAGCCTTGATCAGGGAGGAAGAAAAGGTGCAGAAGCCTGTGTATTACACTAGCCGGGCACTAAGAGGGGCAGAAGGAAGGTACCCATTGATAGAGAAGTTAGCCTTTGCACTAATAATAGCTTCTAGGAAGTTAAGACATTACTTCCAAGGTCATGTCATCAATGTCATGACGAATCATCCGCTCAAGAAGGCAATGAATAAACTTGAAGTTGCAGGACGACTAATTCAATGGGCAGTTGAGCTCGGTGAGTTTGATATTCGGTACCGACCGAGGAATGCAGTAAAAGCTCAAGCCCTGGCGGATTTCATTTCAGAGTTCACTCCAAGTTATGAGGACTTAGATGACAAAGAAGACAATAAAAAATGGGTCGTCCATGTAGATGGATCATCTACACTGTATGCAGGAGGTATAGGAGTGGTTTTACAATCACCAGAAGGAGATAAATTGTATCACAAGGTTCGCTTGCAGTATCAAACAACTAACAATGAAGCAGAATATGAAGCCCTTCTTAAAGGGTTGGAGTTAGCTAAATCCGTGGAGGCAGACTCAATACTCGTCCTGGGAGACTCACAGTTGGTCATAGGCCAAGTAAATGGAACATGTGAAGCCAAGGAAGATAGAATGAAGAGATATTTGAAGAAGGTGTTACGCCTTATGAAGAAATTCAAAGAAGCCAATTTCGTTCAAATCCCGAGGGAAGAGAACATGGAAGCGGACACTCTAGCGAAGGAAGCCTCCGCTAATGAAGCAATGGACAAGATGGATGAAATACGATACGTGCCAAGCATAGACCTTCCAGAAACGTTGCAGATAGAAGGTGAGGAGAATTGGATGACCCCGATAGTCTCATACCTAAAGGACGGAAGGCTTCCAGAAGGGAAGGACGAAACCAGGAAGCTCAGAGTTAAATCAGCCAAATACATCCTTATGGACGAAGTGTTATACAAAAGAGGTTTTTCACAACCATACCTGAGGTGCTTAGCTCCAGACGAAGCGAATTACGTATTGAGGGAAGTTCATGAAGGAGCATGTGGTAATCACTCAGGAGCCAGATCACTCGTCCACAAGGTCATTCGTGCAGGGTACTACTGGCCAACCGTCCAAGCTGATGCTAAGGCATATGTTAAGGTATGTGACCAATGTCAACGTTTCAGTAATATCCCTAGACAGCCTTCAGAATACCTCACCCCAATGATGGCCCCTTGGCCTTTTGCACAGTGGGGTTTGGATATTTTGGGCCCCTTTCCAACTGGAACCAGACAGATGAAATTCTTGGTAGTGGGGATAGATTATTTCACTAAATGGGTGGAAGCTGAACCCTTAGTGAAAATTACACAACAAAATGTCAAAAATTTTGTCTGGAAGAGCATTGTATGCAGGTTTGGAGTACCAAGAGTACTAGTATCTGACAATGGACGACAGTTTGACAACACCCCCTTCAGAGAATTTTGTGAACAGCTTGGAATCAAGAATCATTATTCCTCACCCTCACACCCACAAGCTAACGGACAAGCAGAAATAGCAAACCGATCCTTGTTGAAAATCATCAAGACTCAGCTTGAAGGGGCAAAGGGAGTATGGCCGGATGAATTACCAGGTGTTTTGTGGGCTTACAGAACAACAGCGAGGACTCCCACAGGAGAGACTCCTTTCAAACTGGCTTACGGGAGCGAAGCAGTCATACCTGCAGAAGTGCATATGGCCAGCCATAGGGTGATGAAGTATCAAGATGAAGAAAACAACGAACAACTTCGTCTTAACCTCGATCTCTTAGACGAGGTAAGAATGGACGCGGAGCAAAGAACAGCAAGGTACAAAAATCTCATGGCAAAGCAGCATGACGCTATGGTGAAACCCAGGCGCTTCAGCGTTGGGGATCTCGTCCTTAAAAGGGTTTCTTTGGCCACCAAAAACCCGGCCCATGGGAAGCTGGGACCAAACTAGGAAGGACCTTACAGGGTAATCAACTGCAAAAGGCAAGGATCCTACTATTTGGAAGCTCTGGACGGAAGGAAGTTAGAGCACCCGTGGAACGTTGAACACCTAAGGAGGTACTATCAATGAAGGGTGATCACGGACGAGCCATGAGATGGACGAGACCCTCGGGCGTTTGAAGTAATATGTTTAATATTTTCCAGTACTTTCTTATTATTATTGTGTTTTAAGTAAATAAGTGTTTTATGCTGCTCATGGACGAAGTTATGTTGTATCATGTATTTTTAATTCCCTAAAAGCACAAGCTCTCAAGCATGTGCCATGATTGTGGACGAATGATTATATAGTATGGATTTCTGAAAATGATGCATTTTGAGTATATGTATGATTGTATGGAAATCCCCCACTTTCTATGATTCAAAATGATCCACGGAAGGCGAAAGGCCAAAGACGAGTAAAATCCTTGGACGCAAGGAAATATCGTCTAAAAGCTTTCCTTTAGAGAAGGATAAAGCAAGAAAAAATAAACCAAGGTATGTCCGTCTAAGCTCAAGACGAGACAAACCTAAAGAGCAATCGTCTACACTATGGACGAACAATGTGCGTGTGAAAACACCATGGGCCCATTGACGAGTCCAGCCAAGCTCAAGACGAGGAAAACCTAAAGAGCAATCGTCTACACTATGGACGAACAATATGCGTGTGAAAACACCATAGGCCCATAGACGAGTCCAGCCAACTTAACAACCCAGCCCCTGGACGAGAATTTGTTGGGAAAAATTTATTAAGGACGAATTAATAATCGTCCTAAATTTGAGTAACGGTTAAGTCTGGCAAAAGGACATCGTTCATGGACGAACATTGAACATTTCATAATGTTATACAAGAAGGAATTCGTCCACATGTTCAAGACGAGATAAAAAATCCACACAAGGAAAATCCCATAAAAGCCAAAAATGGTATGGAAGATATAAATGAAATTTTATTCACAGAACTTGAGGAAATATTCAAGCACAAGGAACAATGAAAAGTAAAAGCATTCATTCATTCATAAAGTTCAGAGGGTAGACGACCATCGTCCAAAAACCCTTAAGCAGTGCTTGTTCATAAAAACTCGTCCATATACTTGGACGAAGAAATTGTACTTGGATAAATTCTAAACGAAATAAACAAAAGCCCAAAACACTGGGCACCTCCAAATAAAATTAAAATATAAACTTGCTAAAAGAAAATGAAATCACTTGGATTCACCACTGGGAGCATTCTTTGGATCGTCTTGTGTCACCTCGTCATTGGCATCCTCCACCACGTTGACGTCCTCAGAACTCGTCGCTAGCAAAGAACTTTCTGTAGCAAGAGGAAGCTTGAAGGAGTCAAAGTTTAAATCAGGGAAGGCTTCTTTGGCGTCAGCACGAAAGTCTTCGTAGCCAGCAGCATAGTAACTATCTAGACGATTCTTAAGCTCGTCAGACTTCTTGAAGGCTAAAATGGCTTCCTCGCGTGCTTTCTCCAAGGACGAAGCAAACCCTAAAACTTCTCCCTCCAAGTAAGCAATACGAGTGTCTTTCTCGACACCATCTGCTTTGTGTTCTTCCACCTCTTCCTTCAATTTCGTCTCACATGCTAGCAAACGGTTGACTTCATCAGTCAGCCTAGTCACCTCTCCCTTCTTCAACAAAACTTCATTAGTCAACTCCTTAGCCTTCTCTCTTGCCGTCTTGGCCTCCTCAGCTAGTTCCTTGGCCTGGCACGTCGCTGTATAAAACTTTGACATAGCCTGTGTGCATGGACGAATAAAAGTTAGCCAGATATATATAATAAAAAAAAAAAAAGAAGAGAAAAAAGGAGAGCACAAGGACGAGTTAAAGCCTACCTTAAAGAGGTCGTGGATGCCAGAACGTTCAAATTCTTTCACTGACATGTTGTAACATTCGTTAACCTCATTGTCAGTGACGATTCCTTTGAACGTCCTCCACGCATACCCCTCGTCCAGCACCAAGTTAGAAGGACGATCTGATTGCTCTGACGGATGAGGCTTCCTAGAAGTCTTGGTTGAAGGTGCAGGGTCAGTCTGAACAGGATGAACTGTTTGGACGGGCTCCACATCGGCAGGAGACTCGTCCAAATTCACCGTGGGGGGAGGAGTGAATTTGGGGACCTTGGGAAGGGGAGTCTGAGTGGTTTTGGGTTTTTTAGGACCTCGACGACTAGGAAGGTCGTCCATGTCCACAGAACTTGAAATCTTCTTGGACTTCCTCTTCCCAGGCTAGACGGTAGCCTTCTGGACGATTGGAGGTGGAGGAGCCTCCTCGTCCCCACTAGCTACTGTTTTTTCTCTATTCTCTCTCATTGTAAATATTCCTACAATGAAGGAAGTCAGTTAAAAAAAATAAACAATGTTAATAATGAATATGGAAATGGAAGAAGCTGGACGATACTTACTCTTACGCGTAGTTTCTTTGTGGCTTAAATTCTCAGCAGTTGGTTCTGGACCAAGGCCCCACGTGGCTAAACTGCTAAGAGTCACTAAATCGTGGAAGGTCCTTCTAGGGAAGGCACGTACAAGATCAATTCGTTCTAAGAAAGTTTTGTTTAAATGTGGACGAGTAACAGCTGCACCAACAAAAGAAAAATGGTTAGACAAATGAAAGATTAAGAATATAACAAAGTGAATCATATGAAAAGAAAACATACCCTCAGGACGAAGGCGACCTATGGGGCTGGTAAAAGGAGGGAAGGGGGCATTACTAACATCTGTTGGGTCCCCAGCCCAGTTACCAGAAATGATAAAAAATTCTTGTTTCCAGAGCCTATCAGACGAGCTACGGCCCTTTATTAAGCTATAGGGAGAACCTCTGGACGAGAACTGGTAAAAACCAGCTGACTGTTTGATTTCTAAAGGCTTATAACAATAGAGGAACTCGTCCATTGTTATAGGACGATCCCCTTCCAGTGCTTCACGCCATAACACTTGCATGGCGACTATCGTCCTCCAACCATTGGGATTAAGTTGATTGGGACCAATACCTAACCTATGGAAGAGACCTCTACAAAAGGAATTGAGGGGAAACCTTAGACCAGCTAAGAGATAAGACGAGTAAACCCCCAAACCAGAAGAAGTGAACAGCACCATTCTCCTTCCCTAGGTAGACGAGGTTTAAACTCGGTAGGAATTTGATATCTATCTACTAATGTTTTTAGCTTAGGAGCGTCCAAAGTGGATGCTACCTCAGGTGCACAACTATATATAATGTTTTCCTCCTCCTCGTCCTGAGGAGGGCTGGGTGGCACTCTGGACGAGCTAGCCCCAGTCCCAGAAGCCATCCTACGTTGCATTTCCTGAAATTCTTCTAAGGAAATGCCAGGCACCCCAGACGAATACTGCTCGTCTGAGGAACTGCTGCTTGAGCTAGTACTACTCTCACAACTCTCATAGCTTCCAGACGAAACGTCCTGATACTCATCTATTTCTCTCTCTGTACTACTGGACGAAGACATAACTAAAGTAAAGGTCAAGACGAAAACCTAAAAAGAAGAGGAAGTACCTGAGAACTAGGACGAAACGCTAGACGAGATTCTTGGACGAGATAGCGGAAGGAAATTTATCAGAGAGGTGAAGGGCAAGAAAGAGAATGTGCCAATTTATAGGGCCCAGAAGTGGGGTCAGCGAAGCGACACCACCCACTAAGAAAATGACACGTGGCAATCGTGTGGGGAAACGCAATCGATTTGATTGCTCAACGAATTAAACCGTGACACGTGGCCACACAAATGGAATAAGATCCCCATAATGTCCCTGGACGACGCTCTGGACAAGGGGGCAACTGATGTATAACTAAAATCACATCTATGGTTCGTCCAGACGGGTCGTCCAGATGGTCGCGGTTAGCCAAACATCAGGCTATCTCCAACTCGTCCAGATATCTCGTTCATGGGATGTTGGGCAATTGACCACTCCAGGGAATCAAATCGAGAGAATCGTCCATGCACGAGGTGCATGGACGACCACACAACTACACAACAAAGTGTCGTCCATGCACAGAGCACATGGACGACTACGCAAACACTTGGCGAACTTCGTAGCGGTTCATCAACCCGCGTTCATCGCCGCCAATCCCTCCACTGCATGTAACTTCCAACGGCGGTTATGATTTTTTGTAGCCATTGAGGAGGTTACGTCCGAATTCCAAGATTCTGGGGAAGTTATTGAACTAGTAACCGCCCTAGAATACCCTATATAAGGCCCGGTCTTCACCATGCAAAGGTATGAACTTTCTGAGATTTTACGTAGAGTAAAGTCGAAATTCCATTAGAAAGGAAAAAACTAACTTCACCATCGGAGGGTGTTTGGCCGGCTCACCCCGGTCACCCTTTGACTGCTTTCTCTCTTTGTAGGCCTCCGCTAGCGCTGCAGTCCACCGAAGCCGAAGTGTTCAACTAACTGATTCCATACATCATCAAGTAGTATTTTGGTTTTACTCTATTGTAATTTTGCCATTTGAGTGGAAGAGTGGTGTATGTTGTTGCCAGAATTCTCTTTGACAGAAAATTATCTAAAGATTAGTGTTGGGGTGTAACCATGGTCTTCAAGGTTTTTAAATTATTTTTGGTAATCATTGGATGACTTATTTGTATCTCATGACATACCATGGAGATTTCCTTTCCTTTTTTTTTTAGTTAATTATTATTTTTAATATATATATATATATATATATTCTATTTTATTTAGAGGTTAATATGTTTGTTCTTCACAAGCCGTACTTTGTTATGAGCTGAGTTTTTCTTTGCATAGATTTTTTTTTTTTTACATCATCTACTTGAGTTATGTTATGCTCTGAATTGCAAACCTGAAACTTTAGTTCTATAATCACTCGGTTATGTGGATTTCTGAAGTTCTATTTGAAATTTAAGAAAATAGTTGGCAAATGTAAGTAATTTTTTTTAAAAAAAAAAATTAGAAATCTAGTAAATGCTACAGAAAGCATTAGAATTTACTGTTGTTCCCCAGTCAAGGTCACTTGCCTTGGCAAAGATGAACTTTTTTTTTTTGGCTTACAAAAAGGGGGGAGGGGGATTTGAACCTAGGTTCTCCTCCATGGAAAAACTAGATAATTTCATTGAACTATAAGGCTCTTGGCACAAAGATGGAAGATTATTGGTGATTTTTTAAGACCACAAAATAATTAGAGGTTTTTATTTTTTATTTCCTGACAATTCACTCCCTGATTTTTTATATCCGAATCACCAAAAGAGGCACTTGGAACTCTCTCAACTTTGGATTTAACGCTGGAAATCCCATTAAATATATAGTTTTAAACCAATATATTCCTTAGAAACAGAAGTCAGATTCTGAATAATTTTTTTAAAGCTATTTATGTTCCAACTTTCTTAGGTTGAATTGTAGTGTCAGTCAAAGAAACCTAAGATTGAAAATAGAAGATGATGGTTCTTAGGATTTTTTTGCTTATAGATAAAATAGTTGGGGTTCTTAGGATTGTGCATTTGGATTTTCTTTTGATTATGGGGTTTTGGTTTAAATGGCAAATGGGCTTTATAACTCTTGACTGCCACTTTTGTTAGTTTGTGATCTTGACTCCTAAATTTATATATAATGTGCCTTATAAATCTTTTTTTTCCTTCTCTCTCTCTCTCTCTCTTTTTGGGGGGTTTTTTTTTCCTCCTTTGAGTATATATACTGAATTACTCAATTTTAGATCTTAGCTTGTTGAGCTGATAGTATAATGCCAATGTACTTATTTCAATTTTTTTAATAATTTTTTTTTTATAACCTATCTCAATCATGTGACACTAAGATGCTGCAGCTTTAGGATTATTATAACTTATAAGAGAACACTATAAAAGCAATTGTAAAATAAAGAGGAAAGAGTTATCAAATGCTAAGTTGCAAGGATTTAGGGCATCCTTTACTTAAAATGTGGTGCTTTCACAAAGGTCAAAAGGAACCAAAATAGGTCAATGTAAGTTGTGTTTGTAGGCTCTGTAATTTATGTATTGTTGCAGCGAAACTGGAGAAACTTGTGTTTCGTGAGCCTGCAGTTTGAGTAGCAGTAGAAAGTAGATGAAGTTATAGTCATTAAGTAAAATAAATTTTCGTAGAGATATATCTATAGACAAGGTTTATTAGTTAACATCCCATTCGTACATCTGGTTAGTCAAGAAAAAATTGATTACAGGTTTAAGTGGTTATCCTGAAAGGGTGGATGTGGTCTTTGTGGAATGGTTGATTATTTGGTTGCTTTGCATAATCGATCACAACCATAGGGGTGCAGGAGAGAGGTCTTCTAATATCTTTGTGGTGTGTAGGGACCCGATACTTGTAGGGTGTAGCATCTTGGAGTGATTTACTATAATGAAAACAGCAAGGAGTTGTATTGTTAGTCTTTCTTTTTTCATTTTTAATTACATGTATACTTGTGTGTATGTGATTTTGTTTGTTCTTTGTGGAAGATATATTTACATATGCCTATAATGAAGTACTTAGTTTTACACTATATAATGAAGTACTTAGTTTTACACTAAAAGTTAGAGGTGGCTCAACCATTAGGCCATTTAGGCAATGGCCTAAGGCCCCCAAATAGAAGAAGGCCCCCTAAAATATAATTATAGAATATATTTATAAATCTATAAATAATCTAAAACTGAAGATGTTTGTTGACCTCTTTGTATAAGGACACATCAGCTTTATAACTCTCACAATTTTCCTCATTAGCAAACTCCTTTTTATTAAATTTTGCTTTCTTCTCTGTTACCCTCGATTATTTTTTCTTTCCCACATTATTCTCTCTCACTTCCTCATAGAAGAGTCTCCTCTCCTTTATGGCTTTATCTCAGTCATATTTTCTGTTCTCGGAGGTCTTTTTCTCTCTTATTTTTTAGTCTAATCTTCAAAATTGTATCTCTCACTTCTTCAAAATTCAGCCAGATCCATCTTTCCCACGAAGAACGGCCTATTTGTCCCACATCCGAGTCAAGAATATGAACCCAATTGGACCAAATGGCTGCCACCTTTTATGTAAAATGTAGCCCCAATCCTCGGCAATTCGAGCTCCATCCATCTCTACCTGCTTTGTTAACAGCCCTAGGTACTCTGTCTTAGGCTCCTAGCCCAGCCCAGCCCAGCCCAAAAGGCCCTAAAGTTTCATTGATTCGCATATGGCCATCTCAACATAGCCCAATCGCCCTTGGTGCAGGCCAAATACAGCAATATTTTGGTATCTTTGGTAGTATTTCGTATTCCATATATTTTTGCTAGATTAGGAAATATTGTAGAAAACCTAGGTATAAATTAAAAAAATCGAGTTGGTGCTTCTGTGGTATATAAGGTTTTGAACATTCAAAGTTGTAATTTTGTTGATTGTTGCCTTTTTACTTCCTAATCAATTTATTATATGTTAGTATTGCACTAATTGTTTTTTGCATGATTAAATTGTTTCTTGAACTAAATCCTGTGTATTGCTGTAATAACACCATTAAGATGCAGATTTGGGTTTATGTAAGATTGTGGCATGTTTTATTCTTAGTTCAAAGCCGGTGTATTGTTATAATAGTGTCTATGTGATATTGTGATTAAGATGACTAATATTTTAGTAATTGATAATACTCAAAGCTAAGTTGTGATATGTTTCCAGCATTATATTCATTATAGGTCTTTGCTGATTTCTTTAAGTTTTAATTTTGCTTATATAGAACTGTTAGTATTTAGATGTATTTGTGTGCGCTTATCTTTAGAATGATAAATAGATTATGGCTTTGGGAATTTACTTTTTGACCTAAGTAATTTATAAATCTTGGGGCCTTGAATCTTATTTCATCATAGTTTGTCACAAATCCATTGATTATGTATGACCTATTATCTATCCCTTTAAAAGAAAATGTCTGTGAAAGGGTTTGTTGACCCTATTTGATTCTTTTTCAATGGGTATCATGACAAAGGTATTACAACCTGTTGGTCTCCCTACCTGTGTGCATTGCTACTGTGTGCTGCTATACTAAAGGCTGATGCTGCTGTTTGTGCATTGTTGTTGTTGTTGTACATGCTTATATGCACTATGCTTCTGTTGTACTTGGTGTTAGTTGTATTGTGATACTTGGTAGCTATTAGCATTGTACTAGGAATTGATATAGAATCCCAGGATGTTTTGGTAGTTATTGGCAGGTCACATTCAGCTATAGATGACTTGGCTAATTAGGCATGTGCTCAATGTATTATAGAGCATGTGATAGATAAGGAGTTAGTTAATCAATTCAGCTGCAGCGTAGTTAATAGGCTGCAATGATTTTAAGGAAGAATATCAGAAGAATAATAATCTGAGTTTTCTCTTTTTTGTACTCTAATCTCTACCCCCAATATTCTTAGGAGGCCCAGCTACCTTGAATCAACCATTACAATTCACAATTTCCTGGTTGGTTTTTACCTTCTCCCTGGTTGGTCATTGGTGGGCAGAGCCAAAATATATTCACCAGTCAAATGTTGTCCAAAGCCTTCGGGTGTTGTCAAGTATCAAGTCATGATGTTTTTAAAATTCACATTGGTTAGGTCCAATAGTGTGACAAAACATTACAGATCTCTTTACCAACTCTCTACAAAGCCAATGAGTCCTCTTGTAGTTGTAATGCTACAGAGGCCTTATATCCTTTGATTGAATATGGTTTTGTGATCTAATTCTTTTATACTAACTCTTTTCCTTTTCAATTACTTTACGCTTTTATTGGATTTAACACTATTCTTTATTTTTTTTTTCAAAGCTAAAATGAAGAGAATCCAATAACTTAACAGTTTGGCATTGGCTAACTAGGACTTTTACAAGTAAAAAAATTGGAAGGAGTTAAAGCTCAATTGGCATTGGCATTGGCCCTCTTCTTTCGTCACTGTACACTAGACTGGGGGAGAAGGAAGAATTATAAAGCATTGGTCTTTTATTATTATTATTATTCTTATTTCTTCTTGTTAGACCTTGCACAACAAGTTTAGGATCATTGTATTGGACAGAATTGACAATTGCCGACTTTCCTTGGCCCAGCTTCACTAGGCGAGAACATAGTCTCATTTTGGGACCCTCAAGCCAAAAAGTCGAGTCAGATGTTAGGCAGAAAGAAATGTAGGAAACAAATGAGTTTGACTTAACTTACAAATTGTTTTAGAATATTTTGTCCAACTTTAATAAAGCTTGTTGAGTGTGCTTTGATACCTGGACATTTCTGCATAATCACTTTCTTTGGATATCATTTTTTTTTTAATCTTTTACCTAGTAACGTAGATCCTTCTTGAATTTCCCATGCCTAATCAGTGTCAAATAAAAACTGCATCTTTGAGTTCGAAGTTGGTTTTTTCTTATTTCTTTCTCCTAATGTGTACAGGAGAATTGTCTAGCAGTGATGAGAAAAAATATAAAGCACTGAAGCAGGCAACTGAAAGGGAGATTTCTCAAAGTGTTGATGTCATCTGTTGCACATGTGTTGGTGCTGGAGATCCTCGATTGGCAAATTTTAGGTTCCGCCAGGTTGAAATGCATCTAACATGTGGAAGTTTGTCCAGGATTCACTAGTTTAAAGGCTTACTCTTTTTAACTTTTGTTTTTTGTTTTGCTGCTATTGGTATAGTGCATTTGGATCATTCACAGTGATTTTATTTTTTTGGATTTTTCTATTCACTGATTTTTTTGGAATGTTTTTCTAAAAAGTTAACCTCTTTTTATATGATCTGTCTGCAATGTTGAACTTTTAACTTGCTATTCCACTGAGAAATTACCAACAGTTTTGACAATCAAATGAAATCGATAAAATTATATGCATGTTTGGCATTACTTTAGTAAGAGAGTTTTAATTATAGAGTTTTAGTAGTTTGAAAATGCTGCTGTTATTAGTTGTATGCATAATTTATGGTTGTAATTAAAGTGATGGGTAGATGAAATCTCTGGTCATTTTTTGAACTTTTTGGATTCATTTTAGCAATGTGTAGGTCTTAGTTTTTTTCTGAAATACATTGAAAATGCTGCTGCTATTAGTTGTATGCATAATTTATGGTCCTAATTAAAATGGCATTGAATTCCAACCGAATCCACCCTGAAGGGCTTTAAGACTTATTAAAAGGCCATAAAAAAAATTAAAAATTAAAAAAAAAGTTGGTAAAACAGAAGTCCAAAGGCAAAGAGTATGGGTTATTCCCATTCCCATTCCCAACTTGTAACTTGTTCTTGTACAACTGAAGTCCCTACTTGTTGAGTTACTGTCCACTCAACCTTACACAAACACAACAAATTGAATCACATTATTTGTTTAAGTGATCAATTATGTGTAATAAACACTTACAAAGTGATAGATTATGAATAATAAACACCCTTTTATATGAATTCACTACTCACAATTAATTATCTCCATCAAAATTATATCAAAATTTGGAACTTTCTCATAAAGCAAATTCTTTTTCTGTGTCTCCCACCCTCCTTTCCATTTGTTTATTATTATCATCAATTTCTCATGTATGACTAATTGACAATCACCAAGGCTGTGTGATCCCACTTCCTATATTTTTATTTATAGCACATCTTTTGGCTGGATTTATTCCTACTTTTTGATGGGAACCGATTTAGCTGAAATAGAAAGTGATTTCAGCACTGTTAAGAGGCAAGGACGAATAGAAATTCAAGATCATTCTATCCAATAAATAAATCTTCAAATCATTCCTTTTATATTTTATATTCAATTGGAAAGCTATACACGATTTAGTTAAAGAAATATTTATTTATTTGCTTTTGTTATTTTTCAATACAATGAGATCTATTAACTTATTTCTTAATTCTAGGATTGTAAATGCACCAAATTGCTCATAAATATCTTGGACTTGGCTTGATAAAAAATTCATTCATATTTGTTTGTCTATAAAGAAGCTAACTTTGGACCTTGATTTTACAATGAGATCCATTGTTTTTAGTCAAAGCTCAAAGGATCTAGAGAAATAAGCTTCACTTTGTTTGTTTGATCCATAGGGTGATGGGGCAAAAGGGACATTCACTAGGGAACTATAAAAAGAAAATCACTCACAATACTATTCCACAATCATCATGGATATACACACTTATAAAAAGAATCAACACATAAGCATTTTAGCTTAAACTCTTCCACCATAGGGTCTTGGTCTTCGTGAAACACTTGCAACCCCAGCATGGATAGCAACCGTGTAGAAAAGTTGTGTTGCACTCACAATTATGGTGATGACTTCTAGAGTCCTCTGCATATTATAACACAACAATATTATAATTGTCCTTAATTTTATTTTTCTCTAGTTATAAAATAAAAACTTCTTACCAGGTTTGAATCTGTCCATCCATGTTGAATCTCTTTGCATGCCAATTGTTGATGGTCATTTTGGAAGTCAAATGAGAAAGGAGCCCAAAGACACGGGCAGGAAAGGAGTTTTTAAACAGATAGAAAAAACCATTAAGCCCAAGCGGCAGGAATAATGGGTCATAGGTCTATAAAATAAACAAATGGGTCTTGAGGAAGCAAATGAGCTTAAAGAAGCCTGGAAAGAGAGAAATAGCAAACACATGGGCAGAGAAAAGTGAAAATGTGCTACAGCAGGCCCGAAGTAATGCAAGCAAAGAAAGTAAGGGTTGATGGCAAGCCCATGAACCCCAAGGATGAGAACAAGGTAATTGGGCTGTCCAACATGCGGATTCACTTTAATACTCTCTTTCTCTCTCTCTCTTACATCCACTTTGGTTGGTTTCTTTGGCTTTGGTAAGTTTCTACTCACCCCTACCCCAAACTCGATAGTTATCAATTTTTATTTTCATTTTTTGAAATGATAGTTATCGAAATTCAAATAAACACAAAATTTTCTCTTTGATTACTTGCAATGTCGCCATATTGGAAATAATTATCAAGCCCATTTGGATATTCCGGCTTCCACTTCATATATTTATTTACAAGTCTAGATGTCCAAAATGCGGATTCACTTTATCTCTCTCTCTCTCTCTCACATCGGCGCTAGTATGTTTCCACTCACCCCTACCCCCAAACACGTTGGAAATAATGCCAAGCCCATTTGGATGTTCCAGATTCCTTCCACTTTATTTATTTTTAAATCTAGATTTCCAACATGCGGATTCACTTTAATACGGCATCGGTTGGTTTCTTCGGCTCCGGTAGGTTTCTGCTTATCCTATCCCAAACTTTATAGTTATCAATTTTTATTTATTTATTTATTTTTGTAATGATAGTTATCAAAATTTAAATAAACACAAAATTCTCTTTCCATGCCTCTATATAAATCCATCCTATTTCTCCTCTGGTAAGTCACGTTTTTTCTCTAAAATTTATATATTTTGAGAAATCTCACCACACATAATAAGACAAGTTTCTTCTATTCATCTCCTTAAGGTTTATTATTTTTAAAATCTTGCTAAAATATTATTTAATTTAATTTTTTCTTCGACTGGAGTTAATATATAGTTTTATGTAGATAATTGTTGTTGGCTTCTATTTGGTTTCTTCTTTTTATTTTTTTTAATATCTTGTTAATGTCATAATTTTTATTTATTATTTTTTTTATCAAGACCAATATTGCAACTAGTAATGAGCTAACACATTGTACACCGATTATGTGTGTGTGTGTGTGTTTAATTTTAATTTTGTGTGTGTGGATAAAAAATTATAACAGGTTTTGTTTTGTCTAGTTGTATAAGAATATCTTTGCAGCAAAAGAGAAAAAGTTCCGTAGATTTTAATTTCAAACAACTCTACTCCACCACATGCACTCGACAAATAGTAACTTCCAACCCTTTAAATCCTCTTTTACTTTACTTTGGTAACTTCTCTTTAGTTGAAGTGTTGAACTTATACATATATATGTTTGTTTGTGTTAATATAATTACAGCTGCAGATTAATTTTTATGGCTTTCGTTTCGATATAATTTTATATGATTATGTGGATTATGTGTTTCATGAATCATGTAATAGCAAGTTGATGAACAAGTGAAACAAAAATAATAGATTTTTTCCAGGTTGTATGAGGAACTTTTAGAGAGAGGTAAAAGAAAAAAAAAAACATTAATTCGGGAGAAAAAAAAGATTTAATCTGGACATTTATTCCAAATTCATGTTTTAGAGAAAAAAAAAATTAGATAATTTGAATTCAAATGTTTTTATTTCGATTTAATTCTCCGATTCCACTTAATTGACACCACTTTTATACTTCTATATATGTTAGTATTTAATCTATTAGCCCATTCTTCTCCCAAAAAAATTAAAAAAAAAAAAAAAATCTATTTGTCCATTGTGCTTGGGCCCAATATACTATACTTGCAGTACACTCATATTGCTTGAGCCCAAAATTATTTTCCAATTGTGCCAATATACAGAAGCGATGTTGTCCAACCACCAGTTCCACATGATTTCATAACTTTTATTACATGTCAAAAAGTTTCTGAAAATACCTGATTTCATAAATCTGGAGCATATCTAAATGGATCCTCTCCAGATTTTGCATTAAATGCATCCAAATTTCCAACTGCTATATATATATGCAGTTCACAGTATCAACTTCTTCACTTGACCTTGAAACTTGCAGACCTAGAAATGAAAACCCCAATTTGATGTTGCCTTTTCTAGTACATCAGGAAGTCATTCAAATGGAAGAG
Organism: Quercus ilex subsp. ballota; assembly: GCA_032727855.1. Taxonomy (NCBI): domain Eukaryota; kingdom Viridiplantae; phylum Streptophyta; class Magnoliopsida; order Fagales; family Fagaceae; genus Quercus; species Quercus ilex. The sequence continues at coordinate 24,256,042 of CM064916.1, read as the reverse complement.
AGAGAAAAAAAAGATTTTCGGTGTGATGGTTTTATCACTCAAAGGGCTTGTTATATAAGTTCTTATCGGATTGGTGATTTACCAGAATAGTATTGTGTTCAAGTAGTAGTATCTCATTGAAAGAAAACGGGTAAGTTCCTTTATAATTATATGTATATGAATTATTTCTGTATCATCTTTGTGTCTTCTATTTATATATCTCTTTTTTTTTTTGACAGTTTCTACGCGGACTGACAATGAGATAAATAAACTACTGGAACACAAGTGGAGAGAGGCTACATCTCACTCTACAATTTTTTCCTTTTTGGATCTAGATCCACCGAGCTTACAAACTAGATAAGGAAGAATTACAAATTATCCCTCTACAGGAAATAATTGGATGTGAGATTCGTCAAAGATATCCATTCAGCCATTTTAGAGCTTGGATTTCTAGCTAGCTTTCACTTGAAAATTTGTCTTTAATAAAGATAAATTGTCAGCAATACCAAAAGCTTAAGCTATTAATAAATTGTGAATTTATTTATTTAATTAATATTCGAACAAACATAAATCTATTGTGAATGGATAATCGTTTATGTTGGAGTAGTGTTACGTCCATAACATTTTAACAACAAATCCTTGATGAAAAGTTGTTATTAGTGGGTAAAAAGTGATGTCAATGATGAACCCAAATTAAAACTAGCAACAATTTATTATTTATGATTTGTTGTGAAATTGTTGTATATATATCATTAGTCTTTCTATTGCTGAGCTTATAATAAATGGATATATTTTTTCTTTCTTAAGCCCAGGCTGACTCAAAAAGATTGCTTTGTCAACATGTTATCTGCATACTCACTCAAAAAAAAAAAAAAAAAAAAAAAAAAAAAAAAATTTACGAAGTATATTGTATAGTCATTACACTATTATTTTGTCCGAAGTATTTGTGATGTTTAACTGCAAGTTTTAAGCTTTAAGGTTAAAGTTAAACCAATCGAAGATTTTTAAGGAATCAACCATTTGGCCAAAGATTTCATGAAGTTTAATCAAACATACTGTATGGTCCTCTTAATTAATTTTTACCGACAACCCCTAGAGATTTTCTTCATCTATGAAGAAGAAGAAGGTTGATCAGAAGATTATTCGAAATTGATATCTGAACTAAGTTGTCAGTTGGAACTTGGAACTATCCAATATGAAAATAAGCCCAAATGTAGCTAGTCAATAGTCATATCATATTTCTTGGAAAATTGAAAGACATTGACATATCATTCAGCAATAGAAAGCACCAAGAACCTTTCTCACATATATATACAACCAACAAAAAATGGTAAAGCACTGAGCATTTCACTAATCGTGTAAAAATCAGGACAAGCCAGTAGTGATAAGCTAAGATCTTCACCCAATGTCTGTAACCCATATATAGTAGCCAGATTTCACGATTTTTTTAGGAACCGTGACCTGAAGCATATCATTATATTTGTGGCGTGTTTGTGACATTTTGCTGGCACTAGCATATCCCAACTTCATATTTTTTTTTTTTTTTACTAAATAAAAAAAAGGGTTTCCGGTGTGAGCTTATCGATCTCACGCCACGTGATGGCAATGGATAATGCCACGAATATCATACGGGCCTTGTTGGGACTATTGCTTGAACCTCTCTTTTCTAGGTGCTATCCCAACTTCATTAATCAATTATGAAACCGTTCCCATTTATCAAGTAGAAGAAAGAATATTTGGGTTTAAAATTTAGAAATATGTATGATAATTGGTTAAAAAAGGAAGCAAATAAACAAATGGAGGCAAAGAACAGAAGATTTGCCAAACTGAAGCTCCAAACAAAGAATTCTGCAATTTTTATCAATGTATATCCTTAAAGGTAGGAGTTTGCACTAAGCCACATATACAATATTGCCAAACTATAAAGTGCAAAAAATAAAGTACACAACAATATGTTATGATGTGAAAAACCAATAGTGACTATCAATGGAAAAAAAAACACCAGTAGTTTAGCCACCAACTCCAAGATAACTATACCAAGTGAAATTGAAGTTTTATAATAGAAAATAATCCTAAATTTTATTGCTATTTGTAGTAAAAACTTACTCACATGACCACACGTATCTCCAATCTAAGTGTACTCTTTTACTCTAAATTTTGTTCACACAAACTCTCAATACTCCGTGACTCCAAGGACCACCTCAAAGATTTGCACACCAGCTTGTCTGTGTTTGATACAGCAACTTTAGCTTCTTCAGCATGAACTGTTCTTTAGATATGCTTTGTTCTCCAATTTGATGGTGATTTGAGAGAAATGATTGCACGACACTTCTCCCTTCTTTTTTTATACACTCTAATCACCCTTAAATTACTCTAGCAACTAGGTCATAGAATTCTAGTGATTAGACAACTTAATGGGCCTCATAGGCAATTAGACTTGAATTTTGCAATTCTCGATCGATCAACTAGTTGTTGGGGTCTAAGATTACAGAAGGTTACTTTTTCTTGAGCTGTTATGGGAATGAATCTTGAACATGAAATGGACTTAAAAGACATACAAGACTAACATTTTTGTTCAAGGTTTGCTAACCTAAACACTATCAACCTAATACGTACAAATGGTTACCTTGTAAATTGTTGAAAATAATTTAATTTGGGATATGGCAATAAACACTATCGACCTAACACGTTCATATGGGGTTTAAGGTTTAGCACAGAATCCAATCAAGAATAAAATTCAGCAAAACTTTAGGCTTAATAATTTAAAACCAATGCTAACAATATTTGTTGAACATAAAATTCAGCAATAAACACTAGATAGATGTGTGATTCGTGTTATAACTTAAAACCAATGCTAACATTTGTTGAACATACTTTTCACTATTTGTCATCTTTGAGCCTAAGAAAATACTTATCTAAAAAAATAGACAAACCCTTAATGATTCATTAGTTTATCTATAAATCACAGAAAAATCAGCAATAAAAAATTAGTTATACTCAGGCTCACGAGGTCTAGCCCAAAACTCACTGATCTAACCCATAAAGTCCACAAGACCAGCCAGCAAGATTGATCAACTTAGGCCCACAAAGTCCAGCACAATTCAATTAAAGGACTGAATCCATACTTTTTTCTTGCCGTGTAGACCAAGCCTGCACACACACACACACACAACAAACGAACCAGAGGGGAATAATTAAGAGGAGGGGATTGGAGGGCAAAAGAGTCATTTTGCTCTAGCATGGGCTTACTGAAAAGTCTCTCAATTGGAACACCTATGAGACAATGAGCCTTTGCTAAGCGCAACGTGTAATTTACGGGAGTTTAGGAAGAAATCCCATATTTACTAAAGAAACACCTTCACACAAATTTTACAACATAAACCTCAAACAAAGAAGTAATTTTAACATTTATTTATTGTGGCGTTTAAGTGGCATTGCCATCAATAATATTTTGGTCGTGCACATCATTTTGTAAAATTTTGTAATAAATTTATTGTTGTTTTAGCATTTTTTTTTTATAGTAAATTTAGATAAACATTAGAATTATTAATTGAAGTGATTAGTTATTATTGGTATAGATTATGTAGAGTAGTTAACCGTTTTTAAATATATCAGCTAACTGTTATCTCTATAACAGTCAAGCGTTCTCTAAATAAATTAGTTAACTGTTATCTCTATAACACTCAAGAGATCTCTAAATAAATTAGTTAACTGTTATCTCTATAATGGTCAAGAGATCTCTACCAATTGCGTTGCATCCCCCCAGCCAAGACCGTCAAGTGGAACTCGTATAAAGGAGTTCAATGACTGGTATCAATGGATGATAGTTCCTGGGTGGGCTTGCTCTGTTACAAATTTTTTTTTTCTTCAGATTCTCTTTTACAATTTTTTCTTTTTTAGATTTAAGTTCAAAATTTTTTTTTAAGCTTTTTCTTTATGCTTGAAAGCAATGTTATGAATACTGTTTTGGACCCTATTTCGGTTTGTTTAGTAAAACGGAATATTTCGGTACCGATCTATTTCGACGTACCATTTCAAAGAGTTTCGGGGGTTTAAAAAAAAATTAAAAATAATATATATTTATATTTTCTTATACAACATAGTATTATTGATCCAAATGAATAAACTTCAAATAAAACAAATCATTTAGTTTTTCTTTTTTGACACTCAAATCATTTAATTATTACATAACAATTACTGTTTTAGAATATTAAAACATAAATATGTAATTAAACAATAAAAACAACCACCAAAAATAGTACAATAAGAGTGTATATATGTATATCAAGGGAGTGTAGCCTATTCAATCAATCAATCAATAATAATAATAATGGTAATCTATGATGGATTTTACTAATGTGTGTCATAAGGGCAGACAATAATTTTCATTTTTTGAAAAATTTTTCTCGGGAATTGAAAAAGTATTGTCAATTTTTTCAATTCTCGAAAAAATGTTTCCAAAAGTGAATGGCTTAATGTGTGCCCTTAGGGCACACATTAACCAGACCCATCTAGGATTTCAAAACTTAAAAAACCAATAATATATATATATATATATATATGAAAATATGGAACCTTTATTACAATAGGTGAATATAAGTACATTGATGTGAGAATGGTACAGAGGGAACCATTTACGAGGACTTGAATCACGTGAGTGAAAGGCTAAAAGCTTGCCTCATGGCCATCTGTCCAAAGCTTTAACCCATATGTCTTTTCACTTAGTCACATGACCATGTGGGGGTAAAGAGTGAAGATAAAGACAAAGTCCTCTCACTTCCCATATCAATTTAAATTTTCATCAAAAATTCACGTGGGGTGAAAACTGTAAGGTTAAAATTTATCAACCATCTTATTGGCTTTATTCCTTACCAATTTGTTTGTATTTTAGCACTTAGTAACTTTGTATTTAGGTGGGAAACTTGTAAGGGTAGTGGATTGTGCAAAAAAACAGAGACTCGCGACTGGATCTCGCGGCTTGCAAGTCGCCAGAAGTTGCACACGTGCCAAGCATGTCAGAAGTTGAAGAGTCGCACCAGCTGTTGCACTGTAGGACAAAAGTCCCAGGCTGGCCAGGCCGTTAGCTCGCGGCTTGAACTCGCGACTCAACCCAATCGCGAGGTCAAGTCGCCAGAATGCCCTGTTTGGGAAAAACTGACGTTTCACATTCCATTCTCATCCTAGTATAAATACCCCTCATTCCCACGAAATGTAGAGAGCTTCTAGAGAGAATTTTGAGAGAGAAACCCTAGAGAAAAACAAGATTGCCTCATCCCCAATCTTCATCTAAGAGACTCTTCAAATTCCTCTACTCTCTTCCTCTCCATTGATACATCCTTGAGAGGTCATTGATCAAATCCTTTTCTCATCACACCCACGTCTGTGAGAAGGTTCATTTGGTACTAAGGGAAGCAGTTTGGAAGGAACCAATATTCATTAGTTGATGCTATGGTTTAGTAGCGAAATTCGGTAAGCTAGAAAAGAAAAAAGTTTGGTGCAACCTCGTTGGAGCAGGAAGCTTGGAGGGCTTAGGTACCTGGGTAGATTAGGCTTGGAGGGTCTATTACTGTTCATGTATCCCAACTACATTTTCTAGTGGATTATTGACCGCTTGGAGGGCGGCGAAGAGGTTTTACGCCGAGGGTTTCGGTTTCCTCTTCGATAACACATCGTGTGTTGTCCTTGTATTTGCATCTCTCTTCCCTTTATCTTTACCATTTAATTACTGCTGTGATTGTGATTATTTATGGTTTAGATTGTTTATCAATTCTGTTATAAGCCTGTTACCATTTTCCGTAGATACATTGTTTAATATAAAGCTTGAATTGGTAATTTTGTAATTGGGGGTCTAAACGTTTATAGTGTTTTCAATGTTATTTGAACAAACAAAAACAAAAAGGTGAAATGGAAAAAAAAGAAGAGGCTTGACAAATGTGTTGGTGAGAGCCTCTTGTTTTACGAAACCACCGAGAAGAAGAAGAAGCAAAAGTAGCAGCAATGGTGTTCTGCAGCAACAATGTCTGCTAAATCTGGTTTTACAAAACCCTCTTCTTCTTACTCTACTTCTTTTCAACCCTCTTGTTTCCCAGAAATTTGCAAAGAAATCAAAACTTTTGTTTCGCTCCAGTATCCAGTTACCGGCCGAAACCCTCTTCTTTTTTTTCTTTTTTTTTGCTTGAAAATGGAACAAATATTTTTTATTATTATTTGAGGGTGTTCCTAAATTTTGATTGATGGTGTTCCTAATTTTTTTTTAAGAAGGTAAACAAATAAAAATTTTTAAATTATTATATATAATTTTTTTTTTCAGGTCAGGGTGTTCCTGGGAACACCCTGACATGAACGTGGCGTCGCCACTGATGATACATAGATATATAGATCTAGATTATGTTATTTGTTAAAATTTGTGCTTTGACTTATGCCCAACAAGTGGTTAAATATATTTTTAACTCAAAATTATTGGGCAACTTGATTGAGCTCAATAAAACACTAGAAAATTCACTTCCACATTACAAATTTCATGAATATAATGTTTTTTTGTTTAGAAACTCTTGACTATAATGTTAATAACATATTGAATGACTATATAATTATTTATTATTTATTATTATTATCAGTGTGCCTAAGTATCTAGAATGCCAAAAAGAAATAAAAAGGAAAATTATTGAAAATAGAATAATAAGAAGATAGTAAATGTGAAGTAGAAGAAGTAATTATTTTGCACGATGAAGAAAATGATGTTAGTATTGAGGATAACGGTTAACTAATTTATTTAGAAAGCTCTTGGCCGTTATAGAGATAATGATCAACAAATTTATTTAGAGAGCTCTTGACTGTTATAAAGATAATGGTTAACTAATTTATTTAATTATGGCTAACTACTATATATAATATATATCAATAATAACTTATTATCACCTCAATTATGAAATTCAATGTGTATCTAAATTTACTATGAAAATGCTAAAAATACTACAAATTTATTACAAAAATCTTACAAAATGATGTGCATGACAAAAATATTATTGATGACAACGCCAATTAAACACCACAATGGATAAATGTTATAATTACTTCTTTATTTGTGAGGCTTATGTTATAAAATTTGTAATATATTAGCATCACTTTACTTATTTCCAAACACTAATAAAAAGAAAGAGTAAAAAGATTGTTCTTATCTTCCTATCTCATCCTTAATGGAATTTCGATCATTGATCCTGAATGTTCAATATATGTGTAAAACACCCTTGAACGTTTAGACCCCAAATTACAAATTATCAATTCAAGCTTATTATCAAACAATTAATGTGCGGAACATGAATATAAGCAAAACACATAATTGATAAACAATCTAAGCCAATTATAATCACATCCACAGCAGAAAATAAAATGCAAAGATAAAGGAAGAGAGATGCAAACACAAGAACAACACGTGATGTGTTATCGAAGAGGAAACCGAAGCTCTCGGCGTAAAACCTCTCCACCGCCCTCCAAGCGGTCAATAATCTACTAGAAAATGTAGTTGGGATACATGAACAGCAATAGACTCTCCAAGCCTAATCTACCCAGGTACTTAAGCCCTCCAAGCTTCCTACTCCAACGAGGTTGCGCCGAACCTTTTTCTTTTCTAGTTTACCGGATTCCGCCATAACCCATAGCATCAACTAATAACCATTGGTCCCTTCCAAACTGCTTTCCTTAGTACCAAAAGACCTTTTCACAGACGTGGGTGTGGTGAGAAAAAGATTTGGTCAATAACCTCTCAAAGATGTATCAATGGAGAGGAAGAGAGTAGAGGAATTTGAAGAGTCTCTTAGTGAAGATTGGGGATGAGGCAATCTTTTTTTTTTTTTTTTTTTTTTTTTTTTTTTTTTTTTCTAGGGTTTCTCTTACAAAATTCTCTCTAGAAGCTCTCTACATTTCGTGGGTATAAGGGTCTATATATAGTGGTGTGTGTTTGGAATACGAAGAGTTAGTTTTTCCCAAACAGGGTTGATTGGCTGCTTGGCCTCGCGACTGGTCTAAGTCGCGAGTTCAAGTCGAGAGATAATGGCCTGGCCAGCCTGGGACTTTTGTCCTGTAGTGCGATAGCTGGCGTGACCCTTCACCTCCCCGCATGCTTCTCACATGTGCAGCATTTGGCGGCTTGCAAACCGCGAGTCAGTCGCGAGTACTAGTCGCGAATCCCTGATTCCTTGCACATTGTTGAGCAATTCTTTACACTCTTTTCACACACTACCCTTACATGAATCCTACCTAAATACAGGGTTACTAAGTGCTAAATTATAAGCAAATTGGCACCGAATAAAGCCAACAAGATGGTTGATAAAACTCAACCTTACAGATCCGATGGATGTGATATGTATAAGCATTTTGAACCATTTTTCCTCAACTATATTACTCTGGCTTTCCTGTACCAATATAATTGCCATATTTCATAAAAATAATAGAAGGATGGCAACCTTAACCAAAAAAAAAAAAAAGTATGAGAAAAGAACTAGGGTTTCATATCTAGGAAACCTCTAAGAGGTGCTAAGTTTTTCTGTGTAGATTGGTTGAGAGCTTGGTTATGTATTTATAGCGTTGGTGGGCAAAAGTATCTCTCTTGGTTTGTCCACAGAGACTTATAGTACTGGGAAAGTTGTGAGGTCCATCTCCATCAGTCATTAAGGATGAGATAAGAAGATAAGTACAAGATTTTTACTCTTTCTTTTTCTTTTTCTTTTTCTTTTTCACAGTGTTTGGAAATAAGTAAAGTGATGCTAGGATATTACAAATTTTACAACATAAGCCTCACAAATAAAGAAGCAATTCTAACATTTATTTATTGTGGTGTTTAAGTGGCATTGTCATCAATAATATTTTTGTCATGCACGTCATTTTGTAAGATTTTTATAATAAATTTGTAGCAATTTTAGCATTTTCATTATAAATTTAATTACAAATTGAATTTCATAATTATGGCGATAATAAGTTATTATTGGTATATATTATTTAGAGTAGTTAACCGTTATTAAATAAATCAGTTAACCATTATCTTTATGATGGTCAAGAGCTCTCTAGATAAAATAGTTGGCCGTTATCTCTATAATGGTCAAGAGCTTTTTAAATAAATTAGCTAACAGTTAAGTTGCTACTCCTTAATGAGTAATTTACCTAAAGTTAACCGTTATCTTTATAACGGTGAAGAGCTATCTAGATAAACTAGTTGACCGTTATAGCTTTTTAAATAAATTAGGGCTTGTTTGTTAGTGTTGTTTAAACAACAGTTTTTGTTGTTTAAATAATAAAACATATATTTCTACAACATTTTTTTACCCACACGTATTTGTACAATACTTAAACAACGTTACTAGAATAGTATTACCAAACGGGCCCTTAGTTAACTATTAAGTTTCTACTCCTTAACTAGTAAATTAAATAGTATGGGAGGAACCCAAATTGAGAGTAATGAAAACTAAATGACTAATAGTAAGCCCACTTTTAAGACTATGTTACTGAACCCAATTATAGCCCGAACAAATGAACTCAAATAGTATTTATTTATATATAAAAGAAAAAGTCACACAATGTCATATTTCAAATCGATTTTCTTATATAATTTATAAAAAATAATAATTATAGAACTCCTTTTACATAAATAATTTATGCATTCCTTATAGATAACTAATACATGTAAATAAATGTATTTACACCATTAAAAATATTTTTTAAATATAGCAAAAATTTAGGCTACTATGGCTTTGATTTCTGTATATATGAGTACATATAATATTATATTACAAGTTATAAAAATGAGTTTACAAATATAAATAGTTAAGATTAATATAATTTACAACATGATCATATTGCTTGAGTAAATTCTAGAATATTTAATTATTTTGACAAACATTAACTTAAGCACACAATTATTCTTTATATTCTTTGTAGGGTCACAATTTTCGGCCCAAGCCTAAAGAAGAATTGGGTGATGGCTTAATGAGCCTAATACAATAAATTTATAGAGAATGGGTTAAAGAGCTAGGCCTTAATGAAGTTAATAATGGCTAGTATGGATTTAGAAGATGATCAAACAATAACAAGACATACAAGGCTGGATCAATTCACTGTCCGAGGAGATCTTTCTGAGTATAAATCAATATGAAGGTTTACAAATACAACTTTGAGTGCTACAGTCTTTCTCCTCCTCTCTTTTTTCTCTCCTTTGTCTCATGGGAGGTTTCTCATCATATATAGTTCCTTTCCAACCATCTTAACCCTACACTTGTTAATCATCTAATCCCTCACTTGAGTGTATGTCCCATCAGACACATTCTCTGGCTTTTTGTGAGATGTGATATTTGAAATTGCACTATTCAGGGGTCTTCTCCACATAAATGCAGCCAGAAAAGTAGCTGCAGTACATTTAATGCGGTGATAGCAGCTTTTCCTTTAGATATTTCTGAGTTCTTATCACTCCAATACATGCTTGAAGCTCATCTTCATCGTGTAAACCTCCTGACATGTTACCTAGGTTGTTGGACTATAGATTCGGACTGTATGGATCGTGTCCGAGGAGGAATAACTCCTCAGACCGTTCTCTATCCGTTCCTTCTTTGTGAGACTTTAAACTTGGGGTCTTTTTTAATCACTTACCCCTCCTCGGACACGCCCACGTTCCCAGATAAGGCCCAAGGCCCAATATACAAATTTGGGCTTTTATCCCTACATTCTTAATTGCATGTGTTATTGAACTTTTTTGGCCCTTTGTTAGTCTTCATTTCAATTATTTGTAAAATAAAAAATATGTGAGTAACATTAAAAAAAAAATCAAAGTGAGTAAAAATCTCATATGTCAAATCAATAATAATTTTTTTATTAATAAGTATTGCAAATAAAATGATTCTTACATTAATACTTTAAAAATTACTATATAAAATTATAATAATAAGTGCGCCATTAATAAATACTAATAAATGGCCATAAATGCTTTCATATTATTAATAAATAACAATTAATCAAATTTTTTCTATTAGGTTATAAAACTTTAGGAATTATATGTATTAGAACTTCAATTTGTATTATGTTGGCAAACCATGATCAAAACATAGAGTCTAGGTTTAGGCTTGCTCAAAGTGTGTTTATTTGTAAAATTGGAATTGAATGATTGCAGAATTTATTGGACTAAATCTGCAAGGCTCGATCGATCGAGAATTAGACTTGATTGATTGAACCACGTGCAAATTTATTTTTATGCAGAATTTCCAATTCAGTCCAAGCCCAGTTTAACGTGTAGGGTTAAATGTTTTACTTCAAGTATAAAAAGAAAAATCCTAACTACGTTTTAAAGGTCTTTGATGTGTTGTGTGTTGAATCTTTTGTGAGATCTAGAGGTGTTTACCTTCATACACACACTTAAGGTTATCATTATCAAGATCAAGATTCATATCAAGAGCTTGATGATCTTTTCAGTTGCTGCTTAAAAAACTTAAAGAAGATTTGAAACATTTGAGTGGAGTCTCAAAGTCACAAGTAGGAGAACTCGTAGTTGAAGTAGATCAAGGAAAGAAGTAGTTTGTGGACTCGGAGTTGTCACGTGGTCGTGGTAGTGAGTTTTCTACTCGAGGTAGCAATAGGATGTTAGTGGTCTATGTTCTATTGTACAAATTTCAATTCTTTCATAGTGGATCTGTTTTACCTTGAGGATAGCTAGGTTAAATTCTCCCCAGATTTTTTCTCGGTTAGGTTTTCTTGGGTTATAATATCGTTGTGTTCTTTATATTTCCGCATTGTTTACATGATATGATTTTATTGTGTTAACCTAGAACTGAAAAATTTATCTAAGTAAATACTTGGCTAAATAACTAGATTAAACAACTTGTGTTAAGGGGTCTAAAAACGTACAGTTTCCATAAATATAAATTTTTTTTAGGTGAAAGGCTAAATGAAGAGTATTATATTTTTCATTTAAAGGAGAGTGGCATTTGGCACAAACTTAGACACCTATAGTAAGGTTCTTTATAGTTTATAGGTATTTTAAAAAAATAAAAAAATTTCGATAGTTACAACATGAAAGGAAAAACATTAAAACCTTGGATGTATTTGTTGAAAATGTCAAGAGGTGCTAATCAGTTGCTCTTGGATGTATTTTTAAAATAACCATATAAATTCATTTTACATAAATTAATAACTATTGCATCACCTATTAGTAAGTAATACAAATAAATGCTTGTATTTATTAACACATGACAATGAATGATTACTTTGACTTAAATGCAAAGTTTTGCTGAGGTAAAAGGTTAAATGAAGATATTGTATGGCTGGAAAAAAACATGACATAATAAATAGATATTTATAAATTCCATTATTATCATATTTAATACTTCATATACAAACACAATCAAAATAAATTTTTATTAATATATATCATAATTATCAAATTTCATATTTATATATGAAATATATCTAAAGAAATTTATGTATATTTTATAGTGAACTTTTCACAGGTTTTAAACAAGTGTGTGTATATTTCATTAAAAAATGATAACCATATAAATTTATTTAACATAAATAATTATTAGTGCAAGACCTATATATAGATCATTAATAAATGGAAATAAATATATTTATTATTAAGTATTATAGCATGACAATTAATTAATATCTGGATATAAATGCAAAGATTGCTAAAGTGTGGAAGGCTAAATAAAGATAACTTTGCTTCTTCCAAAAAATGTACAACAAGGCAAAACTTTATATGAGAAGTATGCATTTATGGTACTTCCGGAGTATTTAGTAATTTTCCATAGGGGAAGAAGATAACAATTAACTAATTTATAATGATGTGCATGGCAAGAATATTATTGATGGCATGCTACTTAAACACCAAAATAAATAAATGTTAGAATTACTTCTTTGTTTGTGAGGCTTATGTTATAAAATTTGTAATATCCTAGCATCACTTTATTTATTCCCAAATACTATGAAATGAAAAAAGAAAAAGAAAGAGTAAAAACTTGTTGATTTTGGGTTAATTATTCATGGTTCAATGGATTGGATTCAATTAAAATTTTATTTTGAGTCTCGAGTTGAGTTGGGTTTGGGTTGATAGTTTTTTTAAGCCGTTGGATTTGACTTGACCTCCAATATATATAAGTTTATTTTATTACCCTTATATTTAACTTCCTAAAGTGATTTATTTTGTTATTTTAATATTAGTTTTGATAAATTTAAAAAGTTTTAAATATAATTTAGGTATATTATGTGAATTGTAACAATTTATTAAACAATTAGTGAAAGTCTATTTTTTTTACAATATATGCATGAAATATTTAAGCACAACCCACCAACACAATCCGATCCATGTGGATTAGATTAGGTAGGTTCCTACATATGCAATAAATTTAGGTTGTGGTGAAAATTTTTCAACCCAACTAGTTTGGGTTGGATTAAAAAAGCATTCCAACCCAACCCATGCACACTCTAGCTATATTTAATAAGATTATAATCAAGAGTTTTGTAATTTAGTGGAATTTTGGTTTTAGTATAAGTAGAATTAGAGTTTGAATCTCTTCTTACCACTTATGGTAACAATTAAATTATAAAAACTATATAAGTAATAAGATTCTAGAACTGCCAAAATGCATAGATATAAACATTTCATTTCATGCAAATAATAAAATATCTAGTTATGAAATTTTATTTTCTCATTTCATTCTTTGTTTCCCAGTTTCCCTTTTGTCGAGTTAAGCATTGTCAACTTATTTCTATTGCTTGTATTAAATTTAATAGAAAAGGGAAATTTTGGCCAAAAAAGAAAAATAAAAAAAATAGATGTTAGAATTTGAAGAAGATAAATGATAATTGTAAGGATTTCAGATTTTGAAGAATTTTTATTTATTTATTTATTTTTTTATTTTTTTTGAGAAAGTGAAATTTTGAAGTACCTGATTATATGAAATCTAACTTTTCAAAACTAGATCCTGTGTATATGTGAAATCCAATGTTGCCACATTGGAAAATAATTAATGCTAAGTGGAATCATTCGGATTCCACATTATTTAAAAAAAAAAAAAAAATCCTTATAGTATCCATTAACTTTTCCCCTAATTAATTCGCATTCCACTTGACATCAATTTTAATTACACGTATGTGTAGAATTTAGTTCACATTTATAATTTATTCTTTTCAAAATCTAAAGTCTTATTTATTTTTGAAATAAAAAATATTTTGCCAATTGTCCCAATGAGATAGTGTATGACATAATGAAAATGATGTTGTTCCACCAAGAAAGGTTCACCGTTTACGTATTACTAGGTTTTGATTACATTTTTAAAAAGTTGGTGATAGTGCCTGATTTCATAAATTTGGAGCATATCTAAGTGTATCCTATCTAGATTTTGAATATCCAAATTTCCAACTACTATATCCTCAAAAAAAAAAAAAAAAAATAAAAAAAAATAAAAAATCCAACTTCTATAGATGCAGTCCACGTTTATCAAAAAAACATATGCAGTTTACGGGGTTGTCAAAATCGGGATCCTACATAAGATCCTGGGAGATAGGTGAGATTACAAATCGTAAGATTAGATCGTGGATCATACGATCCTACATTATTTGAGAGAAAAAAACAAAAATACACATTGGTATATTAAATAGTCACATAAATTATACATTTGAAAGTTCAAAATGGGTATGAAACACCCTTGAACGTTTTGACCTCAAATAATAAAATTACCAATTCAATCTTTATATCAAACAACTAATGTGCGGAACATGATAACAAGTTTATAACAGAATTGATAAACAATCTAAGCCAAATATAAATACATCCACAGCAGTAAATATAAGGCAAAGATAAAGGGAAGGAAGATGCAAACACATGGACAACACACGATGTGTTATCGAAGAGGAAACCGAAGTCCTCGGCGAAAAACCTCTCCGCCGCCTTCCAAGCGGTCAAATAATCCACTAAACAATGTAGTTGGGATACATGAACAGCAGAAGACCCTCCAAGCCTAATCTACCCAAGTACCTAAGCCCTCCAAGCTTCTTGCTCCAACGAGGTTACGCCGAACCTATTTCTTCTTTAGCTTCCCAGATTCCGCTATAGCCCATAGCATCAACCAATTAGATTGGTTCCTTCCTAACTACTTCCCAAAGTACCAAATAAACCTTCTCACGGATATGAGTGTGGTGAGAAAAGGATTTGGCTAAGAACCTCTCAAGGGTATATCAATGGAGAGGGAGAGAGTAGAAGAATTTGTAGAATGAAAGTTCAAAATGGGTATGAAATACCCTTGAACGTTTAGATTCCAAATTACAAAAATACCAATTCAAGCTTTATATTAAACAATTAATGTGCGGAATATGATAACAAGCTTATAACAGAATTGATACAACAATCTAAGCCAAATATAAACACATCCACAGTAGTAAATATAAGGCAAAGATAAAAGAAAGAAAGATGCAAACACACGGACAACACACGATGTGTTATCGAAGAAGAAACCGAAATCCTCGGCGTAAAACCTCTCCGCCGCCCTCCAAGCGGTCAAATAATCCACTAAAGAATGTAGTTGGGATACATGAACAGCAGAAGACCCTCCAAGCCTAATCTACCTAAGTACCTAAGCCCTCCAAGTTTCTTGCTCCAACGAGGTTACGCCGAACCTATTTCTTCTTTAGCTTCCCGGATTCCGCTATAGCCCATAGCATCAACCAATTAGATTGGTTCCTTCCTAACTGCTTCCCAAAGCACCAAATAAACCTTCTCACGGATATGGGTATGGTGAGAAAAGGATTTGGCTAAGGACCTCTCAAGGGTATAACAATGGAGAGGGAGAGAGTAGAGGAATTTGTAGAGACTCTAAGGTAAAGATTGGGGATGAGGCAATCTTGTTTTTCTCTAAGATTTTCTCTCACAAAATTCTCTCTGGAAGCTCTCTCAATTTAGTGGGTATAAGGGTGTATATATAGTAGGGTGAGAAGGGAATGCAAAACATCAGTTTTTGCCAAACAGGGTTAACTCGCGGCTTGACCTCGCGGCTTGTCCAAGTCGCGAGTTCCAGTCGCGACGTAACGGCCTGGACAGCTTGGAACTTTTGTCCTGTAGCGTGACAACTGGCGCGACCCTTCAGCTTCCCAGTGTGCCTTTCACGTGCCAGAGTTTGGCGGCTTGCCAGTCGCGATCCACCTGCGAGCCCTAGTCGCGAAACTCTGTTTTTCTTTCACACTCTTGAGCTTTTCTTCACATCTTCTTACACACTACCCTTACAATTTTCCCACCTAAATACAGGGTTACTAAGTGCTAAATTACAAGCAAAATGGTCACGGAATAAAGCCAATTAGATGGTTGATTAAATTCAACCTTACAATCTCCCCCTTTGGCTATTCCGTGACAAAACCCTAAAACAAACTCTAGACTTAATGCGTGAGTTGGGAACAGTTGGAAAACTCACTCACACCTAACTCTAGAATCTGTAAAGCTCTTGAACATATGAATAAGTAACTCCTGAAACACAATAACATAACAATATCATTGTATGTAGAAAACTTAATAAGCATATGGAGCAAAGTAAGCATGATCAAGCAAAAATGAACATAACCACAAAAGCAATAATTCATGGCAAGATCAGCAACAGTAGTCACTTAAGCAAAAGTGATTACTATGTTCATTCACACAGGAAATGAACATCCGGACATGCAAAACTGATAAACTCAATTGAAGAGAATCATTTGCAAGTCCAACACTCAACCAATGCATACAACCATATATGCATCTAGGAACAATCCTACAATGGCACAAGAGTGTTGTACTTAAGATAATGCAAGGCATTAACAAGTACCAAAACACAAAGCATAAAGGCTGCATAAGCAAAGATTTGCAAATACATGGCACAAACCATAAAAGCCTACAAACCATGCAAAAGTGCTAGAAACAACCCTCAAAACTTACAAAAGCAACAATGGGTACAGATCAAGCATATAAAATATAAATTACTTCCCTTATCATATCACTCCCCCTATCATGAATCATAGGAGCTGTGATGAACTTGGAACATATATACTTGTAACCTGAAACACTTGCACAAAACACATTAGACCCTCAGGGTAAAGCAAGTAATAAACGGACAAGTATAATGTAACAAATAAATTGCGATCAAGTAAACATGATGTGAAACATGTGAGCAACTTGACCAAACACCAAACACCAAAACAAAGTTTTCTTATTAGCTCAATGTCTTCTCCCCCTTGGTATATGCATCTCCCCTATGGAATATCCCTCCCCCTACAAATGTGCATGAGAAATGAAATTTCTCCCCCTAAGAATGTGCACAAGAGTCATATAGAAATGACAAAACTTTCCGGTATACTACTCTAGAGTATACTCTTCCCCTTTTTGACACGAATAGACAAAGGGGTCAAGGAGAAAAGAGGGCAAGAGATGAAGGTATGAATAATGATAATTATGCATGAGGGGTGCAATGATGCATGTGGGGTGCGAGATGAATGAGAAAATGAAGCTCAATCCTAAGACATGACATGCTAGGATGAAGAAACAATATATGAACCAATGCATGATAAGGGTAGCAAGGTGTGTGCAAGAGGTGACAAAGTGCAATGCATGACTAATGCATGGAGAATGCACATGTGGGGCAAGGTGTGTTAAATACACAACCAAAGAACCAAACATGTTCCTAATGAGGAAACATGAGAAACCCCAAAGTTTGATACTCATTGGAGTCCAAACAAGTGAGAAAATGCGTAAGAGGCATTTTATCAAACACCTAGCATGCATACTATGAAGAACAATATGAAACAATGCATGAACATCATGAAATTCACCCTTAATACATGTTTTTTTTGCCACAAGTGGACCAACAACCAAAGAGAATCATCAAAAGAAACCAAACCCATGCAAAAATATGACAAAAATATAAGTTTGCCCAACCCCTATGATGAAAATCCTAACCAGGAGCACAAAACTCTCCAAAACATAATCTAAGGATCCAAAATGATGGAAAGAGTTTAAAATTACCTTAGAGATGTTAATGAAATGAAAAATCATTCAAATTGGTTGGGTTTTGATGTAAAAATATTGAAATAAGGGTTTAAGAGAGGATGGGAGAGGTTTAAAACAAGTTTCCCATGAAAAAGCTCTTAAAAAAACTGATTCTAGGCATTTGGCGGCTGGGCAAGTCGCCAGTGAGTCGCCAGTAAGCCGCTAAACCTTCTGTGTGAACTTGCTACAGTATTTGGCTGGTTGCAAGTCGCCAAATCAAGTGGCCAAAAATTCTGACACTTGATTTTCAACCCAGAACATGTTAAAACACTGAGAAACAATGTATGCACTAAATATGAACACAAAGAGTGATAAAAAACACTTCCAAAAACATATAAAATGATCAAAAATCTTTTTGGATTGATCCATATATAGTTGAGCACACACACATCACATTTAAACAAGTACAATTGAACAAATGGATAATGCATTCATTGAACATTAGGCATGTGTGTTGTGTGTGTGTATCAAGTGTGGAATAGTCCTTAGTCTAGAATGAAGCTTCAATGATCAATTCAACCAAGTCATACACAACTAGTACTAAGACAAGTGATCTATCTCAATTATAGAAATGAACATATATGACCTCCCACAAGAAAATGATTACATATCTTTGAAGCTTTTCATTTGGCTTCTTTACAAATCATAACATTTGATCATTTTGAATCAATACATCTCATTTTGAGATCGATGCCTGAAATTTTTGATATTTCAATTTGATGAAGAAGCCTTTGGCTTTTTGAGGCATCATACATTTTATTTTGGTCGCTTTCCCTTTTTCCTAGTCAAATACTAGTATGTGCGACAGGCTTTTGTAGCTCAAAATCTCTTTTCATTTGGAGATTTACATTTGGTGAGCTCTTTAAGCAAAAACAACAAAATAAAGAGTGGGAAGATATATAGGAACAAGTCTATGCATGTCTCAAAACCAACAAGACTATTGACTAATCATTCATGACAAGGTTGAAGATCGATTTACAACAATCACACAAAGATGTCAAGATTTTTCCCACAAAGATATAGGTGCAAAAAGAACAAGCTAAGCTCGTAAATGCATAAAGCCATTAGTACAAAGGTACGAGGCAAAACTCACATGTGATATGTGCTCAAACATATACGATCAAACTTTTTGAATTTTTCACTTTTTATGTGGTTTTGGATTTTTACTCACACAAAACAAAGACATAAAAGTAAGATCAAAACAAAAACAATGCATATGAATAAATGCAAGATGCACAAAATGCATGAAAATATAACATGCAATGTATGAAGGGTCCCACAAAGATCGAAAGAATTAGATCAAGGACCAAAAGAGTAAAAGCTCAACCATAGGAACCCTTCCTCATCCAAACATAACGATTATTTGGAATGAGTGTCTCAAGAGAAGTGAGACGACGGTTGGAAGAATGAGAACCGGAGATGCACATAGTCAAGGAGTTAAGAGCATTAAACATTTTCTTAATCAACATGCTATTTTCAGTCAAGACCGGTTTACCCTTTTTAGCACAACTTCCAAGAAGCTCAAGTTTCTCTTTTCTTTTGAGAGCATGAAACTTAGAGCAATGAGGTCTTAGATGACCAAAAGCACCGCAATGGTGACACACAATGTGTTTAGGTCCACTAGGCTTTTTGGGAAGGGATCTAGCAACAAGGTTTTGTTCACTCTTCAACTTATAACATTGAGGTCTTATGTGACCGATCACACCGCAATGGTGGCAAGTTGGAACAAACTTAGATCCATCCAAAGCCTTAGGTTGAGACCTAAATGGAGGCTTCGACTTAATAGCCTTTCTCTCCACCTTTTGATTTCTTTTATGTGGAGGAATGTACACCGATTTGTCCTTTGAGGTAGAACACAAAATAGGCACAAAATCGGGTACCACAACATGATTGCAACACATATTTTCACCCTTTTTAATAGTAGGTTCAGCAATCAAACACTTGGCATGCATCTTAAGAGAATCATTTTTCAGATTTAAGATCATCAACAAGTTTGTTAGACAAAACAAGTTTAGCATCCAAGTCCATATTCAAACAGTCAAACTCTTTTAGCTTTTCAAGAGAAATTTCAGCAAGTTTTTTATATTTCTCAACCAATTTGTTAGATTCATTGAGCTTAGCAATCAAATCATCATTTTCACAAAATAACTTGCTCAAATTCTTTTGAAATTTCTTAGCCTTTTTCTTGAAGAGTTTGTCATTTGGAATATCAATAACATCCAAAGATTCATGTAGCATAGCATCACAATCATGAGGATTATCACTCATAGAGGCATTTTCACAAACACGTGGCATGTTACATTCATCACCAACTAAATCATATAAAGAGGCATACAAAGCACAATCCATGGCAAAAACACAAGGGGTCAAGGATCACACTTAGGTATTTAAACCACAACAAGTGTACCCGCTCTGATACCAATTGAAAGTTCAAAATGGGTATGAAACACCCTTGAATGTTTAGACCCCAAATAATAAAATTACCAATTCAAGCTTTATATCAAACAACTAATGTGCGGAACATGATAACAAGCTTATAACAGAATTGATAAATAATCTAAGCCAAATATAAACACATCCACAGCAGTAAATATAAGGCAAAGATAAAGGGAAGGAAGATGCAAACACACGGACAACACACGATGTGTTATCGAAGAGGAAACCGAAGTCCTCAGTGAAAAACCTCTCCGCCGCCCTCCAAGCGGTCAAATAATCCACTAAAGAATGTAGTTGGGATACATGAACAACAGAAGACCCTCCAAGCCTAATCTACCCAAGTACCTAAGCCCTCCAAACTTCTTGCTCCAACGAGATTACGCCGAACCTATTTCTTCTTTAGCTTCCCGGATTCCGCTATAGCCCATAGCATCAACCAATTAGATTGGTTCCTTCCTAACTGCTTCCCAAAGTACCAAATAAACCTTCTCACGGATATGGGTGTGGTGAGAAAAGGATTTGGCTAAAAACCTCTCAAGGGTATATCAATGGAGAGGGATAGAGTAGAAGAATTTGTAGAATGAAAGTTCAAAATGGGTATGAAACACCCTTGAACGTTTAGACCCCAAATTACAAAAATACCAATTCAAGTTTTATATCAAACAATTAATGTGCGGAATATGATAACAAGCTTATAACAGAATTGATACAACAATCTAAGCCAAATATAAACACATCCACAGCAGTAAATATAAGGCAAAGATAAAGGAAAGAAAGATGCAAACACACGGACAACACACGATGTGTTATCGAAGAGGAAACCGAAGTCCTCGGCGTAAAACCTCTCCGCCGCCCTCCAAGCGGTCAAATAATCCACTAAAGAATGTAGTTGGGATACATGAACAGCAGAAGACCCTCCAAGCCTAATCTACCCAAGTACCTAAGCCCTCCAAGCTTCTTGCTCCAACGAGGTTACGCCGAACCTATTTCTTCTTTAACTTCCCGGATTCCGCTATAGCCCATAGCATCAACCAATTAGATTGGTGTTGTGAAATTTTAAAGTACTCGCAAGTGTACGAACCGTACCGAAGTATAGTTTGACAAGAACGAGGTCGAACCCACAGGGACTTGAATGAACGTAGGAAAATTAAATCAAATCTTAACCAAATTAATCCTAATCTAGTTTAATAAAAATTGGTTGTTTTGAAATTAAATGAACTAAGCAAATAATAAAATTAAGCAAAGAGTTAAACTAAGCAAAAGATATAAAGCAATAAAAAGATGTAAACAATCAAGGGAAAAAAATTAAGGTTTTGGAATCCGCCTTGCAAGTCATATCAGCATATATTTATGATCATTAATTTTTTCCAACTCACTACATGATAATCTAGAAATCAATCTTGCTATCATGGAAAATACCCTCATTAAAATCCTTATTTTAAAAATCAAAAGCATGTTCTTCTTCGCTTCTTAAGTATAAAACCAAATCATCAATTGTATCCATAGCCAAACAAATCACAAGATATATCCAATTCTAAAAATCAAATCATAACTTGTATCCATTGACAAACAAATCACAAACGATATCCAATTTTATAATCAAGAATTAATAAACCAAGCATTCAATTAATTAAGACAAATCCTAAATCATGAGAAAAACATGATTGAACTCATATCTAGAATCTCATCTTAGTCAATTGATATGAAGTAAGAACAATTTAAATCATTAAAGAACAACTATTGTGGGAAAAATTAAATCACATAAATATTATTGATAATCCTTAACAAGGTTTCATCCTCAACCCTAATTATAAATTTAGCTACTCATGGTAATTGAAATAAAATAAAAGAATAAAATACTAAACATTAAACTAGACAAATAAAATAGAGAAAGAAATAGTCACAATGCTATCATGGAGAAAAGCTACAGAGAAGCCACATGTGGCACTGCCTCTTGCTCCAATTTTCTGTTTTGCATCTCAGCCCTAGCATTAGCCTCTTCGAATTTTGCCCTAAAAAGCCTTTAAATAGGTCAAGGAATCCTATTACAAGTTGAATTCCCGTTTGGAGAAAATCCCAGATTTTTAGGCTTCACTTAACCGACTATTTTGGCCCATTTAACTTCAGAATTCGGGCTCTTGGTAAACTACAAAGTTGTAGCCCTTTAAGTTAAATTTCCAGTCCAATTGAATCATCTCGATTGGACATCTGAGCCGAAAGTTATATAAAAAATATTAACTGATGTGCAGGCTGGAATCCTAATCCGAATTGGACTTGAATTTGGTGCAAATTTCCTTTGATTCCTTACTCCAATTGGACTTAAATTTAATATTCATGCCTGGCTGGATGTAAGTTGGCTTGATTCAATTGGCCTAGCCCCACTTTGCATGTAAAACCCTTGTTACCTGCAACACAAAAATATTACATAATCAGTCACAAAATAACATAAAAGTAAAGCTAAATACGTAGATATGTGAGTATTTTATTGTATATATTTCATGCACATCAATTGGTTCCTTCCTAACTGCTTCCCAAAGCACCAAATAAACCTTCTCACAGATATGGGTATGGTGAGAAAAGGATTTGGCTAAGGACCTCTCAAGGGTATAACAATGGAGATGGAGAGAGTAGAGGAATTTGTAGAGACTCTAAGGTAAAGATTGGGGATGAGGCAATCTTGTTTTTCTCTAGGGTTTTCTCTCACAAAATTCTCTCTGGAAGCTCTCTCAATTTAGTGGGTATAAGGGTGTATATATAGTAGGATGAGAAGGGAATGGAAAACGTCAGTTTTTGCCAAACAGGGTTAACTCGCAGCTTGACCTCGCGGCTTGTCCAAGTCGTGAGTTCCAGTCGCGACGTAACGGCCTGGACAGCCTGGAACTTTTGTCCTGTAGCGTGACAGTTAGCGCGACCCTTTAGCTTCCCAGTGTGCCTCTCACGTGCCAGAGTTTGGAAGCTTGCCAGTCGCGATCCACCCGCGAGCCCTAGTCGCGAAACTCTGTTTTTCTTGCACACTCTTGAGCTTTTCTTCACATCTTCTCACACACTACCCTTACAATTTTCCCACCTAAATACAGGGTTACTAAGTGTTAAATTACAAGCAAATTGGTCACGGAATAAAGCCAATTAGATGGTTGATTAAATTCAACCTTACAACATTCATTGATATAATTACCATACATCACTACATCTATTTGTAAGCATCATTTAAAGAAGCCAAAAACCTCAAAATGTTACACTTTATTGGGATATTTTTTATTTGGGTCCAATTGACACCTCTCTACATTAGAGTGAAAAAACTTGGTCTATTAGAATTTTATTTTTCATTTTGGCCTAACTGAGTTTTTTGTCAAGTTATAGAAGATTACAGAACACTAAGGTCGTTTAGGATCGTAAGAATCGTACGATCCTACCAATCCTGAACGATTGAAAGATTCTTGAAAGATCCGGATCGTTTTGGGTAGGCGGGATCGTAAAATCGTAGGATCGTAGGATTCAGATCGAGATTTTGACAATCATGAGTTCACTATTATCAAATTCTTCACCTAACCTAGAAGATTGTTCACCTAGACATGATAACCCCTATTTGAGGTTGCTTTTTCCAGTTTGTACATAAGAAGTCCTTGAAAATGGATAAGAAGAAAAGAAGCATTGTCGGAGTTCTTGACAATGTTATTTCTTATTGCTCAAAAGGCTCATTAAGTTCTTATCGAATCAATGATTTACCAAAGTAGTATTGTGTTTTAGTAATCACGGTTTTAAAAACTGGATAGAATTGGCCAGTTCAATTAGGAATCGGGACCTCAACTGATCCAGTAAAAGCCATAAAAATCAGAGGTTCAACTAGAAACTGGACCCTTTTTCGGTTATTTAACCGTTTTAGTTTTTAAAATCATGCTCTTAATTGCCCTTTATTTTGCAGCTGAAACATGATTTTCCCAAGCTATGTTGAACTGGTTGTAGTGTTATTTCCCTTCTTTGCCTCTTTGCCAATTGTCACTCAATGTCAAGACATACCAAAAGCCTTCTCTTGGATTAGTGTAGACGTGAGTAGCAAACTCGGCTCCTCAAACTAAACCCAAGTCAGCAAAGAAGCGCAATCAGGGTGTGTAATACAAGTGAATCGGTACATAAAGAACGAAGCATGATCTTCAACAAATAGAAGACAACAACAAAAGATATATTAGCAACAATATTGTGCCAATATATTGCCATTTAAATATCTGGTAAATCACTGACCCGAGTCAACGGTTACGATATCTAATATCACACTCAAGGCTGTAAAGCCAACAACACTATGATATGATCTTTGCACAATCAAACTCATATTTTACAGCCTCTGTTTCTACATCTATAACCTGAAGGAAATATTATGGTTGGCTTAGTTGGTAGCTCATGCCGACCTTGAACGTTTTTGCTGGGATTTATTCCATCAAATCAAACCCATATAACTCCAAATTCTTCTCTTACCATTATTTCCTCTCTATCTTATGCAATCTGCATCACTCTATTTTATCCTTTAGATTTTAAGTGAGCCTTTTTCATAAAGAATCTCTCCTGCTTATGCTATATATCTGGAGAAGGGTATAAGAGTGGACTTATACCAGCCCATCATTGGAACCGAATTGCTGCTAATGGAATGACTTGTTGTGGCTGAGAAAGATTATCACCATCACCTGATTAGACCAGGTAAAAAGGACGTGAAACATGAAAGCACCAAGGAACTTGGGGTTAGCAATGACGGAAATGGTTGGCATAGGCAGAAGCAGCAATCTGTCCTCTTTAAGATGGGATTGCAAAATTATCAATGATCTTAAATTGTTTTTATTTTTTTTAAGAGAAACAAACAAACAAAGGGAAGGAAAAGATGTTCCAACATAAATGTATATATATATATATATCACAAACTCCACTTAAAGGTTATGATAACTTTTAAGAAATAGTGAAGCAAGTTATATACGTACGCACAATACTTTATCTTAAAAAATGTGAGATAATTACCCTTAATGACCTTAGAAATAATGCAACTTACCACATATAAGTTAATGAAAATTTATTATGTATTATTTTTTTTTTTTTGACTTGTTATGTATTCTCGAAATATAGTAACGTGGTATTCACTCATCTCATATCAATAGTAGATTTTACCATGAATTTAATTAGTTGAGTTCACAATTTCTTTGTTTGACATTCGATTGCCTAATCATGCTCATATTTATTCCATTGGATTGAAAGTAATTTCTTGTGGCGGCTATTATGTTTATGGTAAAGTTCTACCAAGGAAAAATATGTTTAACAAGAAGCACGAAGCTCAACGGTGATGGAGCTCTTCGACTAAAAAAAGAAAAAAAAGAAAAACCAAAATGAGCTTGATCAAAGCCATCGTCACTTGCTTTTCTGGCTTTGTAGCTACTTTCATTGTCTATGGAATTGTGGCTGATGCCTGATAACCCCAATATTTAGCCCGAAGCACGAAGCTCAACTGTCATGGAGCTTTTTGACTCAAAAACGTTGCCAAACAAAGCTTAATCAAAGCCATCAGCCATCTATGAAGTAAACAAATAAGCTGAGCTTGTCACTCAAGCCAACCAAAATATTACACTTAATAAATAAATATCATGAGGATTAATTAAACTATTGTATAGTTACTATAACTTGGGACAAAATTGCAAAATGCCCCTTTTGGGCAAACTAAGCAGCATTTTGCCCTTTTTCTCAAACTAATTAGGGAAATGCCCCTGTTTTGAAAATCGAGTTTCTCAAAATCGATTTAGGCCCTATAGCGGCGTTTTTAAGGAGCCTATAGTGACGTTTTCAGGACCTATAGTGGCGTTTTGTAACTCGATTTATATAAAATCGAGTTATAGGTAAAAAAAATTAAAAAAATTGCCTATAACTCGATTTATTGAAAGTCGAGTTACAAAACGTCACTATAGGTCCTGAAAACGTCACTATAGGTCTTTAAAAACGCCGCTATAGGGCTCCAGAAATTTTTTTTTTATAACTCGATTTTGAGAAAATCGAGTTTCAAAAGAGGGGCATTTCCCTAATTAGTTTGAGAAAAAGGGCAAAAAGCTACTTAGTTTGCCCAAAAGGGGCATTTTGCAATTTTGTCCCTATAACTTGTAAAGTTTTGTTTTTAGTTTTTCTTAAATCCGTATATCTTGTAAATTTTGGTTTAAGTATATAGAAGCCAGAGAATAGTAGTCACATATATATTCACAAAAGAATTTAACAAAAATTAGGTACATGCAAACTTCAGTTAAAGAGTCTAAGAGAAGGCTGGAGTGGGGTTTATACTTACACTTTCCAGTCAAATGCAACACTACAATCTGGCAATTCACTAATTCGATGGATGTGATATGTATAAGCATTTTGAGCCAAATATTTTGGATCTCTTTTTTTCTCAACTATATTACTCTGGCTTTGCTCTATCAATAGAATTGCCATATTTCATAAAAATAATATAGGGATGGCAACCCTAACAAAAAAGTATGAGAAAGAACTAGGGTTTCATATCTGGAAACCTTTGAGAGTTGCTAAGTTTTTTCTGTGCAGTCTGGCTGAGAGTTTGGTTATGTATTTATAGTGTTGGTGGGCAAAAGTACCTCTCTTGGTTTCTCCACAAAGACTTATAGTACTTGGGAAGTTGTGAGGTCCATCTCCACCTGCCATTAAGGATGAGATAAGAAGATGAGAACAAGCTTTTTACTCTTTCTTTTTTCTTTTCTTTTTCATAGTGTTTGAAAATAAGTAAAGTGATATTAGGATATTACAAATTTTACAACATCAGTCAGACAAACAAATAAGTAATTCTAACATTTATTTATTGCGGTGTTTAAGTGGCATTGTCATCAATAATATTTTCGTCAGTACATCCTTTTGTAAATTTTTTGTAATAATTTTGTAGCAGATAGTAAATTCAAATACATGTTGAATTTCATAATTGTGGTGATAATAAGTTATTATTGGTATATATTATATACAGTAGTTAACCGTTATCTTTATAACGGTCAAGAACTCTCTAAATAAATTAGTTAGTCGTTATCTCTATAATAGTCAAGAACTTTCTAAATAAATTAGTTAACCTTTATCTCTATACCGGTCTAGAGCTCTCTAAATAAATTAGTTAACTGTTATATATAATGGTTAGAGCTCTCTATCAATTGCGTTGTATCCCCCAAGCCAAGTGGAACTTGCATCAAAGGAGTTAGATGATTGGTATCAATCGGATGATACATAGATATATGGATCTAAATTAGGTTATTTGTTAAAATTTGTGCTTTCCTTATTATGTCCAACAAGTTGTTAAATTTATTTTTAACTCAAAATTTTTAGGGTACTTGATTGAGCTCAATAAAACACTTGAAAATTCACTTTTAAATTGCAAATTTCTTGTCTATAATGTAAATAACATATTAAATGACTATATAAATATTTATTATTATTATCATTGTAAGCTCAATAATCTAGAATGCCAAGAAGAAATATTTAAAAAAATTATTGAAAATAGCATAATAAGAAGAGTAAATGCTAAAGTAGAAGAAGAAATTATTTTGCACGATGATGAAAAAATTATTTTAATATATTATATTAAAATTTACAAGTATCTAAAAGGAGTTTACAAAATAAATAGTTAAGATTAATATAATTAAAAATATGCTCATATTGCTTGAGTAAATTCAAGAATATTTAATTATTTTGACTAACATTAATTTAAGCGTACAATTATTCTTTATATTCTTATATTTTTTGAGAAGGTTATTATTTATATTCTTGATTGCATGTGTTATTGAACTTGTTTTTGGCCCTTTGTTAGTTTTCATTTAAATTATTTGCAAAACAACCAAATGTGAGCAATATTCCCAAAAAAAAGTGAGTAAATCTCATATGTCAAATCATTTTTTTAATATATAAAAAGTATTGCAAATAAAATGATTTCTTACATTAAAATTTTCAAAATTACTATACAAAATTAAATGGCCATAAATACATCATTAATAAAAAGTTAATAAATCTCCATAAATTCTTTCATCTCATTAATACATGATAATTACTTAAAGTTTTCCATAAATACAAAATTTGTTGAATATTTAATTATTTTTACTAACAATAACTTAAGCACACAATTATTCTTTATGTCCCTGATTGGATGTGTTATTGAACCTTTTTTTTTTTTTCCTGGCCTTTCCTTAGTTTTCTTTTCAATTGTTTGCAAAACAACCAAATGTGAGCAACATTCCTACCAAAAAAAAAAAAAAGTGAGTAAAAATCTCATATGTCAATCGATTATTATTTTTTTATAAAAATTATGGCAAATAAAATGATAATTCTTACATTAATTTTTTTGAATTACTATTATAAAATTAAATGGGCATAAATGCCCCATTAATAAATAATTAATAAATGGCCATAAATGCTTTCATCTCATTAATACATGAAAATTAATTAAAATTGGTTGAGGTGGAAGACTAAATAAAGAGTATTCTATTTTTCATTCAAAGGAGTGGCATTTGGCACAAACTTAGGCACCCGCAACAATGTTCTTTATAGTTTATAGGTATATATATTATTTATAATTCAATAGTTACAGAGGGTAACAGAGAATTTTAAAAACCTTGGATGTTTTTGTTTAAAACATCAAGATGTGCCAATCAATTATAGGGTAAATTGCATATTACACCTTTAAAGTTTGGGGGTGTTTGGATTTTGCACCCTGAAATTTCAGAATTTGGATTTTACCCCCTGAAGTTTGAGAGTATTTGGATTTTATACCTTTATATTTTAGAATTTGGATTTTATCTCTTAAAGTTTTGGGATGTTTGGATTCTATACCCTCAAATTCTAAAATTTCAGGCTGTAAAATTCAAACATCCCCAAACGTTATGGGTGTAATTTGCAAACACCTCTAAAATTTATGGGGTAAAATTAAAATTCTAAAACGTCAAGGTGTAAAATCCAAATACCCCAAAATTTCAGGAGGTAAAATCCAAAATTTGAAACATCAAGATGTGAAATTCAAGTACTTACAAACTTTGAAGGTGTAATTTGCAATTTACCCAATTTTGTAAAATAACCATATAAATTCATTTTACATAAATAATTATTACTTTGACATAATAAAATAACCATATAAATTCATTAAGTAATACAAATAAATGCATGTACTTATTAACACATGACAACGAATTATTACTTTGACATTAATGCAAAGTTTTGTTGAGGTTGAAGATTAAATGAAGAAATAGTGTGGCTCTTAAAAAAAATCATAACAAATAGATATTAAAAAATGTCATCATTATCATATTTAATATTTTATATACAAACATAATCAAATAAATGTCTATTACATGAAAAAAAAATGTCTATTATTTCTTTTGGAAACAAAAATATCTATTAATAACTGTGGGGCCAAAGAATCCTACGGCCCAGCCCACTTCGTTCCTGGGCCAAAGGCCCGAGCCGAGAAGGCACCCTAAATCCAAGGATGACCCCATCATCGGACGTTCGAGAACTTGAGGGACAAGCTCATGACAAGCAATCACCTCCACATTAAATGTACCTGACTACCGCCCTGGCCGTATTAATGAGGAAAGGACCCCGCACCAGCGTCACCTTGGTTGCCGCGACTCCCAAAGAGACTGAGAAGGCGGCTGATGGGACGAGCACTTGAGTAATGTCCAGATCGCTCAACAAGTGTAGGGTTAGGATTGGTTGGGTAAAGGATATATAATGTAAGGGAATCCCTCCTGATGAGGGGGGGGGGGGGGGAGGAAGGGGAAGAAAAAAGGAGGGAGGCGAAAAAAGAAGGAAAAGAGGGAAGAAAGCCTCCTCGGCCGTGGGCCGAGGAGCACCCTCCAGTTGTAAACTGTTCCAAGTTTCTTTAAATAAAGGAGAATGGAGTTCACGCCTCGTGAACGCCGGCCAGCGCCTAAACCTTCGATCCACTCTCTACAAATTCATTGTTCAGGGTACGATGGGCCCTTGACCCACATCCTTTGGGCTTGGGCACCAAAAACCGAGACTCTACAATTGGCGCCGTCTGTGGGGAGGACTAGTGCGCCGGCCGGCGTAGCAGGCGACTGTTCTAAATAGCCATTCTACGGAAGATCAGTGGTGATGCAAAAAAAAAAAAAAAAAAAAGAACTACCAAACAAATACTGCAGAAAGACAAAAGTGCGAGACAGAAGATTCAATAAAAAAAAAAAACTTGATATTATTTCATAAAAAAAGAGGTACAAATTACAATCAGAGGCTCAGGCAGGCATGTTTTAAAACTGTTCCTACCAGCTAGTCCTACAATCAGAGGCCCAGGCGAACCCGTCCTAGAACTAGCTAGAGGGAAGTGTCAACCCGTACCCTTACTGGCATCAAGAGAATGGGAGAACTTGACAGTAAGCGGACGGAAGGGGGCTGAGGCTGGCTCGTTTCAAGGCCACCAACAACTCCTTTCTCGGAGTGGCGGAGCTTGAACAAAGCGAGGAGCAGATGCAGGGGCTCCGGGACACTCTCCCCCATGATGTTCCCTTGATTTTCTCCAACCCCCACGAGCGTTGGCCGTTGGAGACGGCAACACTCGGGCATCGTCCATGATGTGAGTTTGCATGTCTCCTCTATCGGGGGTGCGCTCAGAGGAGAGACGTTAGGTACTTCAACGGCATCCCTCCAGGCCACCGTGCATGGCGCCATTGGGGTTACGCCTAGACTCTGCCGCACCGGAAGCCCAGTGGGGGCTGCGGCCACAACGGCTCTTGGCACGGATGTCCTTACACCCGCCCAAAGTCGCCCCATATCTACTAACTCTGGTCACAATTCCGGCGGGGTTATTAAAGGGGCTTGGGGAGTTAAAAGGGTGTGTTCTCTCTGTTTGTGTTGGGAGGTTCATGGAGTATGAAGAAACCATCCCCCCGGAAAGCCTTATATAGAGGATGAGGGTTGGTGAGAATTAATTCACGCAGAATTCGAAAAGAGAGTTACCGAAGCGTTGGATAATAATGAAGCTACCAGATTCCAAGGGGGCCGTAGACCGTTGGACTTATGTAAATTCACGAGGCCATTAATGAAGGCGCGTCTTGCGTACCGAAGCGTCAAGCGCGGAACACGAACGGCCAAGGGACGCTTCACAAGTAAGAAAGATGGGGGCTCGAGCTGGAGGCGAGATCAACGCCACGTGTAAGATCATAATCCGTCCGAAGGAGGAATCGTCTCCAGTAAAGCGGTCCGAGGACAAACCCCTACTTACAAGAGAAGCCCAAGTGTTAGACAGAACCAAGGCTCTGCATGGTCTTCGGACTCAGGCCTATGGGGAAACTAACCACTTCAAAGACCAAGTGTTAGACAGAACCAAGGCTCTGCATGGTCCTCGGACTCAGGCCTATGGGGAAACTAACGACTTCAAAGACAAGTGTTAGACAGAACCAAGGCTCTGCATGGTCCTCGGACTCAGGCCTATGGGGAAACTAACCACTTCAGAAGAACAAGTGTTAGACAGAACCAAGGCTCTGCATGGTCCTCGGACTCAGGCCTATGGGGAAACTAACGACTTCAAAGACCAAGTGTTAGACAGAACCAAGGCTCTGCATGGTCCTCGGACTCAGGCCTATGGGGAAACTAACTACTTCAGAAGAACAAGTGTTAGACAGAACCAAGGCTCTGCATGGTCCTCGGACTCAGGCCTATGGGGAAACTAACGACTTCAAAGACCAAGTGTTAGACAGAACCAAGGCTCTGCATGGTCCTCGGACTCAGGCCTATGGGGAAACAAACGACTTCAAAGACCAAGTGTTAGACAGAACCAAGGCTCTGCATGGTCCTCGGACTCAGGCTCACGGGAAAACTAACCACCTCAGATGATCCTAAGAGTTAGACAGAACCAAGGCATTGCATGGTCCCAGGACTCAGGCCTATGGGGAAACTAACTCCTTCAGAGGATTCTAGGTGTTAGACAAAACCAAAAGCACTGCATGGTCCTAGGACTCAGACCTATGGGGAAACTAACTCCTTCAGAGGATTCTAAGTGTTAGACAGAACCAAAAACACTGTATGGTCCTCGGACTCAAGCCTGTAGGGAAGCCAACTACTTCAAGGGGATCCTAAGTGCCTACCCAAAGAATTTTCTACCTGGCCCTTAGGGAACGATGAGTCCACCCAAGCATACATGCCCTCGCTATAATAATTGATGCCGCGATTGGCCGAGATGCAATTGAAGTTAAAATCATACAAGTAAAGAAAAAGTGGATAGCGTGCAAGTAAGCAAACAACCACAACAAACAGAAAAAGAAACAAAGCTCGCATTTCATTAAGTCCAGAAAGAGTTACACGGTAGGAATTACACTACAATCTAAAAAAAAATGCAAAAGGAAAGAGAAACGACGGCGTCAAGGGGCCTGCCCTGCCCACTTATTTTCCTCCCTCGGCAGGGGGCTGGACCATAGCAGCTTCAGGACCTTCTAAGTTTTGGCCAGAAGGGGCAGCCTGCGAAGGCGTGGCAGGAACGGCTGCCTCCTCAGCAGCAGGAACTTCAACTTCAGAGCTGGACTTCGCAACCTCCTGGGGCGCCTCCTCAGCGGGGCCCTCACCTGATTCAGCTACCTGGGGAGGGTCACTTACTTGGACGAGCTCGCCCATGGGTTCAGCGATGGAGGTGTCCTCACCCGTAGCAGCACCGGCTTCCTCTGCAGCCTCTCCGGCCTTAGCGCCACTTGGAGTTGCCTCGCGGATGGCAGGAGGGTAGTACACGCTTTCCTCCTTCCACAAGTCGGACGAAACCTCAACCCCAGCCTGCCTGAGAGCCTCATTCCAAACCTCAGCAGAGTAGCGCCTGCACAGCCCGGGGACTTGGGCCTTAAAGGCTGCCTCGGTCTCGGCCATCCCCGCAGCATAAGCCTCCTCCTCGGCTTCCTGCTTAGTGGCCAGGGCGTCCTCTCTGCCGTGGTCAGCCTCAAACTTGGCCCTAACGGCCTCGTCCCTGGCCTCCTCTGCCACCCTCTTGGCTTCCTCGGCAGCAGCCACCTTCTTTGGCAGATCGGCAAGGAGCTCATTTGCAATCCTCAACTGCTCCTCCGCGTCGCCCAGGTGCTTTGTCTGATCTTCGGCCTGCTTCTGGAAGCCGGCGAGGCTGGACAGGGCATTATCCCGAGCACTGGTCATCGCCCCCAGCTCCTCCCGAGCCTTGGCAAGATCAGCCTTGGAGTTTTTAAGGACCCGAGTGGCCTCTAGGTGCTTCTCACGCTCCACGTCCACGGCTTTCCCCTGGTCACGGGCCACGTCCTCCAACCTATAAGTGGCTTGAATGGCCTGCCCAACAAAACAAGTACACGGTTAGCCGAGCTCGGAAAAGCCGAAGAGAAAAACTACAACTAGAAAAAGTCATAATTGCTGAGGGACTTACCATTCCCAAGTACCGCTTGAGGCAGAGGAAGACCTCCCTGCTCCTCACAGTTCCCAGCTCCGCCATGTCCGCTAGGAGTAGCAGGCACCTTTCCAGCGCGTCGGCCACGTACGCGCCTTCGCCCTCTTTGAAATCCCTGAGGGAGGAGTCTTCCCTCAGCGGCCCCCCATGGAGCATTGGGGCAGAAAGCCAGGCCTGAGGCTTGGGCTGTGCGTCAACCTGTTTATCATGACCTCGGGAGCCTATCTTCAGCTGTTTGGATGACCGTCGAGTATCATCCTCCTCCCGTGGGGACCCGAACTTTTCCTCAGCCGGCCTTTTGCCCTTGTCCTTTTTCTGCTTGGGATCAGAGGGCTCGCGCTTAGGAGGCAGACTCGTCTTGGGCGGAGAAGGAGGAAGCCTTAACTGGGAAGTGGTCGACCTGCCCTAGGCAGAGCGAGTCTTGGGAGGAGGAGGAGGAAGCTCCGGCTTGGATTTCCCCGATTGGCCTTCGATCAGATCTGACAGGCTAGGTTGGGGCCTCTTCTTGTAACCCATCTCGCGCCGAGGAGAGGACTTAGGCGTTTGGAAATCTGCTTCTGTCAGACAAGGGTCACCCAAATCTCTTGGAGGATCCTCGAACTGATGGACCTGTTCAAACACGTAAAACTCGTCCTCGGCGGGGCCAAAGTCAGCAACTTCCTCTTCCCTCTCTGGGCCTTCTTCGGCAGCCTCTGAGGATCTAAGGGAGGAGGAGGGACTCGCAGGTGCTACGCCCTCTGACGTGGAGGGCTCCTCGGGGAACTTGAAACCGTCCTCGGTCACGGTTATTTTCCGAAGCCGAGGATCCTTTGCTCTGATTACGTACTTCGGCGCCGCAAATGACTTGTGAGTCGGGTCGTATTTCAAGATCTGGTGAGCGGCCCTAACCTGATTGTCGGCCTCGTTCACGAAAACCTCTGCCCTCAGCGCCTTCTGCAGGTCTTCCCGGTTGATCAGGCTGAAGTGGCGCGTGAAGGCGTGCGGATCTGCAAGAGGAAACACATTCACATTAGAAACCAGACGGTGCAAAAAGAAGTGGACGAAGTAAAGAATGGAACTAGTCAGGGTCCTAGGGCCCTCCCTCCATTTTCCCACTGCCCACCTCGGGTCCCCTCCGTCGTTGGGCAGTGAAGGCCATCGTGCCACTCTCCAGACACGATGAGGAAGTCTTTGTTCAGCCCCTTGCTGGACTCAGGGAGGCACTGAATGAGCCGGACCCTGTCATCCCTGGTCTTCAGATAGTAAGTTTCGCCCTTCAGGCACTAGAGGTTATAACACTAGTTGACGTCATGGTGGGTCAATCTCAGTCCCATCTTCTCGTTTAGGGCATCCACACAGCCCAGAATCCTAAAGACGTTGATGACACACTGGGTGGGGCTAGCCGGAAGTGCGTCAGGGAGTCCCTCATCACCGGCCCCATGGGTATCCTCATGCCACCTTCAACGAAGGCAACGATGGGAATCACCACCTCACCTTCCTGCCTCCGAAAGCGCCACTCGTCCTCCTCACAATACCTCAAGCCCACGTTGGCCGGTATCTTATAAACGGCGATAAATTTCTCCATCGCCTCCTCAGTGAAGACATACTTCTTAAATCTACCCATCCCAAATGATGCCTAAGGGAGCTAAAAGAGAGCAAATGAAAAGAGAAGGAAGAAATGGAAAAAGAGAAAATTCGAAGAGAGATAGAGTGACTTACAAAAATGTGTAGAAGCTCCTCGGACAGACTTTTTATGCTGGAGATGTAGACTCTTGGGTGCGAGTGAACAGAGGAACCGGCTTTTCGAATGGGTATTTATACCTCAAATCAAGGAACCGGGCGGGTTTTCCCGTCCCTAACTGCTAGGCGAATCCCCACCGTTGGATTATCATCCTCCCGTTGAATGTGGGGGGCACAGAGCCGTCTTGATTTAATGAAAGGCGTATTGCGCGCTTCGAGGCGCCATTAACACGTTTGGGGCGGTTGAAAAGGCTCCAGTACTGACAGAGGACCAGACTCAATGTGACGCGTGGCAGGTCCGAGGACATCAAAATCTTCCTCTCCGCCCGAGGATGCGGACAGCAAGATTTTGAGGGGCTATTGTGGGGCCAAAGAATCCTACGGCCCAGCCCACTTCGTTCCTGGGCCGAAGGCACCCTAAATCCAAGGATGACCCCATCATTGGACGTCCGAGAACTTGAGGGACAAGCTCATGACAAGCAGTCAACTCCACATTAAATGTACCTGACTACCGCCCTGGCCGCATTAATGAGGAAAGGACCCCGCACCAGCGTCACCTTAGTTGCCGCGACTCTCAAAGAGATTGAGAAGGCGGCTGATGGGACGAGCACCTGAGTAATGTCCAGATCGCTCAACAAGTGTAGGGTTAGGATTGGTTGGGTAAAGGATATATAATGTAAGGGAATCCCTCCTCATGAGGGGGCGAGGGGGGGGGGGGGGGGGGGGAGGAAGGAGAAGAAAAAAGGAGGGAGGCGAAAAAAGAAGGAAAAGAGGGAAGAAAGCCTCCTCGGCCGTGGGCCGAGGAGCACCCTCCAGTTGTAAACTGTTCCAAGTTTCTTTAAATAAAGGAGAATGGAGTTCACGCCTCGTGAACGCCGGCCAGCGCCTAGACCTTCGATCCACTCTCTACAAATTCATTGTTCAGGGTACGATGGGCCCTTGACCCACATCCTTTGGGCTTGGGCACCAAAAACCGAGACCCTACAATAAATATTATAATTATCAAGTTACATATTTATATACAAAATATATATGATGAATTTGTTTTTATAAAATTATATTTTATTGAAATTTTCACAAGTTTTAACATGTGTGTTTGTAAATTTCATTAAGAAAAGATAACCGCATACACAAATAATTTTGAGTAATGCTAGGGACACAATTTTTTTTACATAAAATTTTACAAACTACTGATATGGTAAGTGGTTATTGGTAAATGAAAAATGGATGTTAATGGTGGGTTTGAATGAAAACTAATAAGAAGTTGGCAACATCAACATTTTGTAAAAATATTGTAAAATAGTTTGTGTCTGTAGTATTATTCAATAATTATTATTGCAAAACCTGTAAATCATTAATGATATGGAAACAAATGTATTTACCATCAAAACATGACAATTAATGAACATCTTAATATAAATGCAAAGATTTCTAAAGTGGAAGGCCAAATAAAGATAATTATGCTTGCTTCCAAAAAATGTATCGAAAGGCAAAACCTCAAACTTTTTTTTTTGGAGTCAACAAAACCTCAAACTACTACAACTAAGGTTCCTACTATTACGTATACTATATGATCTATGTGTGATGTGTAGATTAGACAATGAATAAAAACTAATATCTTTTTTTTAATATCTAAGATAGAGTTCCACTCTAACTTAATCTATGTGTATCTCTGTGATCTTTATATTATTTGAGAAATTCCACCACACGCAATCCCACAACAAGTTTCCTCTATTCATCTCCTTAATTTTTAATTTTAATTTTTTTTTACTATAGCTAAAATAGTATTTAATTTAACTTATGCTTATATTTATCCTAAATTACACATTGTACCAGCTAACTTTGACTAAAATTCAATCTACTCTTCTAACTTCACTTTCGTTCATGGAACTTTCTTTATGGGAACTAACTGGCCCGAAATGAATAAAGTTGAAAGTTATATAAAGGACTTAAATGCATGAGAACAAAGTTAGACAATTAACTTGAATTTTGGTCAAAATTAGAGGGTGTACTTTATAATTTAGCCTTATATTTGTGTAAATATATAGTTGTACATAGATTATTGTTTTTTCGCTTTTTTTTTTTTTTTTTTTGTTCTTTTGTTTTTCATACATTGTTTTGATAGAATAAAATTTTAACCTACAGCAACTATTCCATGATGATTACTATTTAATCAGGCCAAAACACCAATTAATTTTTTGTATAAGAGCAGTTCAAACTCTAGATTGCTTATTCAACGACAAGAGACATTATTAGTGTTTTTATTTTTATTTTTTGTTGAAGATTAAGTTGAACAAACTAGAACCCATCCCACTTTATATCTTGTTAATGTTATAAACATTTTTACTGAGGCATATATATGCAACGAGGAATGAGCTACAATTGTAAATATGTGTGTTATGATTTAATAGCAAAATGGTGATCAAGTGAATAAAAAATAATAGCATTTTTTTATATCTAAAATTGAATTCTACTTTAGCTTAATTTATGTGAATGTGTATGATTCATGAAGCTCACTCCTAGATACTTGAACCTTAGCTCTTGCCTAACCACACATCCTACAAGCACTTATACTTGTGAAGTGACTATCATACCAAGGGTGTGCAGCAATGTAATAGCATTTTATTTAATTGGTTGTTTAATTAAGGAACTCTTACAACTATATACATTTTCGAATAACTCTACTCTACTACATACAACATATTGAAGGTTTTTAAATCTTTCTTTTTGCTTTACTTTTGTTAACTCCTTATTAAGTTGAAATTATGGACATATCTGTGTTGATATATTTATAAAGGTAAAGTTTAGTTACAAAATTAGTTGTAACCTAATATGTAGTTGTAGGGTCTCGGTTTTTGGTGCCCAAGCCCAAAGGATGTGGGTCAAGGGCCCATCGTACCCTGAACAATGAATTTGTAGAGAGTGGATCGAAGGTTTAGGCGCTGGCCGGCGTTCACGAGGCGTGAACTCCATTCTCCTTTATTTAAAGAAACTTGGAACAGTTTACAACTGGAGGGTGCTCCTCGGCCCACGGCCGAGGAGGCTTTCTTCCCTCTTTTCCTTCTTTTTTCACCTCCTTCCTTTTTTCTTCCCCTTTCTCCCCCCCTCATCAGGAGGGATTCCCTTACATTATATATCCTTTACCCAACCAATCCTAGCCCTAGACTTGTTGAGCGATCTGGACATTACTCAGGTGCTCGTCCCATCAGCCGCCTTCTCAGTCTCTTTGGGAGTCGCGACAACCAAGGTGACGCTGGTGCGGGGTCCTTTCCTCATTAATGCGGCCAGGGCGGTAGTCAGGTACATTTAATGCGGAGGTGACTGCTTGTCATGAGCTTGTCCCTCAAGTTCTCGGACGTCCGATGATGGGGTCATCCTCGGATTTAGGGTGCCTTCTCGGCTTGGGCCGTAGGATTCTTTGGCTCCACAATAGCCCCTCAAAATCTTGCTGTCCGCATCCTCGGGCGGAGAGGAGGATTTTGATGTCCTCGGACCTGCCACGCGTCCCATTGAGCCTGGTCCTCTGTAAGTACTGGAGCCTTTTCAACCGCCCCAGACGTGTTAATGGCGCCTCGAAGCGCGTAATCCGCCTTTCATTAAATCAAGACTGCTCTGTGCCCCCCATGTTCAACGGGAGGATGATAATCCAACGGTGGGGATTCGCCCAGCAGTTAGGGACGGGAAAACCCACTCGGTTCCTTGATTTGAGGTATAAATACCCATTCGAAAAGCCGGTTCCTCTGTTCACTCGCACCCAAGAGTCTAGATCTCCAGCATAAAAAGTCTGTCCGAGGAGCTTCTACACATTTCTGTAAGTCGCTTTATCTCTCTTCGAATTTTTTCTTTTTCCATTTCTTCCTTCTCTTTTCATTTGCTCTCTCTTAGCTCACTTAGGCATCATTTGGGATGGGTAGATTTAAGAAGTATGTCTTCACTGAGGAGGCGATGGAGAAATTCATCGCCGTTTATAAGATACCGGCCAACGTGGGCTTGAGGTATTGTGAGGAGGGCGAGTGGCACTTTCGGAGGCAGGAAGGTGAGGTGTTGATTCCCATCGTTGCCTTCGTCGAAGGTGGCATGAAGATACCCATGGGGCCGGTGATGAGGGACTACCTGACGCACTTCCGGCTAGCCCCCACCCAGTGTGCCATCAACGTCTTTAGGATTCTGGGCTGTATGGATGCCCTAAACGAGAAGATGGGACTGAGATTGACCCACCATGACGTCAACTGGTGTTATAACCTCCAGTGCCTGAAGGGCGAAACTTACTATCTGAAGACTAGGGATGACAGGGTCCGGCTCATTCAGTGCCTCCCTGAGTTCAGCAAGGGGCTGAACAAAGACTTCCTCATCATGTCTGGAGAGTGGCACGATGGCCTTCACTGCCCAACGATGGAGGGGACCCCAGGTGGGTAGTGGGAAAATGAAGGGAGGGCCCTAGGACCCTGACTAGTTCCATTCTTTACTTCGTCCACTTCTTTTTGCACCGTCTGGTTTCTAATGTGAATGTGTTTCCTCTTGCAGATCCGCACGCCTTCACGCGCCACTTCAGCCTGATCAACCGGGAAGACTTGCAGAAGGCGCTGAGGGCAGAGGTTTTCGTGAACGAGGCCGACAATCAGGTTAAGGCCGCTCACCAGATCTTGAAATACGACTTGACTCACAAGTCATTTGCGGCGCCGAAGTACGTAATCAGAGTAAAGGATCCTCGACTTCGGAAAATAACCGTGACCGAGGACGGTTTCAAGTTCCCCGAGGAGCCCTCCACGTCAGAGGGCGTAGCACCTGCGGGTCCCTCCTCCTCCCTTAGATCCTCAGAGGCTGCCGAAGAAGGCCCAGAGAGGGAAGAGGAAGTTGCTGACTTTGGCCCCGCCGAGGACGAGTTTGACGTGTTTGAACAGGTCCATCAGTTCGAGGATCCTCCAGGAGATTTGGGTGACCCTTGTCTGACAGAAGCAGATTTCCAAACGCCTAAGTCCCCTCCTCGGCGCGAGATGGGTTACAAGAAGAGGCACCAACCTAGCCTGTCGGATCTGATCGAAGGCCAATCAGGGAAATCCAAGCCGGAGCTTCCTCTTCCTCCTCCCAAGACTCGCTCTGCCCAGGGCAGGTCGACCACTTCCCAGTCAAGGCTTCCTCCTTCTCCGCCCAAGACGAGTCTGCCTCCTAAGCGCGAGCCCTCTGATCCCAAGCAGAAAAAGGACAAGGGCAAAAGGCCGGCTGAGGAAAAGTCCGGGTCCCCACGGGAGGAGAATGATACTCGGCGGCCATCCAAACAGCTGAAGATAGGCTCCCGAGGCCAGGATAAATAGGTTGACGCTCAGCCCGAGCCTCAGGCCTGGCTTCCTGCCCCAATGCTCCATGGGGGGCCATTGAGGGAAGAGTCCTCCCTCAGGGATTTCAAAGAGGGCGAAGGCGCGTACGTGGCCGACGCGCTGGAAAGGTGCCTGCTACTCCCAGCTGACATGGCGGAGCTGGGAAAGGAGTAGGGAGGTCTTCCTCTGCCTCAAGCGGTACTTGGGAATGGTAAGTCCCTCAGCAATTATGACTTTTTCTAGTTGTAGTTTTTCTCTTCGGCTTTTCCGAGCTCGGCTAACCGTGTACTTATTTTGTTGGGCAGGCCATTCAGGCCACTTATAGGTTGGAGGACGTGGCCCGTGACCAGGGGAAAGCCATGGACGTGGAGCGTGAGAAACACCTGGAGGCCACTCGGGTCCTTAAAAACTCCAAGGCTGATCTTGCCAAGGCTCGGGAGGAGCTGGGGGCGATGACCAGTGCTCGGGATAATGCCCTGTCCAGCCTCCCTGGCATCCAGAAGTAGGCCGAAGATCAGACAAAGCGCCTAGGCGAGACGGAGGAGCAATTGAGGATTGCAAAGGAGCTCCTTGCCGATCTGCCAAAGAAGGTGGCTGCTGCCGAGGAAGCCAAGAGGGTGGCAGAGGAGGCCAGGGACGAGGCCGTTAGGGCCAAGTTTGAGGCTGACCACGGCAGAGAGGACGCCCTGGCCATTAAGCAGGAAGCCGATGAGGAGGCTTATGCTGCTGGGATGGCCGAGACCAAGGCAGCCTTTAAGGCCAAAGTCCCTGGGCTGTGCAGGCGCTACTTTGCTGAGGTTTGGAAGGAGGCTCTCAGGCAGGCTGGGGTTGAGGCCTCGTCCGACTTGTGGAAGGAGGAAAGCGTGTATTACCCTCCTGCCATTTGCGAGGCAACTCCAAGTGGCGCTGAGGTCGGAGAGGCTGCAGAGGAAGCCGGTACTGCTATGGGTGAGGACACCTCCATCGCTGAACCCATGGGCGAGCTCGTCCAAGTAAGTGACCCTCCCTAGGTAACTGAATCAGGTGAGGGCCCCGCTGAGGAGGCGCCCCAGGAGGTTGCGAAGTACAGCTCTAAAGTTGAAGTTCCTGCTGCTGAGGAGGCAGCCGTTCCTGCCACGCCTTCAGAGGCTGCCCCTTCTGGCCAAAGCTCAGAAGGTCCTGAAGCTGCTATGGTCCAGCTCCCTGCCGAGGGAGGAAAATAAGTGGGCAGGGCAGGCCCCTTGACGCCGTCGTTTCTCTTTCCTTTTGCATTTTTTTTTTTAGATTGTAGTGTAATTCCTACCGTGTAACTCTTTCTGGACTTAATGAAATGCGAGTTTTGTTTCTTTTCCTGTTTGTTGTGGTTGTTTGCTTACTTGCACGCTATCCGCTTTTTCTTTACTTGTATGATTTTAACTTCAATTGCATCTCGGCCAATCGCGGCATCAATTATTACAGCGAGGGCATGTATGCTTGGGTGGACCCATCGTTCCCCAAGGGCTAGGTAGAAAATTCTTTGGGTAGGCACTTAGGATCCCCTTGAAGTAGTTGGCTTCCCGACAGGCTTGAGTCCGAGGACCATACAGTGTTTTTGGTTTTGTCTAACACTTAGAATCCTCTGAAGGAGTTAGTTTCCCCATAGGTCTGAGTCTTGGGACCATGCAGTGCTTTTGGATTTGTCTAACACCTAGAATCCTCTGAAGGAGTTAGTTTCTCCATAGGCCTGAGTCCTGGGACCATGCAGTGCCTTGGTTCTGTCTAACTCTTAGGATCATCTGAGGTGGTTAGTTTCCCCGTGAGCCTGAGTCCGAGGACCATGCAGAGCCTTGGTTCTGTCTAACACTTGTCTTTGAAGTCGTTAGTTTCCCCATAGGCCTGAGTCCGAGGACCATGCAGAGCCTTGGTTCTGTCTAACACTTGTTCTTCTGAAGTAGTTAGTTTCCCCATAGGCCTGAGTCCGAGGACCATGCAGAGCCTTGGTTCTGTCTAACACTTGGTCTTTGAAGTCGTTTGTTTCCCCATAGGCCTGAGTCCAAGGACCATGCAGAGCCTTGGTTCTGTCTAACACTTGTTCTTCTGAAGTAGTTAGTTTCCCCATAGGCTTGAGTCCGAGGACCATGCAGAGCCTTGGTTCTGTCTAACACTTGGTCTTTGAAGTCGTTAGTTTCCCCATAGGCCTAAGTCCGAGGACCATGTAGAGCCTTGGTTCTGTCTAACACTTGTTCTTCTGAAGTCGTTAGTTTCCCCATAGGCCTGAGTCCGAGGACTATGCAGAGCCTTGGTTCTGTCTAACACTTGTCTATGAAGTCCTTAGTTTCCCCATAGGCCTGAGTCCGAGGACCATGCAGAGCCTTGGTTCTGTCTAACACTTGTCTTTGAAGTCGTTAGTTTCCCCATAGGCCTGAGTCCGAGAACCATGCA
This sequence comes from Quercus ilex subsp. ballota, assembly GCA_032727855.1. NCBI lineage: Eukaryota > Viridiplantae > Streptophyta > Magnoliopsida > Fagales > Fagaceae > Quercus > Quercus ilex. The sequence continues at coordinate 24,212,739 of CM064916.1, read as the reverse complement.
GAGCCCTGGTTTTGTCTAACACTTGGTCTTTGAAGTGGTTAGTTTCCCCATAGGCCTGAGTCCGAGGACCAGGCAGAGCCTTGGTTCTGTCTAACACTTGATCTTTAAAGTCGTTAGTTTCCCCATAGGCCTGAGTCCGAGGACCATGCAGAGCCTTGGTTCTGTCTAACACTTGTTCTTCGGAAGTAGTTAGTTTCCCCACAGGCCTGAGTCCGAGGACTATGCAGAGCCTTGGTTCTGTCTAACACTTGGTCTTTGGAATTGTTAGTTTCCCCATAGGCCTGAGTCCGAGGACCATGCAGAGCCTTGGTTCTGTCTAACACTTGTCTTTGAAGTCGTTAGTTTCCCCATAGGCTTGAGTCCGAGACCATGCAGAGCCTTGGTTCTGTCTAACACTTGGTCTTTGAAGTGGTTAGTTTCCCAATAGGCCTGAGTCCGAGGACCATGCAGAGCCTTGGTTCTGTCTAACACTTGTCTTCTGAAGTGGTTAGTTTCCCCATAGGCCTGAGTCCGAGGACCATGCAGAGCCTTGGTTCTGTCTAACACTTGTCTTTGAAGTCGTTAGTTTCCCCATAGGCCTGAGTCCGAGGACCATGCAGAGCCTTGGTTCTGTCTAACACTTGTTCTTCTGAAGTGGTTAGTTTCCCCATAGGCCTGAGTCCGAGGGCCATGCAAAGCCTTGGTTCTGTCTAACACTTGTCTTTGAAGTCGTTAGTTTCCCTATAGGCCTGAGTCCGAGAACCATGCAGAGCCTTGGTTCTGTCTAACACTTGGTTTTTGAAGTGACTAGTTTCCCCATAGGCCTGAGACCGAGGACATTGCAGAGCCTTGGTTCTGTCTAACACTTGATCTTTGAAGTCGTTAGTTTCTCCATAGGCCTGAGTCCGAGGACCATGCAGAGCCTTGGTTCTGTCTAACACTTGTTCTTCTGAAGTAGTTAGTTTCCCCATAGGCCTGAGTCCGAGGACCATGCAGAGCCTTGGTTCTGCGTAACACTTGGTCTTTGGAGTCGTTAGTTTCCCCATAGGCCTGAGTCCGAGGACGATGCAGAGCCTTGGTTCTGTCTAACACTTGTTCTTCTGAAGTGGTTAGTTTCCCCATAGGCCTGAGTCCGAGGACCACGCAGAGCCTTGGTTCTGTCTAACACTTGTCTTTGAAGTCGTTAGTTTCCCTATAGGCCTGAGTCCGAGGACCATGCAGAGCATTGGTTCTGTCTAACAATTGGTCTTTGAAGTGATTAGTTTTCCAATAGGCCTGAGTCCGAGGACCATGCAGAGCCTTGGTTCTGTCTAACACTTGTCTTTGAAGTCGTTAGTTTCCCTATAGGCCTGAGTTCGAGGACCATGCAGAGCCTTGGTTCTGTCTAACACTTGGCCTTTGAAGTGGTTAGTTTTCCCATAGGCCTGAGTCCGAGGACCATGTAGAGCCTTGGTTCTGTCTAACACTTGTCTTTGAAGTCGTTAGTTTCCCCATAGGCCTGAGTTCGAGGACCATGCAGAGCCTTGGTTCTGTCTAACACTTGGTATTTGAAGTCGTTAGTTTCCCCATAGGCCTGAGTCCGAGGACCAGGCAGAGCCTTGGTTCTGTCGAACACTTATTCTTCCGAAGTAGTTAGTTTCCCCATAGGCCTGAGTCTGAGGACCATGCAGAGCCTTGGTTCTGTCTAACACTTGGTCTTTGAAGTGGTTAGTTTCCCCATAGGTCTGAGTCCGAGGACCATGCAGAGCCTTGGTTCTGTCTAACACTTGGTCTTTGGAGTGGTTAGTTTCCCAATAGGCCTGAGTCCGAGGACCATGCAGAGCCTTGGTTCTGTCTAACACTTGTCTTCTGAATTGGTTAGTTTCCCTATAGGCCTGAGTCCGAGGATCATGCAGAGCCTTGGTTCTGTCTAACACTTGTCTTTGAAGTCGTTAGTTTCCCCATAGGCCTGAGTCCGAGGATCATGCGGAGCCTTGGTTCTGTCTAACACTTGTTCTTCTGAAGTCTTTAGTTTCCCCATAGGCCTGAGTCCGAGGGCCATGCAGAGCCTTGGTTCTGTCTAAAACTTGTCTTTGAAGTCGTTAGTTTCCACATAGGCCTGAGTCCGAGAACCATGCAGAGCCTTGGTTCTGTCTAACACTTGGTTTTTGAACTGGTTAGTTTCCCCGTAAGTCTGAGTCCGAGGACCATGCAGAGCCTTGGTTCTGTCTAACACTCGGTCTTTGAAGTCGTTAGTTTCCCCATAGGCCTGAGTCCGAGTACCATGCAGAGCCTTGGTTCTGTCTAACACTTGTTCTTCTGAAGTAGTTAGTTTCCCCATAGGCCTGAGTCCGAGGACCATGCAGAGCCTTGGTTCTTCCTAACACTTGGTCTTTGGAGTCGTTAGTTTCCCCATAGGCCTGAGTCCGAGGACCATGCAGAGCCCTGGTTCTGTCTAACACTTGTTCTTCTGAAGTGGTTAGTTTCCCCATAGGCCTGAGTCCGAGGACCACGCAGAGCCTTGGTTCTATCTAACACTTGTCTTTGAAGTCGTTAGTTTCCCCATATGCCTGAGTCCGAGGACCATGCAGAGCCTTAGTTCTGTCTAACAATTGGTCTTTGAAGTGGTTAGTTTCCCAATAGGCCTGAGTCTGAGGACCATGCAGAGCCTTGGTTCTGTCTAACACTTGTCTTCTGAAGTGGTTAGTTTCCCCATTGGCCTGAGTCCGAGGACCATGCAGAGCCTTGGTTCTGTCTAACACTTGGTCTTTGAAGTGGTTAGTTTCCCCATAGTTCTGAGTCCGAGGACCATGCAGAGCCTTGGTTCTATCTAACACTTGGTCTTTGAAGTCGTTGGTTTCCCCACAGGCTTGAGTCCGAGGACCATGCAGAGCCTTGGTTTTGTCTAACACTTGTTCTTCTGAAGTGGTTAGTTTCCCCATAGGCCTGAGTCCGAGGACCATGCAGAGCCTTGGTTCTGTCTAACACTTGTCTTTGAAGTCGTTAGTTTCCCCATAGGCCTGAGTCCGAGGACCATGCAGAGCCTTGGTTCTGTCTAACACTTGTCTTTGAAGTCGTTAGTTTCCCCATAGGCCTGAGTCCGTGGACCATGCAGAGCCTTGGTTCTGTCTAACACTTGTTCTTCTGAAGTAGTTAGTTTCCTCATAGGCCTGAGTTCGAGGACCATGCAGAGCCTTGGTTATGTCTAACACTTGGTCCTTGAAGTCGTTAGTTTCCCCACAGGCCTGAGTTCGAGGACCATGCAGAGCCTTGGTTCTGTCTAACACTTGTTCTTCTGAAGTAGTTAGTTTCCCCACAGGCCTGAGTGCAAGGACCATGCAGAGCCTTGGTTCTGTCTAACACTTGGTCTTTGAAGTCGTTAGTTTCCCCATAGGCCTTAGTCCGAGGACCATGCAGAGCCTTGGTTCTGTCTAACACTTGGTCTTTGAACTAGTTAGTTTCCCCATAGGCCTGAGTCCGAGGACCACGCAGAGCCTTGGTTTTATCTAACACTTGTCTTTGAAGTCGTTAGTTTCCCCATAGGCCTGAGTCCAAGGACCATGCAGAGCCTTGGTTCTGTCTAACAATTGGTCTTTGAAGTGGTTAGTTTCCCAATAGGCCTGAGTCCGAGGACCATGCAGAGCCTTGGTTCTGTCTAACACTTGTCTTCGGAAGTGGTTAGTTTCCCCATAGGCCTGAGTCCGAGGACCATGCAGAGCCTTGGTTCTGTCTAACACTTGTCTTTGAAGTGGTTAGTTTCCCCATAGGTCTGAGTCCGAGGACCATGCAGAGCCTTGGTTCTGTCTAACACTTGGTCTTTGAAGTCGTTGGTTTCCCCACAGGCCTGAGTCCGAGGACCATGCAGAGCCTTGGTTTTGTCTAACACTTGTTCTTCTGAAGTGGTTAGTTTCCCCATAGGCCTGAGTCCGAGGACCATGCAGAGCCTTGGTTCTGTCTAACACTTGTCTTTGAAGTCGTTAGTTTCCCCACAGGCCTGAGTCCGAGGACCATGCAGAGCCTTGGTTCTGTCTAACACTTGTCTTTGAAGTCGTTAGTTTCCCCATAGGCCTGAGTCCGAGGACCATGCAGAGCCTTGGTTTTGTCTAACACTTGTTCTTCTGAAGTAGTTAGTTTCCCTATAGGCCTGAGTCCGAGGATCATGCAGAGCCTTGGTTATGTCTAACACTTGGTCTTTGAAGTCGTTAGTTTCCCCACAGGCCTGAGTTCGAGGACCATGCAGAGCCTTGGTTCTGTCTAACACTTGTTCTTCTGAAGCAGTTAGTTTCCCCACAGGCCTGAGTCCAAGGACCATGCAGAGCCTTGGTTCTGTCTAACACTTGGTCTTTGAAGTCGTTAGTTTCCCCATAGGCCTGAGTCCGAGGATCATGCAGAGCCTTGGTTCTGTCTAACACTTGGTCTTTGAAGTAGTTAGTTTCCCCATAGGCCTGAGTCCGAGGACCATGCAGAGCCTTGGTTCTGTCTAACACTTGTTCTTCTGAAGTAGTTAGTTTCCCAATAGGCCTTAGTCCGAGGACCATGCAGAGCCTTGGTTCTGTCTAACACTTGGTCTTTGAAGTCGTTAGTTTCCCCATAGGCCTGAGTCCGAGGACCATGCAGAGCCTTGGTTCTGTCTAACACTTGGTCTTTGAAGTCGTTAGTTTCCCCATAGGCCTGAGTCCGAGGACCATGCAGAGCCTTGGTTCTGTCTAACACTTGTTCTTCTGAAGTGGTTAGTTTCCCCATTGCCCTGAGGCCGAAGACCATGCAGAGCCTTGGTTCTGTCTAACACTTGTCTTTGAAGTCGTTAGTTTCCCCATAGGCCTGAGTCCGTGGACCATGCAGAGCCTTGGTTCTGTCTAATACTTGTCTTTGAAGTCGTTAGTTTCCCATAGGCCTGAGTCCGAGGACCATGCCGAGCCTTGGTTCCGTCTAACACTTGGTCTTTGAAGTGATTAGTTTCCCCATAGGCCTGAGTCCGAGGACCATGCAGAGCCTTTGTTCTGTCTAACACTTGGGTTTCTCTTGTAAGTAGGGGTTTGTCCTCGGACCGCTTTACTGGAGACGATTACTCCTTCAGACGGATTATGATCTTACACGTGGCGTTGATCTCGCCTCCAGCTCGAGCCCCCATCTTTCTTACTTGTGAAGCGTCCCTTGGCCGTTCGTGTTCCGCGCTTGACGCTTCGGTGCGCGAGACGCGCCTTCATTAATGGCCTCGTGAATTTACATAAGTCCAACGGTCTACGGCCCCCTTGGAATCTGGTAACTTCATTATTATCCAACGCTTCGGTAACTCTCTTTTCGAATTCTGCGTGAATTAATTCTCACCAACCTTCATCCTCTATATAAGGCTTTCTGGGGGGATGGTTTCTTCATACTCCATGAACCTCCCAACACAAACGGAAAGAACACACCCTTTCAGCTCCCCAAGCCCCTTTAATAACCCCGCCGGAATTGTGACCGGAGTTAGTAGATATGGGGCGGCTTTGGGCGGGTGTGAGGACATCCGTGCCAAGAGCCGTTGTGGCCGCAGCCCCCACTGGGCTTCCGGTGCGGCAGAGTCTAGGCGTAACCCCAATGGCGCCATGCACGGTGGCCCGGAGGGATGCCGTTGAAGTACCTAACGTCTCTCCTCTGAGCGCACCCCCGACGGAGGAGACATGCGAACTCACATCATGGGCGGTGCCTGAGTGTTCCATCTCCAACGGCCAACGCTCGTGGGGGTTGGAGAAAATCAAGGGAACATCATGGGGGAGGGCGTCCCGGAGCCCCCGCATCTGCTCCTCGCTTTGTTCAAGCTTCGCCGCTCAAAGAAAGGAGTTGTTGGTGGCCTTGAAACGAGCCAGCCTCAGCCCTCTTCCGTCCGCTTACTGTCAAGTTCTTCCATTCTCTTGATGCCAGTAAGGGTACGGGTTGACACTTCCCTCTAGCTAGTTTTAGGACGGGTCCGCCTGGGCCTCTGATTGTTGGGTTAGCTGGTAGGAACAGTTTTAAAACATGCCTGCCTGAGCCTCTGATTGTAGTTTGTACCTCTTTTTTTATGAAATAATATCAAGTTTTTTTTTATTGAATCTTCTGTCTCGCACTTTTGTCTTTTTGCAGTATTTGTTTGGTAGTTCTTTTTTTTTTTTTTTTTGCATCACCACTGATCTTCCGTAGAATGGCTATTTAGAACAGTCGCCTGCTGCGCCGGCCGGCGCACTAGTCCTTCCCACAGACGGCACCAATTGTAGGGTCTCGATTTTTGGTGCCCAAGTCCAAAGGATGTGGGTCAAGGGCCCATCGTACCTTGAACAATGAATTTGTAGAGAGTGGATCGAAGGTCTAGGCGCTGGCCGGCGTTCACAAGGCGTGAACTCCATTCTCCTTTATTTAAAGAAACTTGGAACAGTTTACAACTAGAGGTTGCTCCTCGGCCCACGGCCGAGGAGGCTTTCTTCCCTCTTTTCCTTCTTTTTTCGCCTCCTTCCTTTTTTCTTCCCCTTTCTCCCCCCCTCATCAGGAGGAATTCCCTTACATTATATATCCTTTACCCAATCAATCCTAACCCTACACTTGTTGAGCGATCTGGACATTACTCAGGTGCTCGTCCCATCAGTCGCCTTCTCAGTCTCTTTGGGAGTCGCGGTAACCAAGGTGACGCTGGTGCGGGGTCCTTTCCTCATTAATGCGGCCAGGGCGGTAGTCAGGTACATTTAATGTGGAGGTGACTGCTTGTCATGAGCTTGTCCCTCAAGTTCTCGGACGTCCAATGATGGGGTCATCCTCGGATTTAGGGTGCCATCTCGGCTCGGGCCTTCGGCCCAGGAACGAAGTGGGCTGGGCCGTAGGATTCTTTGGCCCCACAGTAGTAATTAATATTTATTCAATAAAATAAACATTATTACATATATATTTTGAAAATCTAACAGTTAAATTGCATGTTTTTTACGCTCTTAATACACTTATCAAACTTTATGCATAATTTTAAATTACAAAAATTTGCAATTTAAACAATTCATTGATGACATAACCATTGATCTTCAATTTTCTAGAAATTTTGCAAGCGTAGAGGATATAAGAAGAAGATGTAATCCAATAGTGGATTTGTCAAAGTTCACTTTCAATAAATAAATATTGAGTAAGATTATAGGCTAAGGTTACAACTCATTTTGTAGTTATATAATAGTAGATAATTGCACATAGCTTTTGTTTGTTTATAATTTTAATGAATATTCGTTGCACTTTGTGAAATGATCTTGATGTAAACCTTTTTATTTTATTTTCCAAACATTAAAAATATTAACTTTTCTCCAGATATTCGTTTCAAAAAAAAAAAAAAAAAACTTTTCTTCAGATATTCATAAAGAGAAATCTCAATGTTGAACATCCGAATTCTCACTTCGGGAAAGGGGAAAAAAAAAGTAGAATCACGTAGGGGAAAGAAAACAAATTAGTTAATTTGATCCTAGATGTTGGATATCAGCATTCCACTTGACATCAGTTTTACATGTTTTGCAAATAATTTGGTTCACATTTATAATTTATTCTTTTCAAAATGCAAAGTCTTATTTATTTTTGAAATAAAAAATATTAGTCCCAATAAAATAGTGTATGACATAATGACAATGATGTTGTCCCACCAAGGAAGGTTCACGTGTTACTAGGCTTTTATTACATTATTAAAAAGTTGCTGATAGTGCCTGACTTCATAAATCTGGAGCATATCTAAGTGGATCCTCCCAGTTTTTGCATTTATATGCATCCAAATTCCAACTGCTATATATGCAGTTCACCATTATCAAATTCTTCACATGACCTTGAAAGTTATTCAACTAGACATGATATCCCCTATTTGAGGTTGCTTTTTCTAGCTTGTACATCAAGGAGTCCTTGAAAATGGATCGGAAGAAAAGAAACATTGTTAGAGTTCTTGACAATGTTATTGCTCAAAAGACTAGTTTATAAGTTCTTATCGGATCATTGATTTACCAGAATAGTATTGTGTTCTAGTAGTAGTGTTTTGTTGCAAGAAAATGGGCTAGTTCCTTTACAATCATATTCATTTTTTTTTCTCTCTCTCTCTCTCTGTATCTTTTAATGATTTCTCATATTTTTTTTCCGCTGTCTCTACCAAAATTGACAACGAGATAAATAACTACTAGAACACAAGTGGAGAAGCTACATCATCACTCCACCATTTTTTTCCTTGGAGATTTATTGAAAACTAGATGAGGAAAAATAGCTAATCCTTACTGAAAGAATTATAAATTTTTTACTATACAAGAAAAAATTGGACATGAAATTCGATAGAAATATCTGTTCAGCCATTTCAGCTACACACAAGATGTCCTTAACAATGGATTCCTAGAGTTAGGATCCCTAGCTTCACATGAATGTCAGATTTTGAGATGAATATTAACGTGAACAGTGTAAAGCAAGATTATTAGTCATGATTCATAAGTCATGACTAGTTCTATCATTTTCCTACTGACTAAATACATGTATATGGTCGTGAACAATCAATTCAATGGGTTAGTTAAAAATTAGCTGATTTTCTAAAATACATATATTCTTTTATATCGTCTTAAAAGTTTAAACTATTAATAAATTGTGAATTTAATCATTTGATTAATTTTCTAACAAAGATAATTATATTATGAATGGATAACCATTTTTGTTGTTGATCATATATGCAATAAATGGAGATATTATTTCTTTTTTGAGCCTAGGCTGACTCAGAAAGATTGCTTGGTGAACATGTTAATTTTCTTAATTATTCATATATTTTATAATTAATCAAAAATAATAATTAAAAAATCATTTACTCTATAGTCATTACACTGTTATTTTATTGAAAGTATTTGTAATGTTCAATTGCTACTTTGAAGCTAAAGGTTAAACCCAGTGGACAATTTTTATTTTTTATTTGGCACATCGATACTTTGAGGTGAAAGATTTGGACCATGGATGTGTGTATTGAAAACTTTAAGAGGTGCAATGATTTAAAATTTATCAAACATTTGGTCTTTAATCAAACGTATTGTATGATCCTCTTCATTAATTTTTACTGACAACCACCCACCCCCCAGCCCGGCCGAGTGTGGGGGAATGGTTAAGCACACTCATTTGGACTCTTATCTACAATTAATTTGTTTTAGGGGGGACAACTAAAAATTGGTAGAGCGTGACAACATGTTGTTACACATTCAGTATACTTATTAAGAAAGCTAGATAATTTTTTTCGGGAGATTAATTGAAATTGATACCTGAACTAATTTATTTGTTGCGACCATCCAAAATGGAAAAAAAAAAATAATAATAATAAAAAAAATAAAAAGAAAAAGAAAAAGGAAAAGAAAAAAGGCAAATGTAGCTAGTATAATATTTATTGGAAAAATTGAAAAACATTGACATATTATTCAGCATTAGAAAGCACCAAGAAACTGTGTCACATATACAACCAACACAGAAAATGGTACGTATTGAGTAACAAATAGATTCTATTTATCATCTTTGAAAGAAATGTTACTTTCACTTACCATGTAAAAATCAAGACAAGCCAGTATTAATCCAATCTTCACCCAATGATCTGTAACCCATAATAGATTAATAACCAAATTTGACGATTTTTTCTGAACCATTAAGCATGTCTTTATATTTGTTGCGTGTTGTGACTGCCTTTTACCCAATATCTTGTGGTTCGTTTGGATTGAGGGGGAAGGAGAGGGAACAAAGTAGAGTAGAGAGTAGATTTATCCTAAAATTAGTTTATTTTTAGTCAACTCAACTCTACTCCCCTCCACTCTCTCTTCTTCCCCCCTCCATCCAAATGGGCCCTTGAGGAAATAAATAGTCTTAGCCTTCTTTGTGATTTTAGGGTTTTGACTTTGTTCATATATGTGTAACAAAGGCTTGATTGGCTACAGAGATAATTGTAAAAAAATAGAAAAAGAAAAAGACTTTCCTTAACAAACTCACTCAATCGAATTTTGAGCAAGTTTCAGGTGAAACTCTGTAACTGTTTTTTAAAAACTATAAATATAACGGTTTGTGAAAAAGTATAAATTCACTCAACAGTTCACTCAACTGGATATAATTGAAATATAGTTACAATTATATTATGAAATTACAAATAAAATTTTTGACACGGAATTTAGCCAACATTAATATTCTCACAGACTAATTATTTTTTTTGAGAGTGTAATAAAGCAAATTTGTATGTAATATAGAGAGCATGATCTTGAACAAATAGAAAATAACAACAAAAGATATATTGCAACAATATTGTGCCAATTGCCAAACATCTGATAAATCACTGACCCGATCCACTGTTTACAATATCTAACACACAGTTACACTTGAAAACCCAATAACATTATGATATGATCTTAGCACAATCAAAATCATCTTTGACAGCGTTCTTCCTTTTCAAATGACCTGAAGGACCTATCAAAAAAAAAAAAAAAACCCTGAAGGAAATACTATGGTTGTGCTTAGTTGATAGCTCATGTGGCCTTAAACCTTTTAGCTTCTATCATCTTGTTGTCATTGTGTTTCATTATGTTGTCATTGTTAACCAAACTCCTGTGGTTCATTGTAATTCAAAAAAATTTATCGCAGTAAAGATGTAGTCACTCAGAGATTTTTTTGCAGCGAATGTACACCACCAAGCCAAACCACGTTTACTCCATCTTTTCAATTCTCTCCTTTTATTTTATAGATTTTAAGAACCTTTTCCATAAAAAAAATCTCCCTTGCTGCTGCTATATTTGGAGTCGGCTAGCAGTAAACTGTAAGAGTGGACTTTTACCAGCCCATCAATGGAACCAAAATGCTGCTAATGGAATGGCCACCTGTGGCTGAGAAAGATTGGTACCATCACCTGATTAGATCAGGTAGAATCACATTGATCATGTAACAACCATGGATCTATTCCATGTACCACCCCATAGCCTTTCTATGCAAGCGAGGAACTCAGCCCTAGAAATGCATGCTGGATTTGGCTGGCCTTGGCAGAAGCAGAAAAACTGTCCGCTTTGAAGGAAATGCAAAATCTATCAGTGGCCTTGAAGACAATGCAGCTTACTGCAATTTGGGCAACAATTTTATGCAATTGGATGACTAATTGTAACAAAGAAGTTAAGGAAAATTATTTAGTAATCCAAAAAGACAGCGACCTAATACTCTATTTTCTCACATAAACGGTGGGTACCAACATGAACTTAATTGTTGAAAGTAACCATTCATGTCAAAGGAAAGACTACCATGTCACTCTTCTCCACGATTTTCCATAGAATAATAATTGCTCATTACATTTCATTGAAACTAATTTCTTTTTGCAGCTATTATAAACGTTTATGGTAAAGTTCTACCGAGGAAAATACGATGATCTTGATCCGACCAAGAAAATGAAGCTAAAAAAGGCCAGTTAATTATTAAAGGAAAAAAAAAAAAATCAAATCAAACTTCACTTGAGATCTTTTTTTTTTTTTTTTTGAAACCCGTACTAGACCATATTAAGAAATAGCATAAGGATTTCAAATCAAACATCCAAGTTTCAAAAACTGTAAATTTTGGTTTTCAGTTGTTTGTTATATTCATATCTTCTAAATTTTGGTTTATATACTTAGAAGACACAGAATAATTACGTATTCACAAAAAAATGTAGAAAAAATTATGCAAATACAACTTCAGTAAGAGTCAAAGAGAAGGGTGGGAGTGGGGTTTACTTACCCTTTCCTCTCAGATCCAAAATTAAAATCCGGTAAATCACTGATTCGATGGATGTGATATGTATAAACATTTTGAACCAAATATTTTGAATCTCTTTTTTTCAAAACTGTATTTCTCTGGCTTTCCTCTATCAATAGAATTTCCATATTTCATAAAATATAGGGATGGCAACCCTCACAAAAAAGAATGAGAATTTTGTGTGTGTGTGTGTGTGTGTAGACTTGCTGAGAGCTTGGTTACATACTTATAGCATTGGTGGGCAAAAGTACCTCTCTTGGTTTCTCTACATAGACTTATGGTACTTGGAAAGTTGTGAAGTACATCTCCACTTGCCATTAAGGATGAGATAAGAAGATAAGAACAAGCTTTTTAATCAATCTTTGTCTTTCTTCATTTCATAGTGTTTGGGAATAAGTAAAGTAATGGTAGGATATTACAAATTTTACAGCACAAGCCTTACAAACAAAGAAGTAATTCAAACATGTATTTATTGTGGTGTTTAAGTAGCATGTCATCAATAATATTCTTGCCATGCACATCATTATTAAATTAGTTAACTGTTATCTCTATAATGGTCAAGAGCTCTCTACCAATTGCACTCTATCCCTTGAGCCAAGTGGAACTTGCATAAAGGAGTTAGATGATTGGTATCAATCGGATGATACATAGATATATGAATTTAAATTAGTTTATTTGTTAAAATTTGTGCTCTTACTTATGTCTCCAAAAAGTTGTTAAATTTATTTTTTAACTCAAAATTATTAGGCTACTTGATTGGGCTCAATAAAACACTTGAAAATTCACTTTCAAATTACAAATTACAAATTACTTCTCTATAATATAAATAACATATTAGATGACTATATAATTATTTATTATTAATATTATCATTGTAAGCCCAAGAATCTAGAATACAAAGTAAAATTATTAAAAATAGAATAATAAGAAGAGATAATAAATGTTGACATAGAAGAAGAAATTATTTTGCATGATTGCGAAAATGATGATAATATTGACGTAACTAAAGTTCATTAGGCAATATAATGAATATGATGAGAAATAAATTACTATTTTTGGCTTGTATATCAATTTAAATGTGAATGTTATAAATTTATTTTAATTTGATTTATTTAGTTAGTTTTGTTAATGTTATTAGATAGGTGATGATTAAATTAGCTATTAAATGAATATGTTTCAAGTTTTTATTGTATGTATTTTTTATATATGTATATTTAAAATATTTTTTCCATAAAGTTTTATAAACATAGCACAGATTTAGGCTACTATAGTTTTGATTCTTGTATATATGAGTACATATATATTTTACAAGTCGAGTTTACAAATATTAATTGTTAAGATTAATATGATTAACAATATGATCATATTGCTTGAATAAATTCATGAATATTTAATTATTTTGACTAACAATAGCTCAAGCGCACAATTATTCTTTATATTCATGATTGCGTGTGTTATTAAAGTTGTTTTTTCCCCCTTTGTTAGTTTTCATTTCAATTATTTGAAAAACAACTAAATGTGAGAAACATTCAAATATGAAAATAAATAGTGAGTAAAAATATCGTATGTCAAATTAATTATTATTATTTTTATATATAAAAAGTATTGCAAATAAAATGATTTCTTACTTTAATTTTTTTTAAAATTTATATATACAAAGTTTGTTGAAGCAGAAGGCTAAATGAAGAGTGTTTTATTTTTCATTCAAAGGGGAGTGACATTTGGCTCAAACTTAGGCACCCATAGCAAGGTTCTTTATGATTTGTTGTTTTTTTTTTTTTTTGATAACTCAATAGTTACGAAGGGAGAATTTCAAAATCTTGAATATATCTATTGGAAATGTCAAGAGATGCCAATCAATTGCTCTTGGAATAATTAGTTATATAAATAATTATTGCATCACCTATAATTAATTAATACAAATAAATTCATGTATTTATTAACACATGAAATGAATTATAACTTTGACATAAATGCAAATTAAGTTTTGTTGACGAAAATGGTTAAATGAAAATTTTGTGTAGCTCTAAAAAATATTCCATAATAAATAGATATTAATAAATGACATTATTTTCATATTTAATGTTTCATATTTCATATAAAAACACAATCAAAATAAATGTTTATTAATAACTATCATAATTATCCACATAAATTTATTTTATGTAAATGATTATTAGTTGAAGACTTATAGAATTTTTTTTTTTTTTTTTTAGTAAAACTTATAGATTATTAATATATGAAAAAATAAATGTATTTACCATTAACACATGACAATTAATTAATACGTTGACATAAATGTAAAGATTACTAAAGTGGAAGACTAAATAAAGATAATTGTGGTTGCAGGCAAAAACTTAAACTACTACAACTAAGGTTCCTACTTTTATGTATACTATAATACTAGTATTTATATTACTATTTAAGGGGCTTTCCCTATTTAGGATCCTCATTTTTTGGGTTCAAAAAAGCCCCTATACTACTATGTTTAAGTAGATAAAAAACTAAAGGACAATCTGGTAAAAATATAACTTTAACTTCCACTGAAACATTGCTTAAAAAATAGGGTCACTCTCCTCTTGATTTTCAAATTGTTTTATCAACTTATAAATTCTAAATGTGTAATATTAATGAGAAAATGTACAAACCTTATGATACTAAAAAATAAATAGATAATAAAAAATAAATAATAAAAATACTTTTTTGGGGGGCGGGGCGTGGGTAAGAGGACACTAATTTGGCTCTGCCATTTATATTACACGTACTAGATGATAGGCTTTCACTTTATGAACAATTCATTGTCTTATGTGTGATTGTTGTTCACCGCTTTATTCATATTGCACATATAATCAGTTAATTAACTACTCGATCAATTAACAGTACAACACTTGAATCTTTGTGATACTATGGTCTTAGACTCTTAACCCTTGTACCTGAGTCTGTGTGACCTTGGTAACATAGTAACCCTATAATTAAAGATGGATAACTTTATTTAACTCTTAATTATATCTCTCATTTCAACATATCCTTTCACATTTGGTTGTTTGTGGTTTAATAGATTGGATTGGGTTCTTTTCAGTATCTAGTTGAGTTAGGTTCAGATTGATAGTTCTTTTAAGCCATCTAACTTAACTCGATCTCCAATATATATGAGTTTATTTTATTATCTTTATTTTTAATTTCCTAATTTGATTTATTTTGTTATTTTAAGAATTATTTTTGATAAATTTAAAAATTTTCAATATAATTTTAGGTATATTATGTTAATTATAATAATTTAATTAAGAAATAATTAAATAATTAATGAAAGTCGAATTTCTTACAATGTATGAAATATGTAAGCATAACCCACTGACACAACAAGACCCATATGGAATGAATTAGGTTGGTTCCTACACATGTAATGGATTAGGTTGGGTTGGAAATTTTTCAACCCAACAAGCTCGGGTTGGATTTATAAAGCATTCCAACCTTACCAATGCACACCCTATCTAAATTTAATAACATTATAGTTAAGAATTTTGTATCTCGGTGGCATTAGAGTTTGAATCCCTTCTCACCACTTATCGTAACAATTAAATTAAAATATATATATATATATATATATATATAAATTAGTAATAAGATTCCAGAACTGCCAAAATGCATAGATATAAATATTTCATTCAAGCAAAGTTAAGAAATTTTCTATCTGATTTTATTCTGTCTCACTTTTGTCAATTTATTTCTATTGCTTGTATTAAAATTACTTTGTTCATGTGAATAGAAAAGGGAAAATTTGGCAAAAACAAAAAAGAGAAGAAAAAAAGATGTTAGGGTCTGAAGATAAGAAATAATAAATATGAGGATTTCGGATTTTGAAGAAACTGATTACAAGAAATCTGACTCTTCAAAACTAGATCTTGTGCATACATGAAATCCAATGTTGCCACATTGGAAAAAAAATTAATGCTAATGGAATCATCTGGATTCCACATTTTTTTTTTTGTCACTTTAATTAATATTTATGCCGTTGTTCATTTCTGTGAATTCGAGTTACATGTAGAACTTGAGTTTCAAAACAGTTGTAGATTGCTAAATATTTTGCAAATAATAGTAGATTGTTATAAATATTTCATCAAATAGTGCTATTTGGCCACCTTCGCTGAGTTCTACCCATGGGTTTATATCATTCTCCATCCGAATTCTTTTTAGGCTACTAGTTCTATTTTTCCTTTATTTCCTCACTTTTTTCTTCTGACACGTGACTAACTCCCCTCTCTCATTGTAAACATTAACTATTTTCCAGATATTTGAAAAGTGAAATCCCAATGTTAAACATCTGGATTCACTTTGGGGAAGGGGAAAAAAGTGGAACCACATTGGGGAAAGAAAACAAATTATTTAATTTGATTCCGGGTGTTGGATCTCCACATTCCACTTGACATCAAATTTACATGTATGCACAAAATCCGTTTCACGGTCATAATTTTGCCATTTCAAAATCCAAAGTCTTATTGATTTTTGAAATAAAAATATTTTGCTAGTTGTCCCAATAAAATAGAGTATAAGAGCATCCACATCAGTTGATGGATACTCTTCTATAATACAAAAATACCTTCATTTTACACATTTTGGCCAAAAATATACCCACATCAGTGGGTGTAAAGTTGTGCATAATTATATAAATGCTACAGTAACCGTGCATATATGCAAGGTCATTGTAGCTCATGTATTTATTATTTTATTAATTTCCGTTCGCTTTTTTTCTCTCTCTTCTTCGTGCACAACGAACTTAGTCTCCTCATCTTCTTTTTCCTCAGATGCACACAAACACAACCACACACAAACATATTCACACAGACAAATCAACATAGAAACACACCCACACACAAACAAACCCACACAGTTCTTTTTCCGATTATTTTATGTGGTTGTGGTTGCTGTTGTAGTTGTTGTTGATGGTGAGCGATCTGGGTCGATGGCTCGAGAAAAAGACCTGGGAGGTTGGATCGGTAAGAGGGTTGTGGAGGTTGGTTCGTGGATCAGTCGGTGAAGAAGTGATCTAGGTCGATGGGTCGAGAAAAAGACCTAGGAGGTTGGATCGGTAAGAGGTTTGTGGAGCTTGGTTCGTGGATCGGTCGGTGAAGAAGTTATCTGGGTCGATGGGTCGAGGAAAAGACCCGAGAGGTTGGATCGATAAGAGGGTTGTGGAGCTTGGTTCGTGGATCGGCCAGTGAAGAAGTCTGGGATCGGAGCTAGGGAGATCTAGTCGGTGCTTGTGGATCGGAGCTATGGAGATCAGTGCTTGTGGATCGGTGCTTAATCAGGTCTTGCCTGATTGGAGCTGTGGATTGGTGCTTGTGACTGAGATGGTGTGGATTAGATTGAGAGGGAGAGTTGATCTGTGTTCAGAAATGGGTATAGAGAGAGGTAGAGAGATGGGTATAGAGAGAGAGCAACAAATCAGAAAAAATGGGTAGAGAGAGAGAAAGCGCGAGTATGTAATGGGGGTAGTTGAGAGAAATAATAAAAAATTAAGAAAATTGATTATTTAAATAAAAGAGATGATAGAATAGATAAATTGATGTGAGTATTTTGTAAAAATAAATGTGTAAAATAGAAAAAGTAGGTTTTTAGTGTAAAAATAGAAGTGTAAAATACACTAACTGATGTGGTTACTCTAACAATAATGTGTTGTCCAACGAAGGAAGGTTCTCATGTTACTAGGATTTTCTTACACGTTAAAAAAGTTATTGATTGTGTCCGATTTCATAAATCTGGAGAATATCTAAGTGGATCCTCTCCAGATTTTGCATTTATATGTTTTAAAATTTCCAACTGCTATATATGCAGTTCACCATGATCAAATTCTTCAAAATTCAAATTACCTTGACAGTTTTTCACTTGGACATGATAACTCCTATTTGAGGTTGCTTTTTCTTAGCTAGTACATTAAGAAGTCATTGAAAATGGATCAGAAGAAAAGACACATTTTCGGAGTTCTTGACAGCAGCGTTATATGTCAAAAGGCTAGTTAAGTTCTTATCGGATCAATGATTTACCCGAGTACTATTGTGTTCTAGTAGTAGTGTTTCGTTCCGGGCAAATGGGTAAGTGCCTTCACAATTTATGCATTATTTCTCTCTCTCTCTCTCTCTCTCTCTCTCTCTCTCTCTCTCTCTCTCTTCTAATGAATTCTCAAATCTTTTTTCAACAGTGCCTATCAGACTGACAATGAGATAAAAAAAACTACTACAACACAAGGGGAGAGGCAACAATGTCACTCTACAATTTTTTCTTTTTGGATCCATTGGAGGTTTATTGAGCTTACATACTAAATCTAAAAAAGGAAGGTATATAGCTCAATCCCACTAAAAGAATTATAAATGATCGATTTTACGGGAACAATTGGATGTGAGATTCACCAGAGATATCTATTCAGCCATTTTAGCTACAAGATTTCTTTATGAGTGAAATCACTTTCACATGAATATCTCCTATTTAATTTATATGGAAAACCTTAAAATAAGGCTTCCACGTACAACCATTGGTTGAAACTTGAAATGAGTTATTAGACATCCATTTTGAGATGATTGTTAACATGAACAATGCCAAGCAAGATATGTTGTCATGACTAGTTCTATAATTTTTCCTACGTACGCACTAATTAAATATATGTATGGCAGTGAACAATCAAATCAATTGGTTAGTGAAAATTTAGCTGATTTTCTTAGTGCATATTTTCTTATTGTCTTTCAATTGTTATAGAAAGATCTATCCTTAACAAGTGGTAAATTATTAATTGTCCTAAAAGTTTAATAAATAATAAATTTAATTATTTAATTCTATTTTAACAAACATAATTATATTGTGAATGGATAACCATTTTTGTTGTTGAGCATACAATAAATGGAGAATTATTTCCTTCATGAACCCAGGCTTTCTCAAAAAAATTGCTTGGTCAACATGTTATCAGCAAAATCTTTCATAATATTACTTTATAGTTAATAAAAAAACAGTTAATTAATAATATAGTATCCACTATATAGTCAAACACTATTATTTTGTTCAAAGTATTTGTAATTTTTAATTGCAAGTTTGAAGCTTTTTCAAGGATTTCATTAAATTTAATCAAACATACTGTATGTAAACCCACAAACACCCCCCCCCCCCCCCCCCAAAACAAACAATTTAAAGCAGATCCTAACTAGTAACTACTATTAATTAAATGAAAAGCCTACGCCTGGACAGCATGAACATATTATACTCTTTCTTTTTTAAGGGAGGTAACCTCCAAGTTAAATAAATAGGTCAGGAGATTATTTAAAATTGATACCTGAACTAAGTTATCAATGATCGCGACCATCCAAAGTGAAAAATACGCCCAAATTTTGCTAGTCATATTTCTTGGGAAATTGGAAAAAATCTTATCGTTTAGCATTAGAAAGCAGTACTAATTAAGAACCTTAGTCACATATACAATCAACACAGAAAATTGTAAACTTCTTAGCAAGAAAGAGATTTTACCTATCATCTATGAAAGAGTAGTATTCCACTAAATGTAAAAATCAGGACAAGCTAGTGATAAGCCAAACTTCACCCAATGTCTGTAACCCATGTAGCCAGATTTGACGATTTTTCATGAAGTGTGACCCGAAAGCATATCTTTATATTTGTGGAGTGTTTGTGAATTGTTGCCCAAACTAGCATCACAACTTCATCAGTCAATTATGAAACTGTTCCCATTTAGCAAGCAAGTTGAAGAATTTAGAAATATTGATGATATTAATTGATTAAAAAAATGGAGTGATGGAGATATTATGGTCCAAGATGCCCACACCAATTGTAATTAAGTCTGTAATTGTAGAAAAAGAAAATTAACCTTCAGCTAATCTAAAATTAGCCTAAGGTTCTTTTTTAAACTTTACATTAAGTTCATTTGTCATACAAGTAATTAATATATATATATATATATATATTTGCGTACTAAAATACTCTCATACAAATTCTTAAACTCTCTAATACCTTTATCATTTAGTTAAATAATTTTAAATTAAAAAGCATAAACTAGTTAAAAGAGTAATTTACTTTTCCTAAATTTTAGGTTTTTTCATTTATCTTCTCCATTCAGTGTAAAACTTAGGACACCATCTTTATCTCGTTTTTAAAAATTATTACACGTTACCTTATCTATTTCTTTAAAAAACAAAATACACACGGTTATTTATATATCACTTTTAAACATTATAACACTAAACCAAAAAAACAAATAAATTAAAAAGAAAATTATTGCATGCGCAAAGCGCGTGTGATGAGTCTAGTAGTATTAATAATAGGATTCTCGGTTTGGTTTATAACTTTTTACGTACTAAAATATCCTCACACATATTCTTAAACTCTCTAAAATAACCCTATTATTTAGTTTAATAATTCTAAATTAAAAAACACAAATGGGTTAAAAGAATAATTTATTTTTCCTAAATTTTAGGTTTTTTTCTTTATCTTCTCCATTCAGTCAAAAACTTAAGATGATATCTCTATCTCATTTTTAAACATTATTCCACGTTATCTTATCTCTTTCTTAAAAAAAAAAAAAAATACACACGGTTATTTATATATCACTTTTAAACATTATAACCCAAAAAAAAAAAAAAAAAACAAAAAAAAAAAAATTATTGCACGCCCAAAGCAAGTGTGATGAGTCTAGTAGTATTAATAACAGGATTCCCGGTTTAGTTTTCAACTTTTTACCTACTAAAATATCCTCACACAGATTCTTAAACTCTCTAAAATACCTCTATCATTTAGTTAAATAATTTTAAATTAAAAAAAAAAAACACAAACTAGTTAAAAGAGTAATTTACTTTTCCTAAATTTTGGGTTTTTTCCTTTATTTTTTCCATTCAGCCTAAACGTAGGACACTATCTCTATCTCATTTTTAAATATTATTCCAAGTTACCTTATCTCTTTCTTTAAAAAACAAAATACACTTGGTTATTTATGTATCACTTTTATACATTATGACACTAAACGAAAAAAAAAAAAAAATAAATAAATAAAAAAGAAAATTAGTGCACGTGCAAAGGGCATGTGATAATTCTAGTGTGTATGTGTGTGTGTGTGTGTGTGTGTGTATATATATATAATATGTACTAGTCAAAGGCTTTCCACTAGGGACTTAGGCCATCAAACCAAATCATGTTAAAACCTTACTTCTGGTCTTAATTATCTCTTTGAACTTTATTCAATCACTCAATCCTTAAATACTTGACAGATATTAGTTTTATATGAAGTGTGTGCGCGCACACATGTGTACACCCACTTAACTGATGATATACTAGTTGCAACTAGCTGCAAAAACAAGTCATGGGTTCGAGCTCAAGAATCAACATTTCCAAAAAATTGAAGGAAATGCTGCCTACCAATGACCTCTTTCAAACTTTGTAAAAATAGAAACTTTGTAAACTGAATTGTGTTTGGCATTGGCTTAAAAAGCCAGCTTTTTTTTTTTTTTTTTTTTTTTTACTATTTAGCTTATTTTTACTACTATTCAGTTTATTTTTAGTACTATTCATGAGTCTCGTTGCACTTTTTGGTACTATTCATAAGTTCCACTGTACTATTTCAGCTACTTTTTAGCTTTATTTGCAATACTTTCAACAAAAAGTTATTTTTTGTTTCAACTAAATAAGTTGTACTTAAACGAACTCTAATACAGAGTTTATAGTTTGGCACAAAGAATCTGATCAATGATAAAATTCAACAAAACTTTATTTGGTCCAGGTGACCCAATCCAAACCTGGAAAGCTACCTACCACGATTAGCAGAAGTAGCTAGATAGATGTGTGATAAATGTTATAAGTTAAAATCAAAGTTTGCAATTTAGTGTTTGAAAGATCAAATTTGTGTGAAAACTCAAGAGCTATTTAGACCCCCAAATTAAAAATTATGGCTTAGTTGATTTTACTCTAACTTAAACTAAGTGCGGAATAGAGTAAATGTGAGCGAACAAACAGTATAACTACTCTAAGTCATATTCATCAAATATCAACAATAAAATGAAAGCTAAAAGAGTAGGGAAGTAGAATGCAAATACAAGATAACACCCTGATGTGTTATCGAAGAGGAAATCAAAGAACTCGGTGAAAAACCTCTCCGCCTCCCTCCAAGCGGTAAATCGATCTACTAGAGAATGAGTTGGAGTACATGAATAAAAAAAGACCTTCCAAGGCTAGTCTACCCCATGTACTTGAGCTCTCCAAGCTCCTGCTACCAATTGACTTGCCGAATCCTTGTCTTCTCTAGCTCTCCGGATCACACAATTTAGCCTGATTGTATCCACCAAACAAATGACTTTTTCCAATGCTTCCCAGCAGCACCAAAACCTCACTTTACACTCAAGATGGGTGTGGTAAGTGTTTGGGTTATCAACCTCTCAAGGATTTAGATATGGAGAGGTAGGAGTTGAGGAAAACTACAATGGATTATGTAGAGGATTGTGGGTATGACAATCTCTAACTCTCAAGAGTTATGGCTAGGGTTTTCTCTCTGAAAAACATTATCTCAATATGTGGGTAATGTGAGTATATTTAGTGTGGACAAAGAGATGGTGTATCAGATATGACAAAATAGCAAAACAGAATGTTTCGCGGGTATCTCGTGGGAAGGACTTACCCGCGAAATACTAGAAAAAACCAGCTGTCACCATCTATCATAACTCTTCACATTCCAGTCATGTGTTGAGTACATGGCTTCATTTCGCAAGAAGTCTTCTCATGAGCTACCCGCGAAAACTCATTTGATCTTCAATTTGTCTTGAGTCTTCACACACTCTCTCTCTCACACAACCCATACAATGAAATCCTACATAAAATATAGGGTACATAAGATTGAACAAAATTACAATCAAATTTGGCACAGAATTAAAGCCAACACAAAATAGTTGAAAATCACAACTTTACAATCTCCTCTTTTGGCTATTTTAAGACAAAACTCCTAAAACAGACTCTAGACTTAAACGTGAGTTTGGGATCAGTGCTAAAACTCACTCACACCTAATCTAGAAGTTGTGAAGCACTTGCACGTATACACCTGTAACTTGAAACACTCGGACACAAACAAAACTTTCATTAAGCTTATGACAAGTTGAATACACGATACATATATGAGCAAGTAAAATGCAATCAAGGTAATAAACAGGATATAAACTATGAAGCCTAACTTGATCAAACAAGAGCAATCATTAAAAGATGACTACAATGATCATTTATCTAGTAAATGATCATCCGGACATGCAATGCAATTAAGAGCAACGCAAAAATCAATTGCATGTCCAACACACAACCAATAGGAAATACTAGAAGTATTTGCATCAAGGATATAAGATCCAACAAAGGCACAAATGTGTAGTACTAAAGATAGTGCAACAAAATCTAAAAGTACTTAAAAACGCTACAAAGCAAGGATACAAATACAAAGTAATAAATATAAATTGAAAGTTTTAAACCAAAGTACTTAAAGGCTTTAAAAGAAAACAATGTAAATATCCAAGAGTTATAAAAACTATAAAGGTAAAGTAACAAACTGTAAACTCGACTAGCCAGTAATCTAATAAGCTGTAAACTAGACTAGCCAAACAATGGTTAGACTATCCAAAAGTATGTGTCACCTTTCTCCTTTTGAGCTCACAAAACTCCCCCTTTCAATATGCACACTTCCTTTCTTGTGATGCTCTCCCCCTTACTATATGCTATCGTCCAAACTATACAATGAGTTGCTCTCCCTTTTTTTGGCACGAATAGGTAAAGGCTCTCCTCTAGCTTGCGTTGAATCCCATCTAATTATGTCTCAATTGTTGTTAGACGCATTTGAACTTGGTTGTTGGTGGAGTAGATAACATTAGCAAGCCCTGAAATATGCTCATGCAAACCCTCAAGTTCTTGTAGATTGCGCTTAGGAGCGTAAGGAGATGCAATCTTGGTATGCTCAGGGGTAGTGTGAGTAGCTGAGCAATGACCATAAGGAGTGGCATGTGGGAAAGATTCAATCTTTGCTGTTTTAGAGGGATTTTGCTTTTCCCATTTAGTAGAAGAGTGACTTTTGCTCATTTGGAGAGACACCAATGATATTGGGCGTTGATGAAGTGGTATAGTTCCATCTTTAGGTGAACGAACACCTTTTAGTACCATGATTTTCATGAGAAGACTGAAGAAAGGAAGACACATATGTGCCGCTGTCCATCCTGCTATTTTTCCCATAGTTTGGAAAATGTGAGTGCAAATATTAATTGGAGCTCTTGTGATGAGATCACATAAAAACTATGCTCTTCCAAGATTAATGAATCCAATGTTGGTTAGTGTATAAAGGTTGGAGAACATGATCAATGTGAGAGTTTTTAATTCTGATCCAAACTTCGCAGTTCCAATGGACGTGCCTTTGGCTGAGACTTTATGATCAACTCTTAGAATTTGAAGAATATCTGTCATTGGAGGAACTCTGTCATCATATGGAGAGATGTCCACATTTTCCGGTTGATTGATGCGAAGGATCTTTGCAAGATAGTCCGGAGTGATGATAAAATCCTTTCCTCGAACCCAACGCTTTAGTTCAACTCCACTGAATCTAGCATTCGAGTAGAACTCCTTAACCAATTCATCAATTGGATCCTCGAAGTTTCCGAATAGATTTGCCCAATCTTTATCCACAAAAGTCTTAGGGATAAAAGTGGATCCCAGGGTTTCAGACCGTACAATCCATTCCACTATAGTAGGTGCAATCTTAAAAATGCTGGAGAAAGTCTGAGAATCCAAGAGAGTCTTGAATCTCTCAATGTCGGAGTCATCAGACGAATGTCGGATCCTATTTGATACAGGGGATGACATAAAGTACTATGAGAGGAATGATGATTCATCTGTAAAAGAACAGTCATACAGCAAAGAAGCAATTGCAACAACACAAAGACAAGAGCACAAACTTGATTAGTACCAAGTTAGTCCATAAAATAAATACAAAAGTCCTAAAAAGAACATAAACAATGTCACAAAATCATGTTGTATGAGCTAAACATGTAATAACATAAATCTAGCATGATTGAAATGCAAAAACATGATAAGTGAACAAGTGTGTACATCAAGTGTGCATGTGGTGTGCATAAGTGATGCATGTGGAAGGTATGACTAAGCACATTTGGGTCAAAGTGTGTAAAACACACAATCAAAGATCAAAACATGATAAACATGTATAATCATGGTAATCCCCAAAGTTTGGTATTCATTGGAGTCTAAAACAACACCAAAATGCCATTTGGGCATTTTATCAAACACTTGGTGTGCACAGTGCACACTGTGCACCAACACAACTACCATGTAAACAATGCATGAACATGTGTGCATCTTGCCTAAATACGTGTTAAAATGCCACAAGGGGCCAAAACAAACTCAAACAAACCAAATGGGACAAAGCCCAATCAAGAAATTGAAAAAAAAAATTGCAAAATTTAAATTTTCCAACCCTTTTTCAAAAATGAACCCAACTCAAGCAAAACCTAGAATTTTCGCATAATCTAAGGAAATAAAGAGAAAAGATTGAATAAACATACCTTAGAGATGATTTTGAGAAGATTGCACTTGAGATTTGGTTGGGTTTTTGAGTGAAAATAGGATTAGGATAGAGAGAGGCTCGAGGGAGGCAAAGTGAGGGAAAAACAAGTGAGTTTGAAAAACTGTCTACATCAGCCCTTTAAAACTGAAAACACGCATTTTTCGCGGGTTAGCTTCTCGCAAAGTTAATCACGAAAAATACCTCTGAAGTACAAAAAACTTCGCGGGTAGTCTTTACTAGCGAAACAATTGCGAGACAGTGGCGAAAGTTTCTGTTTGAAATTTTGTGTTTTCATTTTTGCCTAACCCATTTTCATGGGAAGAGCTTAGTCACGAGCTTCTCACGAAAATGCCTCTGAAGAAGTTTTTGATAAAAAACATGAAAAATGCAATTTGAACAAAAACTCAAAGCACGAAAGCATAAAACACTTTAAAAAACATATAAAATACTCAAAAATATTTTTGGGTTTGATTGACAAGCAATTGAGTATACACATCATATTTGAACATGTACAATCACATAAATGAAATAAGTATTCATTGAACAAAAGTCTTGTGTGTTATGTGTGTGTATCAAATGTGGAATAGTCATTAGACTAGAGTAAAGCTTCAATAATCAATTCAATCAAGTCATACACAACAAGTACTAAGTCAAGTGGTCTATCTCAATTATAGAAATGAACATATATGACTTCCCACAAGAAAATGATTACAATTCTTTGAAACTTTCAACTTATAACTTTTTGATAATTTATGAACAATACATCTCATTTTGAGATTGATACCTGAAATTTTTGATATTTCATTTTTAAGAATAAGCCTTTGGCTTTTTGGGCACCATACATTTCAATATAAGTTGCTTTCCCTTTTTCCTAGTCAAATACTAGTATGTGTGACGACTTTTGCAGCTCATTATCTCTTTTTGAGATTTGACATTTGTTGAGCTATAAAGCAAAAACATAAAGGAGTGGGAAGATATATAGGCATAAGTCTATGCATATATCAAAACCATTAAGACCATTGACTAATCATCCATGACAAGCTTGAAGATTGATTTACAACAGTCACACATAGAGTCAAGATTTTTCCCACAAAGATAGATGTGCATACATGACAAGCTTAGCTCAAAAATGCACTACACTATTAGTACAAAGGTACTAGGCCAAACTCACATGTGAAATACATAACTTAGGCGATCAAACTTTTTAGAGATTTTTCCATTTTTATGGGTTTTTGAATTTTTCAACACACTCAAAAACAGAATATGAAAAGTAAGATCAACAAAAACAACAAGTACAAAACAAACTTGAAAAGAAACATGCTAAAATGAGAAACATAAGCAAAACAACCAACCAAAGTCACAACATATAGGAAGAACTGATGCATGGACATGGTCTAATGCTTATGCATGTGTACCCTTCTTCACCCGCACAGCACGTGCGTTTGGGGTGATATCCTTAGAGGATTGGGTACTAGAGCTGTGATTCTTAAACCTTTGGCTAAAGCTTGCCAAACAAGAAGTGATGGTATCTATTATCTTCATCATGTCACCAAAACCGGAATCAACTTCTCACCCTTTTGATTGCTTGGAGTTCCATTCCCCTTTCCTTGTCGTCTTAGCCTTTGAGAATCCACTTTCTTCAATGCGTGAGGTTTATAGCAGTTAGGTCTTGTGTACCCTCGAACTCCACAATGTTGGCATAAGTGTTAAACTTGAGGACCTCTTTGAGGCTTTGGGAGAGACTTTCTTTTAGCCTTGGGTTTGGCCACAAATGGATTTCGAGGTTTTGTTAAAACCTTTTGAGCAGTTCCATTTGGCTTCTTCTCCACTTTTACATTCTCAACTCTTGGAGTCGCTACCATTGGTTCCTTAGCTTTAACAAATTTCATCTCCTTGGACACATTGGCACTTGAATTACTCTCTCTGGAATATTCTATGCCGCTTTTGTCAAAAAAAGGCTTTTGATGTGCAAGTACTTCGTCAAGTTTCTTGGAGGCAACGCACTCCACTTTGGCATTAGCTTGAATCATTTCAAGCTCAAGAAACTTGATCTTGGAATAGGCCTTGGTTAGTTCTCCATTCGGTGCCTCAACTTCACACTTTGTTTCTTTGTACCTCACGAGTATACTCTTGAGTCTTGTTTAGCTTTCTTCATTTTTCTGATGGCTGCCTTAGTCACTCTAGCATACTCTCCAGTTCTCTCAAGAAGAGAATTATAGGATTCTTGCAATTCCTTGGTTCCTTCATCTTCATCATTGGATTCTTCCCCAATTCCCATAGACTTTACTTCGGTGTGCTCATAGAATTCTTCCACTAGAAGGCTCAAATCTTCCTATGAGTCTATAGGTGCAATGGCCATAAATTCGAGTAATTTCCTTCTCCATCACAACTTTCTTCAAAATCAAAATTGTAACCATCCGAGTCACTAAGGGTGGTTGCAAAGACTTTACCCTTTACTTTCAAATTCGTGGGGCATTCTTTCTTCACATGTCCATGCCCTTTGCACTCAAAGCACGTGACCATTTGAGACGATGAGGAATCTTTTGAATCCTTCTTCTTGAAGTCTTTCTTGTGCTTCTTGAAATTTGAGAATTTGCCCTTTTTAAAAGACTCTCCATCTCTCTTGAACTTTAGGAACTTATGAAAGTTCTTAGCAAGGTACACCACATCCTTTTCAAACTCATCCTCATCCGATGAGTCTTGAGCTTCCAATCTCTCATTGATTGTCATGAGAGCAAGAGATTTTCTCTTCCTTTGAGATGGTAAAGATAGCTCATAGGTTTGAAGAGAACCGATGAGTTCTTGAATTTTAATCTCATCAAGGTCTTTGTTCTATTCAATGGCAGTGACCTTTGCATGAAAACTCTCTAGCAATGATCATAGAATCTTTCTCATAATCTTGGAGTCCTCTGTTGTAATGTCCCATTAGTTCCCAAAAAAAAAAAAAAAAAATCAGATTTTTGAGTTCACACGTGCCTCCCATCTACCCCACCCATTCCCCACCACTCATTTTCACTCATCTCATCTCTATCTCTTTGGCCGGCCACTCTTGTCTCTCATTTGTTTCTTTTTCTTTTCTTTTCACTTAAACACACTGCTTTCTATCACTCTCATACTCTCCCATCCATACCACCATCTCTATCATCATTTTTCAAGCATTGTCACCGGAAAATCCTTAGGAACCTCTAAGCATCTTCATCTTTTATTTGAGGTAAAAGTTTCTAATCTTTTTGGTGGGTTTAAATGCTTTTGCTTGAGGTTATTTTTTTATCTAAGCTTTAATAATGATACCCATGTGATTTATGAGCATTGGAAGTGATATTTTTGTGTTTTTATGTATGGGTTTTGTATTGGTGGAATTATTTGATAAGTGGGTATATAATTTGTGCTAATGATGACTACTTAAGGTTTATGTATGGTGGAAAATTTAGGAGTTTTAAGTTATAACATGTGATGGTTGGTAAATTTAATATTTCCATTGCCATTGGGTTTATTTGGAGTTAGTTGAAGTTTTAAATTTCTTGTCTTGGAGGATATTTTGATTTTGCTTTCATGGGTCTCTTATTGATGTAGTGTAAATTTTATGGAAGTTAGTCATAATGTTGGAGATGATATTAAAGGGGTTAACTTTATAAATTGGAGTTTATGCCTTATGAATCAATTTGTTGAGAAACTTTGGAAGTGGGATATATTATTATTGATGAGGTTAAATACTAGGCTTGCCTAATTAAGTGATTATTTGGCAATTCCTAAATTGTGGCTAGATGCAATTTCAAGCTTATACTTATTGTGATAGGTTTACTTGATATTGTTTAGCTTCTAGCTAATCTCCTTGGAGCTTGGAGAATTAGGATTTTGCAGTTGCGAGGTAAGTAGCTTTTTAATGGGATTTTTGAAAAATAACCATGTTTTATAAATGTTGTTTGTGGGTCAAACACATTTTGGAAAATTATATATATGGATATATGTTTTCTTAAAAGTATTGTGTTGTGACCCTATTATATATTATTATATATGAAAAGTGCATCATATTTGGTATTGCATTTGGGGAAATGCATGAATTGTTGATATGGAAAAATGAGCATTTTTTATTTAATCTTTGATAAGAAAATCATTGATTTTATGGTATACTGAAAATATAAAGATGCTTATATTTATTTGGGAAATTGATAGAAAATTCTTGACAAGAATGAAGTTGAAAAACTTACAAACTTTGTAGAAGTTAGATTATTTAAAGCTTTTCTGAAACTATCTAGATATGAACTATGTGTTTCCAAGTAATGTAACCTATGAGTTTAAGCGGTTTTAACACCATGCCATGTGTGATTTTCCCGATGATCACTCGATTTTGTTTCCATAGTCTTTGTGACAATGGAATCAAATCCAAGTCAGTGCTTTTTCACTTTGGATGACGCGTTCTTCCCTGCTGTCCATGGGGGAAAGAGGTTCTTTGATTGTGTGTGGGTGAGGCTACTGCCCATGGGGCCAAGAGATCACATGCAAGAGAGGTCCTATTTGACACGCTCTCTCTGCTGCCCATGGGGAGAGAGAAAAACCTTGAGGGTATGGGTGAGACTACTGTCCATGGGGCCAATAGTCTGCATACCAGAGAGGACAATATCATGCTAGTTGTGAATGGGTGGATCCTCTGACCGGTCTATGTGGTAGTATGATATATTTGAGATAAATTACCATATGTTAGATTTTATGGCTTTAAAATTATATTATTAGTGCTCACAGATTATAGTATATGGTTTCATGATATTTACTTTGAGGAACTTGTATTTCATTATTAAATCATTCTTGTCATATTATTATTATAGTAGATGAAACTTGCATTTCCCCCACCCCCATTAAATATGCTACTTACTAGACTCTGTCTCATCCCATTATTTTATAACCTTTTCAGAGTAGGCAACAGTCTTTTGAGACAGCTTTTTGGTGGCTAATAGTAGTTAGACTAACTACTGATGGAGGCTGAATTTTTGTACTAGGTATATTAGATGGTGTACATCTTAGAATAGGCTTGACTCATTCTTTTGTATATTAAAGTGGTTGTGACGTTATTCCCACTGATAGGATAAGCTGATGATATGTAATTAATTATTCAGACATCTATTCTTTTGTGGCCAATGGTCCTTGTAATTATTGCTTAGAGCTCTGACTTACTTTGAGAGTATATTCAATGGAATTATTATGATAATTCTTGAAGTTGGTACTTGCTATGATTTTTGTGGATTAAATTGTCAAAAAGGAAAATCTACAGGTTCTTTGAGATGTCTTTTTCATGCTTTGGACCATTTGGGGTTTGGGGTGTGACATCTGTCTTTTCTCCCAAGTTGAATTTCCCAATCACCACTTCATTTAGCTTCCCATAAAATGAGTTGAATGACTCGTCTTCACTCATCTTTGGCTTCTCGAAGCGTGTGGTAAGTATTTGCAACTTGGTGTCCTTCACTTTTTTGGTGCCTTCATAGGTTGTCTCCAAGATTTGCCATGCCTCCTTGGCAATTGTAACATGAGAGATCTAGTGAAATTCATCAGGAGAAACACCATAGAAAATCGCATTTAAAGCCTTACTATTAGCATTAGCTACCGCAAGAGCTACCTTATCCCATGTAGATTTGGCGGCCTCCGGCCTAGTCCATCCTATCTCGACAGCATCCCAAACACTATCATCAATGGAACATAGAAATGCCCTCATACAAACTTTCCAAAAAGCATAATTGCTCCCATCAAAGTATGGAGGAGCATTAAGCGATTGAGACCGATCTATCTCAAAAAGGGTCTAGGATTACATTTAGGTAATGAAACCACAACAAGTGCTCCCGCTCTGATACCAATTGAAAGCTCGAATTTGTGTGAAAGTACAAGAGCTGTTTAGACCCCAAAATTAAAAATTACAGCTCGGTTGATTTTACTCTAACTTAAACTAAGCGCGGAATAGAGTAAATGCGAGCGAACAAACAATATAACTACGCTAAGCCATATTCATCAAATATCAACAATAAAATGAAAGCTAAAACAGTAGGGAAGTATGCAAACACAAGATAACATCCCGATGTGTTATTGAAGAGGAAACCGAAGAACTCGGAAAAAAACCTCTTTGCCGCCCTCCAAGTGGTAAATCGTTCCACTAGAGAATGAGTTAGAGTACATGAATAACAAAAGACCCTCCAAGCCTAGTCTACCCCATGTACTTGAGCCCTCTAAGCTTCTATTACCAACTGACTTGATGAAGCATTGTCTTCTCTAGCTCTCCGAATCATGAAATTCAGCCCGATTGCATCCACAAAACAAATGGCTTCTTCCAATACTTCCTAGCAGCACCAAAACCTCACTTTACACTTAGGATGGGTGTGGTAAGTGTTTGGGCTATCAACCTCTCAAGGATTTGGATACGAAGAGGTAGGAGTTAAGGAAAACCACAATGGATTGTGTAGAGGATTGTGGGTATGACAATCTCTAACTCTCAAGGGTTATGGCTAGGATTTTCTCTCTAAAAAGCATTCATCTCAATATGTGGGTAATATGGGTACGTATAGTGTGGATAAAGAGATAGTGTATAAGATATGACAAAATAGGAAAACAGAATGTTTCGTGGGTATCTCACGGGAAGGTCTTACCCATGAAATACTTGCGAAAACCATCTGTCATGACTCTTTGCATTCTAATCATGTGTTGAGCACATGGCTTCACTTCACGGAAGTCTTCTCATGAGCTACCCTCTAAAACTCCTTTGATCTTCAATTTGTCTTGAGTCTTCACACTCTCTCTCACACACAAACTATATATTGAAATCTCATATAAAATACAGGGTACATAAGATTGAACAAAATTACAATTAAATTTGGCACAGAATTAAAGCCAACACAAAATAGTTGTAAATCACAACTTTACAGTGTCTACTTAAATTATTTAGCTGAAACTGAAAACATTTTCTGAAAGTACTGTAAATAAAGATAAAAGTTAACTGAATAGTGTAATAAAACTCATGAATAGTACCAAAAAACGCAATAGGACTCATGAATAGTAGCAAAAATAAGCTGAAAAATTTTGCTTATCCCAAACACACACTTAGTCTTTTAACTGTTTTATCAACTTTTTGAACTTCTAGAAATAAAAGGCATGATCTTCAACAATAGAAAACAGTAACGAAATATATATTGCAATAATATTGTGCTAATTGCTAAATATCTAGTAAATCATTGACCCAAGTCACTCTCTATAATATCTATATCACACGTACGCTTGAAAAACCAACAACAATATGGCCTGGTCTTAGCACAATCAAAATCACCTTTGTCAGTGTTCTTCCTCTTTAAATGACTTGAAGAAAATACTATGGCTGTGCTCAGTTGGTAGCTCACGCACGACCTTAAACATTTTAACTTCTATCATCATGTTGTCATTGTGTTTTATCGTATTGTCATTGTATATACCCTGTTTATGGTTCATTGTAATTTGAAACAATTCATCATAGTAAAGATATAGTAACTGAGGGATTTTTGCTAGAATGTACGCCATCAAGCCAAATCATGTTTAACTCTTCTGCTCTCCTTTTTCCTTCCTTTCTTTCTTTCTTATACAATCATCATCACTCTGTTTTATTCTTTGGATTTTAAGAGAACCCTTTCCTCAACACTGTTTTTAGACCCGGACCAGATCGGGAGGTTGGATCGTGAAAATTGGGAACTGAATTGAAATCCAGTTTTTTAAGCATAGAGAATCGGGCATATGTGGCAATTTCGTGAACCCCTAAAACCGGGGTTGGACTGCACGGTTCATGCAGAACCGGTGGCAAGAACCATGTGGTCCAACCCCTTAGCAATTTTTTTTTTTTAATATAAAAACAACTTAACACAATTTTATTTTACTTAATTAAATTATCCATCTCTTATAAGGAATAAAAAAAATTATGATTAAAATCTTTCAAAGATATTAAACTTTACTTCAAAAATTAATCATAAATTTTAATGTTTTCATGGTTATTATTTTATTTTATTAACTTTCTTATTTAATTATAAAATATATGCTTGAAAATCATTAAATTTCCCTCACATATATAGATATATTAGTCAATTTTTCTAGTTTTATACATTTAATATCTATATATATATATTTTTAAAACAATTTAATATCTATATTTAGGCTTTAATTAATTATGATGTCATCACGGTTCAAATCCAGTTTGACTTCTGTTCAACCTCAAAAACCTTGAATCTCTCCCTTTTATAGTTCAATGAACAGTTCGGATTTGAACCCAAATGTGCAAATGGAATGACTACCTGTGACTAAGAAAGATTAGCACCATCACCTGATTAGAGTGACGTGGTACTCACTTATCTCATAAGAATGATGAGTCTTACCATAAATTTAATTAGTTGAGCTCACCATTCATGTAAAGTAGAGTATTGTCACTTTACTTCATGATTTTTCAATGAATAATTATTCTTTGCTCAACATGGGTGTAAAAATGATGATCTTAATCCAAACAAGAGACCACAAAAGCCCAAGTTAATCATTGAAGAAAATAAATTAAATATTACATCAAATCAAACTTCACTTGAGATTGTGCTTTCTAATTAAATCCAGTTCAAATTAATAAATACCTAAGGATTCAACTTTTGTATTTGTGGGTACCCGAGGCCCGAGAAGGAAGTGGAAGGGTCAACGTGCTGAACTGAAGCCCGAAGAGGAGCAGGAAGGGTAGTGGCGATAATTTGGGCACAATACCATACTGGGGCCAAGCAATGGCCCGAGGAACTTTGTCATCCGAAGAGGGAAATGGATCACCTTGAACAACTTTTGGGGAACTACGGGCCGAGCCGTTGAACGATAGCAATAGAAGTCAGTGGTAGACAAGCAGTAGCCGAAGGGGAGCTGCCTGTCCCATCCGCATTAAATAGCATCCACCAGCTTTATCAGCCACATTAAATGAGGAAGTGACTTGAACATTGATGGTCACAGCTTTCTCAACTGCCGCCGCCCCATACTTCAGAGATGTCAGAAGACAGGTGTTGGAAGGGGAGATGCATGCCCAATAGAGATGAACGGAGTGGATGTAATGGGAGAGGCTATAAAACAAGAAGGCATGGGGAGTTGAGGGGGACGACCATTTTTGGAGAAGAAGAGATCATAGGAAATAAAACCGGCACCCAATCCTTGTTAAAAGAGGGCTCTTTTAGAGATATACATAATGAGGGGAGATCCATACTTGCTATGCTATCCTATCTCTTATAAATTCTATTGATTAGGACCAAGTTATTCAACTCAACTTATCATTAAAAGAGGGCTGCAAGTGTAAATGAATTGTTGGGCCCTTACAATTATCTTTTATTGTGGGGACAATTTTTGCCTCAAGATCAAGTGTTGCACTTGTAATCATTTTTGGCTTGGAGAGTCCCACATTGGAAGAATTTCCTTCCTCTTTCCACCTTATAAGGGATGAGCCAATGGTATTAGAGTACCACTAGTTTGGTTATCTCCAAGCCAAAAATGATTACAAGTGCAACACTTGATCTTGAGGAAAAAATTGGCCCCACAATAAAAGGATGTGTAGTAGTGGTAGAGGCGTGCCCTTCGGGGTAACAAAACCGTGTGTGTGTCGAACATGGTCAGCCCTACCCACCCCAAAGCGGACAATACCTTTGATGGGCACTGCCCTTAAAAGCGCCTTTTAATGTGGGAGGGTTTCATAGTCTCAGCCCCCAATTAGCAGGTATTGTCCTCTTTGGAAAGGCCTTGTGCTAAATAGCGACCAAGGACACTCCCCGCAAGGTTTTGCTCAATCCCACATCTGGGAGAGACGCCTCCCACATGTGCCTTATAAGGATTGACCTCAAGACACATGTGTACCACTGGTACACATGTGTCTTGAGGTCAATCCTTATAAGGCACATGTGGGAGGCGTCTCTCCCCGATGTGGGATTGAGCAAAACCTTGCGGGGAGTGTCCTTGGTCGCTATTTAGCACAAGGCCTTTCCAAAGAGGACAATACCTGCTAATTGGGGGCTGAGACTATGAAACCCTCCCACAGTATTTATACAATAACTTGTGAATTTTAGGCCAGGTCAATATAGTTTGAGGCTTAAAATGAAAATTTTAAGTGGAGTACTTTATGTTTAAATATTAATAGGAAAAAAAATACCTTTTCGTCGCTAGATTTTGAGGCTATTTTCATTTTGGTTCTCATGTTTTCAATACTTTTTTATTTGATTGATTCTTGAGTTTTTGAACCTATTGTCATTTTAGTCTTTACCGTCATTTCAATGATGGAAAAAACTTACGTGGTTAACGGATTACATAGTTAGCATACTTAAAGAAGATGTGGTTAATAAAATAATAGTAAAAAAATTGGTACTAAAAAAGCCACGATAACATCTAAATGAATTTTTTAAACAAAATCCATGTCAAAAAAAAAAAAAAAAAATTAGAGAAAGTCTAAGAACAGCATTTTCACTGAATACCCTTTTTTTGAGTTGTGGTGGATCTAGTATAATCTTTTTCTAATTTTTTTTTTTTTTTTCATTTTGTTATTACCTATGGTGCATTGACACTTCACTTCTTGTCAGATTTTGATGTGGTAGTAGAGGAACTCAAAACCTTTAATTCTTCAATCATAAAGAAAGAAAAAGAAAAGAAAAGAAAATGAACTTTCTTTTATTAAAAAAAAAAAAAAAGCTTGATCAGCTTTCACTTTCTTGGTAACCAAAGACAAGACAACCAATGCAATGCTCATTCATGTGTGTTTGATCTTAAATTTTCTACGGAGAATGTGTTAATTTGTAGCTGAAATTTGAGCTCTCTCAACGAGTGAAATTGTGATGCCCCAATTTGATTGATTGTGTGATGTGTGTGGGTGTATGATGAGTCCCACATCGGGTATTTACTTGGTAGATCTGGGCTTTATTAACAACTACAAAGAGCCTCAATTGTGACTAGTCCTTTTGAGGTATAGCGCAGATGTGGCTAGCACTTTTCCTTGGGTCGTTACATATGGTATCAGAGCCGGCCCGGTAACCCCGTGTGGGTTTAGAGACACTACCCCATAAAGTGGGCCCTAACGAGGCGTTAGGGATTTAAGTGGGGGAGATTGTGATGCCCCAATTTGATTGATTGTGTGATGTATGTGGGTGTATGATGAGTCCCACATCGGGTATTTACTGGGTAGATCTGGGCTTTATTAACAACTACAAGTAGCCTCAATTGTGACTAGTCCTTTTGAGGTATAGTGCAGATGTGGCTAGCACTTTTCCTTGGGTCGTTACATATAAAATATTTGTAGACGTGTTGAACCCTTAAATGGTTCATTGTGTTTGGAAAAATAGTCAACACCTAGGCAATAGACTATTAAAGCTATCAATCGATCCATCAGAGAATTAATGTTACAATATAAATCAGCAACCTAAAAGTTCTAATAGACCTACTAAAGTGACGCTAGCCTTATACATGGATTTAACAATTTCGGCTTTTCTTTTAGACTCTGAATAGTAGCATTTTAAGACTTCAGAATTATTAAAACAGTGTAAATCGTAATCTAAGAAATTACCAATCTCACAATCTGCACTTCACTAAAGTTTTCTGTGATAAAATTCTAATTCCTTAATTCTTTGTTTCCAACGATGAGAAATCATAACTTGAACAATTTGATTGCTTCTTCAATTAACTCCAAGGAAAAATACACCTTCTAGCCTCCTTAGTGATGAAACCCTAGCCTCCTTAGTGATGAAACCCTTCTTATCCCAAACCCTAATTATCTTTTCCTCCAACTTATATTTTAACACATCATAAATGTGGGCTTGGTGGGGTAGTGGGCTGGAGTTTAAAATCCACTTAGGCTTATCTCTTTAGTCTCCAAGAGGCCCATAGAACATCTTTCTCTTTTCTTTTTATTTATTTTAATTGCCTCACTAAATTGTATGCACTAAAACTTTAATTTTCTCACCTATTTGTAGCACCACAAAATTGTCTACTCCCATCTTACTATGCACACACATACAGTAGCTCAACTCTATATTAAAATTGACAAGGTATAGTGATAATCATAAAATCAAAATTGGGGTATTACACTCTTCCCCCCTTAAAATAAGTTTAGTCCTCTAAACTTGATGTATCTTAGTCCTTGAACAAGGAGAGATATTAGTCAACCAAATTAGCATCACTAAAATTCAGTACTATCCATAACATGTATGAATGGCAATCTTAAGAATATCTTCCTTTTTAACTTTAAGTTGACGGTAACCTAATTTAAGGACAATCTTGGGTAATCGGTATTTATTCCTCACAGTCATCCTATTCCATAACCTATTGTCAATGCATAATATCTTTTCCACATGAAAATACACTATTGAATACAACCCTTATCTAGAACTCAAAAATATCATGATAACCAATCTACATTATATCATATCAAAATCTCAAACCCACAGGTCCCAGGATCGAAACCTGGCTCTGATATCAACACTGTCACGACCTAAATCCATGGAACATGAATTTAGATGCATGACTAACTTGCTAATCTTGCACAACTAAAAGTAAAATTAATCCAAAATAATTTAAAAGTCCAACGAAACAATGCTCTTAATAAATAACCTCTTACAAAAATCTAAAACTCCACAAATTGGAAATAATCTCCAAAATATAAATCATGAATTACAAAATAAGGATAACTAAAATTCTATAAGTCTTCAAGTAATATAGAAATCGCCTACAACTTCCACGCTCAACCTTGCACCTTACAAAGCGATCAGAAGGTCCTATATTCCCAACTACACTTCAATCTGAAAAATAATAATTGATGGGATGAGCCACATCTAGTAAGTAATTATACAGAATACACAACAGGACAGAGCCAAGCAACGCACGAGTATTTTGATTTTTCACAAACTCATTTAATGATATCAAAAATAATTATTCCAAAACATATAATGAATCACTTAATACATATGTAATCACATCTTAAAATCATTAGAAATCACATACATAAAATTGATCAGAGCACAGTGTCACATATACACATCACATATTCTCACATACAATCCTGTGAGCGGATACCAACATCTAACCCCTGCTGATGAGGGATCAACACATATTCTCACATACAATCATGTGAGCAGATTTACACATAAATCTGATATATTTGATCAATTCTAAAAACATTCATTCTGAGTCACATATCACAAGACGAAATATATACAAAAAGACTGTGTATGATGAGTCCCACATCGGGTATTTACTTGATAGATCTGTGCTTTATTAACAACTACAAGGAGCCTTAATTGTGACTAGTCCTTTTGAGGTATAGCGCAGATGTGGCTAGCGCTTTTCCTTGGGGCGTTCATATGGTATCAGAGCCGGCCCGGTAACCCCGTGTGGGCTTAGAGACACTACCCCACAAAGTGGGCCCTAACGAGGACGTTAGGGATTTAAGTGGGGGAGATTGTGATGTGTAAAGTTGTTATTTACAACTATGTATTTTTGTTGGCTTTTATTCCGTGACAAATTTGATTGTAATTATTCTCAATCGTTTATACCTTGTATTTATTGTGGGATTTGTTGTAAGGGTTGTATGATAGAGAGAGTGTGTGAAGACTCAAGCATTTGGAAGACTGGAGGATTCTCGCGGGTATGTCGTGACCTAGCTTCCCGCGAAGTGAAGCATGTGCCCTGCACATGCTGGAATGCGAAGAGTCAGGCCAGGTGGAGATAGCTGTTTCTTGCGAGTATCTCGCGGGTAAGGCCTTCCCGCGAGACACCCGCGAGACAAGCTGTTCTGCCAGCCTATACTGAATGACTCACACATTTTGCACCTATCCTATATAAACCCTCATTACCCACAAATGTTGAGGAATGCTTCAGAGAGAAAACCCTAGCCAAACACATTATGAATTAGAGATTGTCATCCCCACATTTCTCTATATACTTGCTTGTGGTATCTCCTCAACCCTTCCCTCTCCATTTCTACACCATTGAGAGGTTGATAGCCAAAACACTTACCACACCCTTTGAGAGTGCTGTGAGACGTTTTTGGTGTTGCTGGGAAGCATTGGAAGAAGCCTGGAATGACAGATGCAACATGGAGCTTGTTGCGGGATCCGGGGTGCTAGACAAGACACAGTTCCGAGAAGCCTTGTTGGAGTAGGAGCTTGGAGGGCTTAGGTGCATCGGGTAGATTAGGCTTGGAGGGTCTCTTGCTAACCCATGTATCCCAACTGATTGTCTAGTGGATCGATTTCCGCTTGGAGGGCGGCGGTGAGGTTTTTCGCCGAATTCTTCGGTTTCCTCTTCGAGAACACGTCTCGGTGTTTTCTGTGTTTGCATCCTTCTTCCCTACTCTTGTTTATTCCATTATACTGCTGTGGTGCTTAGTTTATGGTTTAGAGTAGCTTACTTGTTCATCCGCTCGCATTTACACTATTCCGCACTTCGTAGTAAGTTAGTGTAAAATCTATCGAGCCGTAATTTTAATTGGGGGTCTAAACAGCTCTTGTGTTTTTCAACACATTATCGAGCTTTCATGATGCCCCAATTTGATTGATTGTGTGATGTGTGTGGGTGTATGATGAGTCCCACATCGGGTATTTACTGGGTAGATCTGGGTTTTATTAACAACTACAAGGAGTCTCAATTGTGACTAGTCCTTTTGAGGTATAGCGCAGATGTGGCTAGCACTTTTCCTTGGGTCGTTACAGAAATACTATCCATAGATTTCAAACTGAAATTTGCACCAAAGTTTTCACACTTGCTATGTGTTTTCTTAATTGGAAAATTTAACATTTTCTCGGCATATGTATCTTCCTTCAATTTATGAAGAGTAAAAAATACAAAAGAATCGCTTGATTTTGATTATTAGTTATTGCACTTGTTTGTAGCCACTTTCATTGTCTATAGAAATTGTTGTTGAAAACAGTAATGTTTAAACGGAAGCACAAGGCTCAACTCTGATGAAGCTCTTCAACTCAAAAAACAGTACCAAACAAAGCTTGATCTCATGGATAGATATGGAGACAAAAGGGCAGAGAGCTCGTCACTTGCTTTTCAAGCTTTTTAGCTACTTTCATTGTCCATGGGAAATGTTGTTGAAGCACTTCAACAACATTACCAACCACAGAGCTCGATCAAAGCAATTCGAAGACAACTAGGCTAAGCTCGTCACACACGTGAACCAGCTCTTCTAGATTCAGAGGCACTAGATTGTGCATCAGAGTCCAAGCTCCTCCACGATCTGCTGTGCCTCCGACTCGACCAAGTCCACCACCGCATTGCTCAGCAGCACCTCAGATCCATGAATCTGCACCTCAAGAACAAGGACTTTGAGTAAAAGTGTGCCCCTTCCATGGATTTTTTCTTTTTCTCGTTTTGAAATTGGAATTGTTGAATTTGTTTCAAAATACCTTTGGGATTTCATTTTTGTTGGGTTTGATTTATTAAATTTGATTTTGCTTGGCTTTAATTTTTTGTGTATGTGTGTTTGGTT
The DNA here is from genome assembly GCA_032727855.1 of Quercus ilex subsp. ballota. Classification (NCBI taxonomy): domain Eukaryota; kingdom Viridiplantae; phylum Streptophyta; class Magnoliopsida; order Fagales; family Fagaceae; genus Quercus; species Quercus ilex. The sequence continues at coordinate 24,171,988 of CM064916.1, read as the reverse complement.
GCCAAGAAACCAAATGGAAAAAAAAAATTGCAGATCAATTTTATTTATTCATTTTTACTTAAAATTTAAGGGATGAAATTTTTTGTTTTTAATTTATTTTTGCCAACGATTTTTATTTATTTATTGAAACGGTGTGATGTTTTAAGGTTATTTAAATTTTTTTATATTATTAATTTTATTTTTTGAGAAGATTATATTATTTTATTTAATCATGTGTATGGCAACTATATAAACTGTTAACCATGTGAGCTTTTTTTGTCACCAAGATAAAAATGACAATAGGTTCAAAAATTCAAGAAAATTAATCATCATTAATGATCTAGCACATTTACAACATTAAAAAAAAAAGAAAAAAAGTTTAGGGTTTCAATTGAGTTGTGTTTTTATTGGTCTAAAATTTAGAAGTTCTTGTTAGAGATGAGGGGAAAAATGTTAAAAAGGTCACTACATTTTGCTACAAAATAATGTGGTAATGAACGTAATTGGTGAACTTTAGTAACCTAATTAATGAATGTTTAAATTACTTTTTTGTGTTTGGTAAAGTCTTTGATAGTTGAAGAAAAGATTTGAAGTTCAATCCCCCACCTATACCAATAACTGATTGATGTCTTGGTTTAATAATAAAAAATGGCAATAATTAGAAGCAAATGGCATAGGTTGAAACTCTAGAAAAAAAAAATTGTATGTAAGGCTGATGTACTGAATGAATGTTTGAATTACTTTTTGTGCTTGGTGACATATCAACTTGTATGCAAGGCTTATGCATTGAAATTTCTAGTATCCTTTGCATCACACATGAGAATGAGAAAAATTAGGTGCACAATCATTTCAAAAAGTAATTTTTGTCATAAAATTTTGGACATTTTTATAATGAGAGAAGGAGCTTTTTTATTAAAGGGTGAGACATTTTGTTGTGGGACCTTATGCCTAGGCTTTGGGGAGGGAAAAATTATCTAACAAGATATCTTATAAGACATCTATCTCACATCAAGTATGAGTCTCACATGTTTTGAGAGAAATGTCTCATTAGATACATTCTCCTTGGGCAGGCCTATTACAACGATATCTCATAAATTTTGGTTTAAATATTTAGAAAACAAAGAAGCAGTTACATATTCACAAAAAATGTAATAAAAATTAGGCACATGCAACTTCAGTTTAGAGAAGGGTAGGGTCTACTTACGCATTCTGGCGACTAGATGCAACATTACTATCTGGTAAATCACCAATTCGATGAATGTGATATGTTGTATAAGCATTTTGAGCCAAATAATTTGGATCTCTTTATTTTCAGAACTATATTTTTTTGGCTTTCCTTCCATCAATAGAATTTTCATATTCCTTATAAATAATATAGGGACAGCAACCTAACAAAAAAAGTATAAGAAAGAACTAGGGTTTCACATCTGGGAAACCTCTGAGAGGTGCTATGCTTTTTCTGTGTAGACTGGTTGAGAGCTTGGTTACGTATTTATAGTTGGTGGACTTTTGGTTTCTCCACAGAGACTTATATTTGGAAAGTCTCCGCCTGCCATTAAGGATGAGATAAGAAGATAAGAAAAGGCCTTTAACTCTTAATTTTCTTTTTTCTTTTTTCTTTTCTTTTCATTTCTTTTCTATTTTTATAGTGTTCGGGAAGATATCAATTTAATAGGTGCAGTTAAGTTAATTGATTATAATAAAAATAAAATAGTGATACATTTTTATCATCATCATCATCATCTACTATCTCTTCTTATCTATCTATTTTCATAAATTATTTTGTATATATTTCTTCTTGTCATTCTAGCTTATTGGACTTATAACGATAATAATAATTAAAAAATAATTATATAGTCATTTAATCTTTTATTTACAGCATAAACAATAAATTTGCAAAATTTGAAGTGAAATTTCAAATGTTTTATTGAGTTCAATCAAATAACCTAATAATAAATAATAATAAAAACCCAATTTAAACCCTTATATCTATGTATCATCCAATACCATTAATATGTATCATCCGATACCTTCTTGCAAGCTTCACTTCGCTCGGGGGATATAACTTAGTTGGTAGAGCTCTACTCTTGTAATTGGGCCCAAGATAATTGTGAAGTTAACCGATTTAAAATAAATTAGTAAGAGTGAGTTTTGAAAGGCAGCTAAAAGTACAAAATAGAACTCTTCGTCATTGCTAATTTATCTATTAATGTTTAACTTCTCTATATATTATATACCAGCAATAAATGGTTAACCGTGTGGATTCCAATTAGCTCAACTAGTAAAGTTTCTAATGATTAAATAAGAGATCTAGGATCCAATCACTGCCTACACCAAAATAAATAAATAAATGGTTAACCGTTATGAGATAAACTAATAATGCTGTGGAGTTCACTTTTTATGTCTAGCTGCCTTTCAAAACTCATCATTACTAATTTATCTTTATAATCGTCAACTTAACAACTATCATTTACCCAATTACAAGAGCAAAACTCTACCAACTAAGCTATGTTGCCATGAACCAAGTGGAGTTTGCATGGAGTCAAATGACGAGTATGATTTGGATGATAAATAAATAAATAAATAAATAAATATATATATATATATATATATATATATAATATAGTATAAATTGATTATTTATTAAAATTTGTGCTTTTGGCTTCTTTTTAACAAATTGTTAAACTTGTTTTTAAAATAAAATTATTAAGTTACATAATTAAGCTCAATAAAACACTTGAATATTCACTTCAAATTTGCAAATTTCATGATAATTTTACTATTATTATTATTATTGCAAGTCCAAGAGTCTAGAATGCCAAAAAGAAATATAAAGAAAATATTTTTAAAATAGGAGAATAAGAATATATAGCAAAGGCTGATGAAAGAAGATGTAGAAGAAGAATTATTCCCCTTTTGAGAAATTAAAATACACACACACAAGGGAGATGGAATGAGGTTTTAACACAATGACACTCTCTAATCAAAATCTATGGTAACTTTTAAGGGATGTTGGAGTAAATTATATTACATACAACACTCTCTTAGGTAACGTAGGAAAATCACTCACTTTTTCTTGAACTTGTTTTTGCCTTTTATTGATTTTCATTTCAATTATTTCCAAAACAACATAATGTGTGAGAAACATTCGAAACAAATGTAAGCAAAAAACTCATCTTTCAAATTAGTCTTTTTTTTTTTTTTAAGTATTGTAAATAAAATTATTTTTTATGTAATTATTATTTTTTTAAAATCTTTAACATAAATAATAAGTGAACCATTAATAAATGGTCATAAATGCATTTATCTCATTAACACATGACAATAAATTAAACTTTTTCCATATATGCAAAGTGTTGTTGAAGTGGAAGGTTAGATGAAGAGTATTCTATTTTTCATTCAAAGAAGGGTGACACTTGGAACAAGTTTAAGTACATAATTATTGCATCACCTATAATTAATTAATACAAATAAATGTTGGGTTCCCGTCAGCTCAACTTGTAAAATCTCTTATGGTTGAATAAAAAATTTGCAATTCAATCCCCGACTACACCAAAAACCGATTGGTATCTTGAATTATTACTTTTACATATGCAAAGTTTTAATGAAATGGAAGGTTAAATGAAAAAAATAAATTTGCATTTCTCTTTCTTTTCTTTTTTTAGAAACACACATAACACACATAAGGGAGAGGGAATGTGGTTCTAACATGAATTCACACTTCAAACTCTATTGTTTGAATAAATTCACAAATTTTAATTATTTTGACTAACTTAAGCATTTTTTTTAAGAAAAAATTATTACAATTCTACAATAATGCTACATTCAAATCAATTTTTATTTTTATTTTTTTCTTTGATAATAAATACCCAAATCATTATTTAAAAAACGTATCCAAATAAGTTAATTCTAATATGAGTTCTAGGAAAATAACACTAGAAAATTCATTTACATAAAATAATTAGTAAACCATTTATAGATAATTAATATATAAGAATAAATGCATTTATCCCATTAATATATTCAAATTAATTAATATTTTGACATATATAAAAAATTTTACTAAGGTGGAAAACTAAAAAAAGACAATTTTGCTTCCTTTTCAAGAAATGTTCCACATGGCATAATCATAGACTCCTACAAAACGAGTTTTCAGCTTTATATATATATATATATAAATCAAAGACATTTGATTTTGATTAACCTCATAATATTTTATCATATAAACTTCTGTGTCCTCACAATTTTACATGTCAATATTCAAATATATTTTTTAATTGGAGTTAAATTTTATATTAATATTCTATATTTAAACCCTCAATTAATTAAATAATAAAATATATAGTTCAATATACAAACACAATCATAATAAATATCTATTAATAACTACCATAATTATAACCATTAATAAATGGTTAGAAATGCATTTGATCCCATTAATACAAAACAATTAATTAAATTTTTTTAATAAATGAAAAGGTCTTTTGAGATGAAAGATTAAATGATGAGTATTCTATACTTCATTCTAGAGAGTGACACTTGGCACATGACAATGAATAATTACTTTGACATAAATGCAAAGTTTGGTGAGGTGGAAGGTTAAATGAAAAAAACTATATTTTTCTTTTCTTTTCTTTTTGACAAACAAACACACGCACACACAAGGAAGAGGGAATGTGGTTCTAACATGAATGCATGCTACAAACTCTGTTGCTTGAATAAATTCACAAATTTTAATTAATTTGACTAACTTAAGCATTTAAAAAAAAAAATATTATTACAATTTGACAATAATGCTACATTCAAATCAATTATTTTTATTCTTTTGATAATAAATACCCAAATCATTATTTTAAAAAAGTATCCAAATAAGTTATTTCTAATATGAGTTTTAGGAAAATAACCCTAGAAAATTTATTTTCATAAAATAATTAGTATACCATTTATAGATTTATCCCATTAATATATTGAAATTAATTAATATTTTGTCATAAATACAAAATTTTACTAAGGTGGAAGACTAAATAAATGAGTCCAAATCTTCTGTCCCACTTTTCTTACTCCACTCTATACTTCACCAATAAATACTTGCCACGTGTTCACCTAATTAATTAAATACTACTATTAATTAATAACTGTAGTATTAATAAGTCAATAATGATAGTATTTAATTAATTAGGTGAACACGTGGCAAGTATTTATTAGTGGAGTATAGAGTGGAGCAGGAAAAGTGGGACAAAAGATTTGGACTCCAAATAAAGATAATTTTGCTTCATTTTCAAGGAATGTTCCACATGGCATAATCTTAGACTCCTACAAATGAGTTTCCAGGTTAATATACATATAAATCAAAGACATTTGACTTTTGGTTGACCTCATAATATTTTCTCATATAAACTTTTGTGTCCTCACAATTTTACACGTCAATATTCAAATATATTTTTTAATTGGACTTAAATTTTATATTTAAACCCTCAATTAATTAAATAATAAAATAGATAGTTTAAGGGTTATTCTAACGAGTGCCCTTAAGGCATTGGTTAACAACCCATTTTAGAAAAGTTTTGACATCACTTTTTTGGGAAATGAAAAAAACTGTCAAAATATTAATTGTTTTTTTTTTCTTTTCTCATAAAAAAATTTCTTTAAATGGATTATTAATCAATGCCCCGAGAGCATTCGTTAGCATTTTCCATAGTTTAATATACAAACACAATCATAATATGTATCTATTAATAATTACCTTAATTATAACCATTAATAAATAATTAATAAATGGTCATAAATGTATTTTATCTCATTAATACAAAACAATTAATTAAATTTTTTCCATAAATGCAAAGGTCTTTTGAGGCGGAAGGCTAAATGAAGAGTATTCTATTTTTCATTCAGAAGAGAGTGACACTTGGCACAAATTTAAGCAAATAATTATTGCATAAACTATGTTTAAGTAATACAAATAAATGCATGTATTTATTAACACATGACAAGGAATTATTATTCTGACATAAATGCAAAGTATTATTGTAGTTGAAGGTTAAATGAAAAAATTGTCTTTTTTTTTTTTTAAACAAACACACATACAGAAGAAAGAGAGAATGAAGTTCTAATATAAAGACACACCACAAGTTCTTGTTTGAGTAAATTCACAAATTTAATTATTTTAACTAATTAACTTAAGCACTTTTTTGTACGTTTTATTTTAAATTAGACAATAATGCTACATTCAAATTAATTGTTAATATTTCTTTGATAATAAATATCCAAATCATTACTAAAAATTATCCAATTAAGTTATTTCTAACATAAGTTTTAGGAAAATTGCCATAGAAAATTTATTTACATAAAATAATTAGTATACCATTTATAGATACGTAATACCTAAGAATAATTGCAGTCATCCATTAATATATTGAAATCAATTAACTTTTTTTTTCCTGTTCAAGGAATGCTCCACATGGCATAATTTTAGACTCCTACAAATTGCCAAAACCGCTACAAAATCCAAAAAAGCGCCGCTAAAGGTATATTTGACCTTTAGTTACGGGTGCTATTGCGGCGGTAACAAAAAGTGCCGCAATAGATCTGCCATTTAATGGCACTTTTGGTCTATTGCGGTGGGCTTAAAACCACCACCATATGAGGTTACCATTCAGGTCAAGTGACCTTTTAGCGGCGGGCAATAAGCGCCGCTATAGGGCTTCATGTACAACCAACCCCATGTACCTTTTAGCGGGCATGTGTAAATCTTTAACGGTGGGCTATAAGCGCCGCTATAGGTCTTTAATTATATCATAATTTTAGTTATTCAACGGCGGGCATAGGTTTTTTTTTTCCCTTTTCTCCTAGGTTCTAAAACCACATATCTATTACAAATAACATGTAATAATTTTAGCTCCACTAAGACAATACCACAAAGATTATATTAACATAGAAATATATTATCAAATACATAACATTGTCTATAACCATCATCAAAGTTCCAAAGTATTTAAACAAATCCTTCAATATTTCCAAAAAATGCGGTTGTTCAAATGTAGTTCTTTGTATACAAAAATGTCCTCGAACACTAACATAAAACTTATAAGCTGCTTGGTTGATGGGATGTAGCTGATGATTTTTGGAGAGCTAAAGTTTGTTGGACCAGAAGAACATCCTACATATAAATTATGATTACTCAATAAGTGCTCAAAAATGGAATAAAATGACACGAAAATATTACCAAGGAAAAAAATGGGAACAAGTTAAATAGAACCCTTCTCAAAATCTAATTGGATGACTTGTAATTTAGCTACAATTAGTATATACTTGATATACTAGCAAATTAGATACAGGCAGAGTGTTAAACCACAAGTTGAACCTCAACCCTTACTTAAGGAGGTGAGATTCCATTTGGTCCAAAGACAATTGGCTAGTATGTTTTTCATAATTAAGTAGATTAAGATACAAAGCATGCATTAGGGGTGCCCCCATGGTATCAACAAGGCTCAAAAATGTCATTTCTAATTCGAAACTACAATGATGTTACAAGTCACCAAGGCCAATTGTTTTGCTTAAATATATATATTTTTTCATTTTTACATTAGGTCCCAATATGGCTGCATAGACTACCGTAATATTTTTTTTAAAAAAAATTGATGCTTTCATGCTCTAGGTAAATGGTTCCTACTATCACTCTCTCCGTAGAGTCTAGCATGCTACTAAAGGCGTGAACAGCAAAACTCCAGTGCTCCAACAATTCAACAACCTCTAATTACCAAAGATGAATTGAGTACATGAAACTCTACTACATTATCAAACTCAAAAAGAAAATAAACTGAAATAACTTATAAGGTCTTTAAACCCACATTATGCAAAAGGCTGAGAAGCACAGTGACAAAAATTAGTAGTCATATAGGCTCCAGGTATATTTAAACAACCAAAAGTATTATTATTTTTCTAATTGGTAAGTTACACATACATCTGAAGAGTCTTAAACCCACATACTTACCCTGCTCTTGAAACTTATAAAGGGAGGAGGTGCCACTTAAGCTAAAATTCATTGGCAACAACTAGAAGTATTAATGCTCTTATGTTGAATCAATTTTTTCACCCTTGAATCATGCCTATATGTGTGGAAGAATAAAAAAGCCCATTGAAAACAATTATAGAATCTCAAACCATTGAAATTACAATTTCAAAATCAACCATTTTTCAATCCTAACCTAACCAAAACAAGATGTCCATCATGGTAATTAATGCTAAAAATGTATTCTTAATCACAAATTTATTTTTAAAATTTTCAAGCCATGATTAACTTCTGATTTGGCATTTCTCAGCTTGAGGATAACATACTGTCATCATAAACAAATATATAGAAAACCTTAAAAGTTCATGATCAAAGTTTTACCTCATCAGACATAAAATTTGAATTTAAGGTACATATGCAACACTCGATCAGCTTGCAAATACCACAGATCAACATCAATGATGGAAAAATGAGCAATAGAAATGGCTACATGTTTGTGTTCAATGAGTGAAATAAAAAAAATAGAACTTTTTAGTTCTTGATTGTATCTACTGCATCAAAATCAAGCAAACATTTAATATATTGAACTGACAGATATTATGAAACACAAGCTATTAGAGAGCAGCACAAAAAAGTAACATGTGCAACTGTATCCTCAAATACAGTGGGCTCTGTTGGGTTCTAAGACTTTAGGTTTAAATGTATTAGAACTTCAATTTGTAATGTTGTCAAACCATGATCAAAACGTTTAGTCTTATTTTAGACATGCTCAAAGTATGTTTATGTGTAAAGTTAGAATCGAGTGTATTGTAGGATTTATTGTGTAAATCTACTTGGCTCGATCGATCGAAGCTCGTGCAGATTGTTTTTTTGCAGAATTTTCCAACTCAACCCAAGCTCATTTGACGTGTAGGGTTTTATGTTTTGTCCTAAATATAAAGGGAAAACCATAGCCACATTTTGAGATTGCTCTTTATACTGTATGTGTGAATCTTTTATGAGATCTAGAGGTGTTTGCCTTCACATACACTTAGGGTTATCAAGATCTAGATTGATGTCAAGAGCTTGGTGATCAATTCAGATGCAGATTCAAGAGCTTAAAGATATACAAGCAAGCGTGCTTGTACTTGCTGTGAATCCAAGAAAGAAGTAGTCCGTGAACTCGGAGCTGTCACGTGGTCGTGGTAGTAAGTTTTCTACTCGAGGTAGCAATAGGATGTTAGTGGTCTAAGTCGCTATTATGTAAACTTCAATTCTTTCATAGTGGATTTGTTTTACCTTGAGGATAGCCAGGTTAAATCCTCCTCAAGTTTTTTACCGGTTTGGTTTTTCTTGGTTATCATATTGTTGTGTTCTTTATTTTCTACACTTTACAATAATATGATTTATTTGTGTTAACCTAGATCTATTTAATTTGACTAAGTAATCACTTGGCTAATTAACTAGGTTAATCTGGTTGTGTTTTAAGGGGTCTAAAAACAAACAAGTGGTATCAGAGCGAGTTAGCTCTAGTGTTTAGATCCTTTAATCTAAGAGTTGATCCTTGACCCTAGTTGTCATGGAACACGATCACTCTCTTTTTATTCCACCTCATTTTGATGGGAATAATTATGCTTATTGGAAAATAAAGATGAAAGCATTCCTGAAATCTATTGATGAGAGAATTTGGAATTCCATTGAATATGGGTGGTAAAAGCCCACTACTCTTGTTAGTGGGTGGCAAACTTCTTAGAAAGAAGCAGCCGCCTTTAATAGCAAATCTATTAATGCTATCTTTAATACTGTTTCTATGGAGGAATTTAAGAGAATCTCTAATGTGAAGATTGCTCATACTGCTTGGAATATCCTCTAGATTGTGCATGAAGGCACCAAGGCAGTTAAAATCAATAAGTTGCAGCAATTAACAACTAGATTTGAAAGCATTAGGATGTCTGATGATGAATCTTTTGATGAATTCTATACTAAGCTTAATGATATTGTTAATTCTGCATATAATTTGGGTGAAATCTACGATCAACCTAAAATTGTTGGAAGATTCTTAGATCTTTGACTGAGGATGTGGACTCTATCTCTGTTGATGAACTTTTAGGATCTCTTCAGTCCTATGAGTTGGACCTACCTAAGACTAGCAAATCCAAATCAATGGCTCTTAAGTCTATTGATGATGTTGATGTGAGTGGATTTGATGATAAGCTCTTTGCTACAGAGATTGCCTATCTTGCCAAGAACTTTAGAAACTTTCTTAGGAACAACAACAGAAGGGCAAGAGGTAAGAACAATGCTGAACCTAGAAATTTTAGGAGGAATGATCCTACTAAGGTGAACAACACTGAAAAACCTAAAGAGAAAGTAGGTCAATTTTATAATAATTCTATGGGTCAATAATGTTTTGGGTGTCAAGGGTATGGTCATATGAAATCAGAATGTCCTACATTCTTGAGGTCTAAGGGTAAGGCTATGGCTGTAACTCTTAGTGATGATGAAGTTTTTGATAATGAGTCTGGTAGTGATGAGGATGGAAACTTCATTACTTTCACTGCTACTGCTGTAGTTGATTAAGTGTTGCTGTTGAAGAGAACCCTTCTGATGGGAAACTCTTTGGGGATGCAGATTTACAAGAAGCCTACAATAAACTTTTCAAAGTTGCTGCAAAGGATGCTATGAGTTTTGATTTAGGCTTAAAGAAAATTGAGTCTCTTGAACTTGATAAGAAGAATTTGCTTGTGAAACTGTTTGATGCTAATGAATTGTTGAATAATGTGAAGAATGAGAACATGCTTTTGCTTGATAAAGTTAAGAATTTGGAACTTGAATTATCTATTGTTAGAGAACAAACAAATAGGTCCGCTAGTTCCAAACTTGATCATATGCTGAGTGTTCAAAAGTCTCCTTCAAAAAAAACTGGCTTAGGTTTTGTAGAAAGCATCTTTGTGCTTGAAACCCATTCCACAAACTTTGTTCCTTCTTCTAAACTCCCTGTGAGCGAGGTTGTCAAACCCTCTGTGAATGAGGTTGCTAAACCTGTAGAAGTCAGACCTCCTAAGAAGATTATGGTTGATCTTAAAGAGTCAAAACCTAAGAATTCTACTATTTCTAAGGGCAAGTTGCACGATAAGCCTGCATGAGTTTGTCATTTTTGGGGAAAGTCTGGGCACATTTATCCAAACTGTTTCAAGTTGCAAGCTGCTAAACGAGCAAATAAACGAAAAGTACATGTGCCTCAAGCACAAGATCCTATGATACTTATTGGTGAGTTGGTAAAGGCTTTAAACCTTTATTCCAATCCTAGAGTTGCTCAGAATTCTAATGTGAATAACAACTCTAATGCTAGAGTTACATCTAAAAAGTTTTGGATGCAAAATGCTCGATATAATTGAGTGTTTCTGACATGGTCCTTTTGCTTCATCATTCTACTCTTTATGACCATTCTTCTTTGTTGTTTTTGTTTTCTTTGCTTTTCTAAGATTTGCATTGCATAACATTCATGCATTTCATTCTAGGTTGTTTTTGTTATTTCTTTTCAAGAATAAATAATAATAAATAAATAAATAAAAAAAGAGGAGAACAGGGAAGCAAAATGTGTTTGCATTATTTTTTCTTGGATTTGAAATCAAGGTTGGCCAATTTATTTTAACATAACATGTTTATGTACTTTGTTTAGCTTGGATGAGCTTATTTATTGCACTTTACTAGTTTGAGCTTTGTAGTGCATGTTGTGTGGGAAGATGTTTATAGTTTTTGATCACATGATCTTGATCTTGAAATCATATGCCTTTGATTGTTGGACTTGAACTGAATAAGAAATGCATAAATAACTATCTCACCACTGTTTACTAGCCAATCATGAACACCTTAGTGCATATTGTAAGATTTTGTGCTCGAGAAAGTGTAGCACATGTACAAAAAGAACATAAGGTGTAGCCTCGGTTTAAATGCTAAAATTGGTATGTACATTATAAGACTATAATTAAATCAATCAAATAAAATTGGTGTGTACATTATCCTGGCTATTATTAATAAGTTTCTAATCAAATAAAATTGGTGTGTACATTATGAGGCAAATCAAGAAACTTACATGATTGCAAAATTTTATTTTAGGAGATCTGGGAGTTATATGATGTAACTCTTTAAGTGATAGTCTCTCTCAAATTTATGGGATGAATTTTGTAGAAATTGTGATTGCTTACTATTCACATATCACCTCACATGTATCTCAAGCTTTTGCTAGTTGCACACACTACACAAGTTACTCTTTGCTAAACTTAGTACATGTTACTATATGTGATTTTGTTTTGGCCATCCAAGATTGAAAATTCCTTGAGTTTAATGCAAAATGTGTTTGAAGTTTGAGAATTTAAGGAAAATTGATTGAAAATCTTAATTTTGGGAAATCTGGGTTCAATACAACTATTTTTGAAAAGCATTTCATTTCATACTCATGCATTATATTCATAAAATCCTATGCTTTGAGGAGTTTCTGCATAAAATTGCTTTGTTTTTCAAAAAATTGTGTTTTCCAGATTTTCAATCGATCGAATCTATTCTCGACCGATCGAAAATATGATTAAAATTTTGGTTTGAATCTGACCGTTTCGATCGCTACTCGATTGATTCTGGATCGATTGAATCTAATTTTCGATCAATCGAAAATAACATAGAAAGTTTTTTAAAAACCTTTAGCTTTTCACGTGTTCATCACTTTTTCAAAAGCTATTCTCTCTCTCTTTGATCGGTCAAGGAATCAATTCAAATTTTTTTCTCAAATCTTTTGCAAGGTTTTTGTCTTCTAAGGCTAGTAAGACCTTTTTGCCCCTCCTTTTTCATTTATTTTCTTTGTTCATGCATTTTTTCATGCATTTAAGGGAGATTTTTGAACCTATGAATAATTGGGGTTTTTGATAATTTCTTTCAAAATTCATCAATGGGTTTTTGTTGTGGGACAATATAAAACTGATCTTTATGAATTAATTTGATCAATTTGATGATTTGGGAAAAATTGGAAATTCCAGGGCTTGAAACTACTCGATTTGGAGTTTTTGTTCAATTGAGCTTAATTTGATGAAATTGGCTCGTTAGATTGATTGATTTGATCATTATTTTATGTTATCTATCTTGTGTAATGATCAATTTGGTCAATTTTTTGGATTTTTGAAAGTGGGTTTTCAAAATTTGGGATTTTTGGATATAATCTCTATGCTCAAGCCAATTTTGTGATTTTAAAGTAAAATTGAACTTATTCTCACTGCATTAGAGCATGCATCATGTGTTGATATTGTTCATGCATTATATAGAATTGTTATTTCTATTTATTTTTGTGCTGACTTGCAGTGTGCCCTTGGTTTCTTTTTTTTTTTTTTTTTTTTTCTCTCTATCTTTTTTGTGTCTGTCCTTTTGATCCTTAGCATCATGGTTAGGAAGACTAGAGCTCATAGGACCTCCACCTCTTCTTCTTCCCCCACCTTTGATAGTGAGAGATTCTTTAGTGAGAAAAACCAGGAAATTTATGAGAAGCTGAACATTCGTAGGAATGTATGGGCTAAGAGGAAGGTTTTGTTAGATGAGTTAGATGGTGAGATTCGGAGAAACTTTGAGCGTAGGGGTTGGCTTCCTTTGTTGGATGTTGATCATCCTCCTCTAGCTACCTTGATCAAAGAGTTCTATTCAAACCTCTCAGTCCACACCTATGATTCCAACACTCAAGTGAAGAGTTGGATATGGGGTGAAGAGTACACCATTACTCGTTCGGTAGTGGCTGATGCTCTTGGGGTGCCACTAGTCCAGCATTCTGTTTATCCTTATGATGAATCTCCTCCCCTAGATGACATTATGTCATTTATTACTAGTACTTCTATCCAGTGGGGTTCTGATCCTCGGATCACCTCTCATGAGTTAACTGAGACTCATTATCTCTTTTTCCAGATTTCTTACCATTCCTTTTGGCCTATCTCTCACCTGCACACTATTCCTTTGCAGAGATGTGCATTTTTGTATGCCCTTGTCACAGATGCTCCTATGAGCTTTCCTCATCTTTTCATTCGTTCTTTGATTGAGGTTCATAGGAGTAGTTCTATTGCTCATGCTTTTTTCTTTCCTGTTTTCATTCATAGGTTTTTGTTACATTAAGGATTAGAGCAGTTTTCGGCGTCTGAGCCTATTCATATCATAGCTCCTATAGGTGCCACCTTTCTTAGGCAGGGGGCTGCTCAGATGAGAGCAAGCTCTAAATGCCCTAGAGTTGAGTCTTCTGGTGTCGCACCTCCTCCTCCCTCTACTATAGGTGATACTACTGTTGAGGCGTCCGTCGATCTGACTGCTGTTGCTGCTGTTCCTTCGCCTTCTACTTCGGATGATTCGAGCATTCGACATATGTTGGAGACTGTCATGACCTTTCAGGCAACTCATGGTCAACTTTTGGTGGACATGCTTGATGAGCTTAGGTCTTTGAGAGCAGATTTGGAGAGTTTACGCCGATCACCTCCGCCATCTCCTTTTGATGATGAGTGAGTGCCCTTTGGTAATTCGTCACAAAAAGGGGTAGTACATTTGTATAGAGGAGATTTTGTTGATAGGGGGAGCTTTTTGTTGTTTTGGAGCTATGGATCTTTAGATTGTATCTAGGTGCTTCATTGTATATCTACATTTTTGGCTCATGATGTATTTTTGTTTTTTGTTTTGGGTTGTCCATGATAGGGGGAGATACTTTGATGTATTTATATATGTTTCTTGTTTCACATTACTTATTGATTTATATTTATGACGTTATTCATGATATATGTCTTTATTTTGTGGTATGTGTAATCAAGAAGTTATTTTGTGCTACTTGTATTTTCCACACATGCGTTTATGCGTTTGTTGAGTGTTTTAGGAATATATAGGTTGATTCAGTCGTACTGCTGTCTATACTTGCAACTGATAGATAGGAGTTAGGTTGGGTTTGTGTTGTTAGGCAATGTTTTTTATAATGGGCTGTTTTTTGTAACCTTTGAGCATTTGTTTATGTTTGTGTTTTGTCACGGATTGCCAAAGGGGGAGTTTGTTGGGTTCTAAGACTTTAGGTTTAAATGTATTAGAACTTTAATTTGTAATGTTGGCAAACCATGATCAAAACGTTTAGTCTTATTTTAGACTTTCTCAAAGTATGTTTATGTGTAAAGTTGGAATCGAGTGTACTGCAAGATTTACTGTGTAAATCTGTCTGGCTCGATCAATCGAAAATTAGACTCGATCGATCGAAACTCGTGCAAATTGTTTTTCTGCAGAATTTTCCAACTAAACCCAAGCCCGTTTGACGTGTAGGGTTTTATGTTTTACCCTAAGTATAAAAGGGAAAACCCTAGCCACATTTTGAGATTGCTCTTTATGCTATGTGTGTGAATCTTTTGTGAGATCTAGAGGTGTTTACCTTCGCATACACTTAGGGTTATTAAGATCTAGATTGATGTCAAGAGCTTGGTGATCAATTTAGTTGCAGATTCAAGAACTTAAAAATATACAAGCGGGAGTGCTTGTACTTGCTGTGAATCTAAGAAAGAAGTAGTCCGTGGACTCGGAGTTGTCACGTGGTCGTAGTAGTAAGTTTCCTACTTGAGATGGTAATAAGATGTTAGTGGTCTAAGTCACTATTGTGTAAACTTCATTTCTTTCATAGTGGATTTGTTTTACCTTGAGGATAGCTAGGTTAAATACTCTCCAGGTTTTTTACCGATTTGGTTTTCTTGGGTTATCATATTGTTATGTTCTTTATTTCCCTCACTTTACAATGATATGATTTATTTGTATTAAACTAGATTTGTTTAATTTGACTAAGTAATCACTTGGCTAATTAACTAGGTTAATCTGGTTGTGTTTTAAGGGGTCTAAAAACAAACAGGCTCAACATCCTTGTCCTTTTGGATCTTCTTCCTTAAGGAGTACATCTTGGCAAATCTGATGCAAGGGCAAGACTCAAAATTTTATGCTAATTCAAGGAAGTATTATGACATAAAAGAAACAAGCAATTGAATAGAAATCATTTTTTAAATGGTAAGTAGAACACCCAGTGTATTGAACCCATGAACACCATACTCCACCTTGCTCATACAAGGGGAAGGGAGCCATATAAGCTAAAACTCGATGTCCAATTAAATAGTAATCATTATCCCTATACATTTCTTTACACATGATCACATCCATACCACATACAACTTCCAAATTAGGGTTATCCTTTGATGACATTAGATCTCATTCTGAAAGTGGAACATTGTATACAGCTTTTTCTTTTTTCACAATGAAAGTCCATAAAATGTTCCTAACAACTTGGTAAATAAATTACAAAAGGTAGCCCAATTTAAATTTCAACTCCAACAAAACAAAGAGCGCATTTGCTAAAAAAAAAAAAAAAAACTGAGCACTATTTACTCCAATCACCCGGACATGACAACCCTTAAAGGCAATTCAATCATCAAAATTCATAATCTATGCTTGTGGCAGCGAGTAATCCAAAGACACATGAATAGAACTAATTATAATTTTCAGCCTCAAAAGTCCAAATAATAGAGACCTAAGAATAAAATTTTCCAGTCAACCTATTAACATTCGTTGGTCTACTTGCGTTTTTTATTTACTTTATTCAATTTACTCAGCAACCAAAATTTTAGATGACAATATAATGGATCCAAAAAAAAGACTCCATTTGCACAACTAATTTCTTGTTTTTCGTTAAAATTAATTGTTTAGTTTCATTCAAATCATACAAAAGCCTTTCAACTCAATTATTTTTTAACGAATGTCATGATACCTGCTTCTAAATTGATATCTACGAAGCATCAACTGGCATTTACATTGTCAAATCAATATCTTATGCACCACAATCACCCAATACACATAAACTAGTCAAAAAACAACCATACAACACAAATGATTGTAGCAAAGAAGAGCATATGTTAGCATATATTTCCTGGACTTTTAACATAAAGCAAACCCATTTATCAAAACCATTCAATTTCTTTCCTTCCACTTCCCTTAGCTTTTCAAAGAACATACATATACTATAAAACCTACACTATCATTTTCACAAATACAAAAAGAGCACGATCTTTGAATCTTAGATTCAGAATCGAAATAGGAGAAAACAACGAAAACCTAAATGAGAAAAATGAAAAACAAGGCTACCCATGGAACAGATCCTTCCTTACCAACCATTTTAATGTACCTAAGCTTTGAGCACTTCTTTTGTGGGATTTGTGTGAGAACTTCCTATGATAAATCCACAAAAATAAGAAAGACAAAATAATTACAACAAGAGCAGAAGAAGCAGCAACGAGGGAGAGCAAAAGCCGCACCAAATGGCGAGATTGGAGTTTGACGACGGTGGCGGCGGTGGCTAGCATCAATGGTAGAGGGTGGTTGTGCAGTGGGTGGCGATGGTAGATGGGGTGGCTGTGCAATGGGTGGCAGTGGCAGATGGGTCTGATGGAGGGGAAATAGAGAGAAGAGGAGTGAGGGGAGAAAGAGAGATTACCGTGAGAGAGAGTGAGAATGAGAAGGAGAGAGCTCATAAAATCCCTAAGTGAAAGACTAAGAGGGAAAACATTTTGGGGAAATTTTGTAAGAGGGAAAGAGTGAGAGGGAAAATTTTTGGAGGGGAAAGATGGAGAAAATAGTAAGAGTGAGAGGGAGCTAGAGATCCGAATGAAGATTTGGGGAAACAAAGTTTACGCGTGTGGGAAATTTGGTGTGGGAAGGATAAAAAAAAATATTGGCAAAATTTAACTTTTAGGATAAAAAAAATGTTTTGTCTAATAACTATTACAACAGAATTATAAAAATGTTGCAATAGAAAAATTCCATGCCAGCATATAAATAAATAATAAATCACATAAAAATTTTAAAAAAAATTCTAAATTTTTTTTAAAAATAAAATAAGATAATTAAATTAATTTTTTTTATTTCTTTCATTATTATTAATTTTTTGGAAGAACATGTTTATGTTCTTTGTGTTCTTCCCAAAATATAACTCATATTCTTAAATCAATATAATAACAATTAATCAAAATAACATTTATTAAGCATTTTCTTACACAATCACACACTCAAAAGAAAACTTTAGCCCTAAAATCACCTTCTCAAACCGGTTTTCCAACTCTTCTAAGGTATTCTCAATCCTTCCTTTCTCTAACTTTTCCAATTATTTTAGATCTCTCTCTAACTCCATGACCGAGCATCGCCACCTTCGCTCATCACATCGCCACCACTAGATCTCTCTTTAACTCCATGACCAAGCACTATTACCTTTGCTCTTTGCTCATCGCTCATCGATCCGCTCTCTCTATCTCTCAATTTTGCTCAAAATCAAACCCAAATGTCTCAAACTTCTCATCTCTCAGATCGGTTTCTCTCTTTCTCGTAAACCAGTGGGTCTCTCTCTTGTTCAGATCGATGTCTCTCCCTCAAAGATCGGTTCTTCACTCTTTCTTTCGCTCAAATAAATTTCTCTCTCTTAGTGGGTCTCTCTCTTGATGGATTTCTCTCTTTCTACCTCATCCCTCCATGGTGGTGGTGGTTGGTGGCTGTGGAAGTGGTGGTCAGTTGGGTCCAATGGTGAGTCATGGGGTGGGTTTGTTGATTGCTTGGTTTTGGTCTCAATGGGTTTTGGTGTTTTGGATTTGAGATGTTTTGGTGTTTTGGTGTTTGCTAGGTTTTGTTCTCCATGGGTTTTGGTGCTTGGTTGCTAAGAAAATGCAAGAAAAGAAACAAAAAGCAGACTCAAATGTCTCAAACTTCTCCTCTCTTAGATCAGTTTCTCTTTCTCTCATACTAATGGGTCTCTCTCTCGCTCAAATCGATGTCTCTCTCTCTCTCTCAAAGATTGGTGCTTCACTCTTTCTTTCACTCAAATAAATGTCTCTCTTTTAGTGGGTCTCTCTCTCTCGATGGATCTCTCTCTTTTTGCCTCGTCCCTTCATGGTGGTGGTGGTTGGTGGTTGTGGAAGTGGTGGTCAGTTCGGTTTGGTGGTGAGTCATGGGGTGGGTTTGTCGATTGCTTGGTTTTGGTCTCAATGGGTTTTGGTGTTTTGGATTTGAGATGTTTTGGTGTTTTGATATTTGTTGGGTTTTGTTCTCAATGGGTTTTGGTGTTTGGTTGATAAGAAAATGCAAGAAAAGAAACAAAAAATTGACTAATCCAATTTTATATCTGTGGCAGTGAGGATGCGTGCCGGTGAGGATGCATGGTGGTGGTGGTGGAGGTGGGAAGATCGATCACTGGAGAGTGACGAGAGATTTTGAGAGTGAGAGAAAGTGTGTTTATTTATTTATTTATTTTATTTTATTTTTTGAGAGGGAGACAAATGGATGAGAAATGAAAAGGTTGGACGCCAAAGTGATAGGTTTAGGCAAGGGAAAGGGGGGAAAAAAAAAAGGGAAAAAATTGGACTAGCGGTAATTTTAAAAATATTTATTTTTGGTTACTGCCGGCGATGGTCATGGTTACTGATGACAATTGGGATATCTTTCTAATAGTGTCGATGAAGGACGTTAGTGGTGACTGGTGGTAAAGGACTGGTGATAAAAATGCTTATACACATAGAGAGAGAGAGAAAGAGAGAGAGGGTTTTTTCTTAGAGCTAACAATAGAGGGATACATTGGAAAATGAAAAAAGGAGGGAAATGAAAAGCCAAAATGGCACTTAGGCCAAAACAACAGAGGGATACATTGGACTAGACACTGGCAATTAAAAGGTCTATTGCGGCGGTCCAAACCGCCGCTATAACTAAGAAAAAGCGCCGCAAAAAAGTATCTATTGCAGCGGGCATCCAACCTGCAGCTATAAGTAACAGAAATGCCGCTAAAACTTATATATTGCGGCGGTTTTATATACCCCCGTTGTAGTATGCTACACAAGGGTATATTTATTGTGGTGGGTTTATGGAGCATTGCTATAGCTAAGTCTAACGTTGCTAAAACACGTATATTGCGGCAATTTATATAGCGTCGTTGTAGTACGCTGCAAAAGGCTAGATCTATTGCGGCGGTCCAATAAAACGCCGCAATATATCTCATCTACAGCGGCGGGTCAAAAAAGCACTGCAATAGATGACATATAGCGGCAGTTTTCACAACCGCCACAAAAAACCCACTGCAATAGCTCGATTTTCTTGTAGTGTGAATTAATATATATTTCTTTTGGAACTTTTTGAAACTTAGACAATAAAGTTTCAATTAGAGAAACTATGTTAATTATTATTTTAATGTACTTGAAGTGTGCCATATAACATAAGAAGAAGAAATTTAAATAAAATAAAAAAATAAAAATGAGATGGCGCCTACTTAGTAAAACCATAAAATATAATAGCAACTATTATTATATAGTATATTATATGATATGATTTGCACAAGAAGTCATACAATATATAATTTTATTGTGAATATTTTATTGAAAATAAATAGATGAGATATTATCATATAATTTTGCAACTTTCACAGACTATATGTTAGGAAACATGTAGTTCCTAAAGGGGAAGGATGTGAATTAACTTAATTCGAGGTAGTTACCCTTCATATAGAAATATTAAGAGAAAAAAAATGCACTAAGGAATTGGTTTATTGTTCAAAATATATCAAATGATGGTTACAAGGACTATTTATAGATCTCAACATGTTTGGACTAACAGTAATCATGTGGATCCTGGAATCCGAGTTGTCAGCAAGGTTGAGAAGTGTGGACAAGCTCTTACTTCATGGAGTAGAAAGTGTTTTGGTAGTGTGAGGAGGGACTTATAACAAGCAAGAAAAAAATTGATTCAAGCAGAGAAGGATGCTATGATTTCAGGGGTTAATAATCAAGTTTTGGAATTGAGGAGTAATGTTAATGAGTTGCTTGATAAAGAAAACAGAATGTGGTTTCAAAGATCAAGATCTTTATGGGCTGTTCATGGAGATAGAAATTCAAAATATTTTCACAGTAAAGCTACTCAGAGGTTTAGAAGGAACAAAATTGGGGGTATTAAAAATTCTACTGGGCAATGTGTTACTAATCCTAATGATGTTGCTGACTGCCTTGTCAAATATTACAAGTCTCATTTTACAACTTCTGGTGCTTGTCAACCCGAAGAGGCCATCAGTACAATTCCAAACCTGATTACACCAGAGATGAATGCAATGCTTTATGCAGATTTCATGTTGTGGGATGTCCAAGCTGCTTTAAAACAAATGGCTCCTCTCAAAGCCCCTAGTCCCAATGGCATGCCTCCACTCTTCTATCAGAATTACTGGAATCTTGTAGGTATGGATGTTTCACAATCTGTTTTGCCTTTCCTCAATTCAGCTTCTCTTCCCCAACATCTCAATCATACTTTCACTACTCTTGTTCCTAAGGTTAATACTCCAGAATTAGTTTCTGATTTTCGACCTATTAGTCTATGCAATGTTTTGTATAAACTATTTTCTAAGGTTTTGGCGAATAGACTTAAGAAAATTCTGCCTAAGATTATCACACAATATCAGAGTGCCTTTACCAAGAATCGAAACATATCTGACAATATTTTGGTAGCTTTTGAAACTCTTCATAGTATGCACAATCACAAATCAGCTAAGGAATGTTTCATAGCTCTTAAACTTGACATGAGCAAAGCATATGATAGAGTTGAGTGGTCTTTTTTGGAGGCTGTAATGAGGAAGTTGGGTTTTAATGATCAATGGATTTCTTTGTTGATGCTCAGTGTTAAATCAGTTTCATATTCCATCCTTGTTAATGGTGAACCTAAAGGAGTTATTCATCCTACAAGAGGTATACGTCAGGGTGATCATCTTTTACCTTTCTTTTTTCTTTTGTGCATTGAAGGACTCAATGGACTTATTTCACAGGCAGCACATTAGGGTGATATACATGGTTTCTTTGAGTAAGCGTAGCCCAAAATTGATGCATCTTTTATTTGCAGACGATAGTCTTTTGTTTTGTAGATCAACTTCAGAGGAATGTCAAAAAATTATGGATATCCTTGGAGTATATGAGAGGTGTTCAGGTCAACAAATAAACAAGAACAAGGCGACTATCTTTTTTAGTAAATCAACTTCAGAAGCTAGCAGAATTCAAATCAAAGATGCTTTGGGGATTGTGGAAATAAAGCAATATGAAAAATATTTGGGTTTGCCATCTTTTGTGGGAAGGAAAAAGAAGCAGAGTTTTGAGTTCATTAAAGAAAAGGTTTGGAAGAAATTGCAAGGGTGGGAGGAGAAACTTTTATCTCAAGCCGGAAGGGAGGTTTCGATTAAAGCCGTGTTACAAGCTATCCCTACTTATTCTATAAATTGTTTCAAATTGCCGTTGGGATTATGTAATGATCTTGAAAGTTTGATTAGAAGATTTTGGTGGGGTCAAAGGGGTGGACGAAGGAAATTCATTCGTTGAAGTGGAGTGAGTTGTGTAAGCCAAAAAAGGAGGGAGGCATGGGTTTTAAAGACTTGGTTTTGTTTAACGATGCTCTTCTTGCTAAACAAGCTTGGTGCCTTCTTCACAATAAAGATTCACTATTCTACAGGGTGTTTAAGTTTAAATTTTTTCCTAATTTTTCAGTTTTAGATGCTAAAGATAATCTTGGTGGGTCATATGCTTGGAGGAGTATCTTAAGAGGTAGAGATGTGCTTAAAAAAGGTGTTCGTTGGAGGGTTGGAACAGGGGAAAATATTAAGTTATGGGCTGATCCGTGGCTGCCTTCACTTAAGAATTCAAAGCTTCAATCTCCTTTGTCTACATATCTTACTGAAGCTCATGTTACTGACCTTATTAATCCTATGAGCAAACAATGGGATCTTTCACTCCTTGATAATTTGTTTCTTCCCCATGAGGTAAGTTCTATTAAATCTATTCCTTTGAGTAAGAATCGGGTTGCTGACAAAATTTTCTGGCCTTTAAATCAATCGGGAGTGTATACTGTTAAATCTGGTTATCAATTTTTAGTGGAAGAGCAGAAGTCTACTAATGCTGAAGGTTTGCAACTTGGTCAGACAATTGTGCTACCTATCGGTCAAGCTGAATGGCAAAAAATATGGAGTTTGTCAATACCAAATAAGGTGTGTAACTTTGTTTGGAGAGCTTGCAAGAATTCCATTCCCGTGAAGACAAATCTGGTGAGAAGGAAGGTACTCAGTGAAGATAGTTGTGATCATTGTCATCTGTCATGTGAAGATACATTGCATACTCTTTGGAATTGTCCATGCCATTCTCCTATTTGGGATTTTGACTTTATGTGGACTTTTCGACATAATTCAGAGTTTAACAGTTTCGGAGAGTTGATCAAGTTTATCATTGAAGAAGGAAAGAATTCAGAACTATTTGCAGTCATCGTGTGGACAATTTGGTCTGGGAGGAATTTACTTCACACTTCAGATAAGCCTTTCCCCGTCTCTCAAGTCCTCCCTAATGCAATTGCAGCTCATGCAGATTTTGTACACACTCTCCCTGCTGCTCTACCAACTCTAAATTCTCACGGGTCATCTAGAGTGATGTGGTCTCCTCCTCCTCACCCGAGGTTAAAGTTAACTTTGATGGTGTTGTGTTTAAGGAGAGTAATTCAGCTGGAATATGAGTTGTTATCCGTGATGATCTTGGACAGGTTATGGCTTCTATGTCTGAATCTGTTCATTTACATTCCTCAGTGGATGAAATTGAAGCTTTGGCTGCTGTGAGAGCTATATATTTTGCTCAAGAAGTTGGTTTTTCTTCCATTATCCTTGAGGGAGACTCTGAGAGAGTAATAAAGTCCCTAAGGAGTGATGAACCTTCTTTTGCTTCTTTTGGCCATTTGATTGAGGATGCTAAGGTTTTAACAGAATTTTTTGTTGATTTTACTGTTTCTCATGTTAAGAGACAAGGAAATTCTGTTGCTCATAAACTTGCTAGACATGTTAGACATGTTAGTGATTTAGAGGTGTGGATGGAGGATGTTCCTTCTCATCTTAATGCTGTAATTGTTGCCGTTTTGGCACCCCTTTTTTAATAATATTACAGCTGTCTGTTTCTCAAAGAAGGAAAAAAAAAAAAAAAAAAAAAACTAACTAAAGGGATGGAACTACAAGAATTATCAGGATATTAGGATATTACAACAAATGCAAATGTGGGTTCCTAACACTATATTAGAGATCATATAATTTCATATGGAAGGATCGTTTGTGTTTAGATGACATTTAGTCACAGCTTGTTTGAAGTCTATTATTTTTGGTAAATAGTAACTTATTAAGGGCATGAATTGAAACATTTTAAAAAAGATATTGGGTTTAATTGAAAATTTTAAACTTTAGTGTTTAATTTGAAACCACCGCAAAAACATCATACAATCCATACCAAGAATAGTGTTTTAATTCATTAAAATTAATTTTAATTGATAGAGCCTAATAACTGATAAGAACCACTCAATACTCTAAGTTAATTAAGTAATCCAAAAGAGGAAATAATGGAGTTATAGACAACAGATACCTATATATGTTGAGAAACTTGCAATTTTTAGCTGAAATTTAATGCTAAAATTAGAAGTCCACAGAATCATGTACACTGCAACATGCACATATGTACGTATGTATGATTGTTACAATTTGACACAGAAAATAAAATGGAAAGAGAAGTGAGGTTCTTCCTTATCTTCAAAAAAAGACATGCTAATCACAATCTTGTAATCCTCTATATACCCGCGTATAGAGAAAGAGGAGAAGATGAGTGTGTGACTAAACCTAAATCAGCTCCCAGCAGCCACAGAAAAATTCCCAATTTCTACAAATTCCTCTCTTGTCGACATATAGAGATATATCTAATAGAACCCCAGTGAACTACACTTGATATGTGTGAGCACAAACACATACATGTAAAGTCACAGCCTCAACCACAAACACATGCATTTTGTAAAATCAAATTGCACAATCCATAATTGCCTCCATTGGTGTGGTCCGTGTGGACCTCCTTGATCACTCCTGTTAGCTCAGGGCATGCCTATTCCCTACAGAGAGTATGAAAATAGTATCAGATATCTAAGTGCCATGACTTTAATTTAGAGTCAGTGTAGAAGGCATATCTTGCTATTCTAAATTTCTAATGAAGTCCAAAACCAAGATTCATGTGCCCCAACAAGAAAAAAAA
Organism: Quercus ilex subsp. ballota; assembly: GCA_032727855.1. Classification (NCBI taxonomy): domain Eukaryota; kingdom Viridiplantae; phylum Streptophyta; class Magnoliopsida; order Fagales; family Fagaceae; genus Quercus; species Quercus ilex. The sequence goes on along the minus strand of CM064916.1, from coordinate 24,146,896 downwards.
TCGATGTAAGCTCAAAGTGTCATATATTTTCTTACTCCTCACTCTCTCTACAGCAACATCCTAACTAATCTATTTAGGATCTATAGCCGACCCTAAAACTTTTGGTACTAATGCATGGTTGTTGTTGTTGTTGTTGCTCTCTCTCTCTCTCTCTCTCACCCAAAAAGAAAAAAAAACAAAAAGATTACATAAACCAACATGCAAATTTGAAGCAACCAGATGACAGCCATAGGGATCCAAAATAATAATAATAATAATAATATCAATAAAACAACTACTAGAGAAACAAATCCGAAGTCCTACATTTTCAAGCTCATTAATTGTAAGAGCAGCCAAGGTGATTGGTTCAGATAATCTTGGAAGCTGATAATCTACCTACATTGGTACCTCCCTCATTTGAACTATATTCATTCCTTTTCAGTTTAGGGCTTGTCTAGTTTCCACATGATTTCCTAGTTACAAGACAGCTCTCAGATGTTCCCTGATCCGCTGAAGTTTTGTGCACTTGAATAAGAAAACAATTAAACAACATAATTTTAGGAAGGTAATTTCATTACTTAAGAGTTTCCTGAATTTATAAATAATCAGCATTGTTATTTATTGATAGAAATGGAATATGAACTTTATAATGTGTACCCAGCTATCTCTAATAGACTAGAGAATACTCATTACTAAATTAACATCAATTATTAGAAAAAGCAGTCATACAAGCATCAATCCAAAGCAACTGCACTCACAATCACTCTCCACCAAAACCATCTTCATTTAAAGGCAACAGATGACTTTAAACTATGGACCACATAGAACATGATAAACAACACAAAGATGTCCTGTTTAGAAGCAGAGCAAATGTATGAAAAGAATACAAAACAAAATTAAACCTTTAAATTTGTCAATGCTTAGAACCCAAAAACATCAGACAGCATCACTAAACTTGGCCACAAGATTCAAAATTTCTATCTTTCAATTATATTTCCACCAATTCCTCAGCATCCAAACATATGAAAAATCAAAGGGAAAAGGCATAACAAAGACTAACAGCACCACAATTCCATTACCTTCAACCCAAAGAATTATCAAATGCAGCAGAAGTAATTGCCTGAGCAAACTCCTGAAAATTGATACATCCATCACCATCTGTATCCGCCTCCTTGATCATCCCAGTCAACTCCTCCACAGTTAGCGCATGCCCCAACTTTGCCATCGAATGTGCCAACTCCGCCGCTGTGATATATCCATTTCCATCCCTATCAAACATCTTAAATATCTGTTTCAACTGCTCCTCTGTATAGGGACTTTTGGCAGGTAAAAGATCCGGCTCCACAAGCTCCAAAAATTCCGAAAACTCGATCAATCCATTGCTGTTCTTATCCGCCTTTTGAATCAATGCCTCCAGCTGCTCCGGGCTCGGATTAAGGCCTAGTGATCGGATCAGTGATCCGAGCTCAAGTTGTGTCAAACTCCCATCCTTATTACAATCAAATGATCGAAAAATGTCTTGTAATTCAGCGACCTGATCATCTTCAAGCTTCACCCCCTCTTTCCCGCTCATCTTGGATTGATTTTCACTCTGAAATTCCACACCTTTCAATTATCTTTCAGCTCAAACTTTCCAGAGCAGCTCAACTTTTTTAGAATCCCCTGAAATTTTTCCACAAGTCACTCTGTTTCTTCAAACAAAACGGGACCAAAAGCTTTTCACTGATTGATCAAAATGCCATTCTCTTTCTACTTAACTTCAAAAACTATTCAAAACCCAGATGCAGAAATGATCTCAATTTCACTCTGATACTCCCAATTTCAAGTTTTCTTTTCACACTTTCGATCAGAATTTTCCTCTGATCCAAACAGAACAGAAAAGGAAACTTATTGTACTGCCACTGATACTTGATAAATCCGTCAACCCAGATAGGATATTTCTCTGAATTTCACTTTGGTCCTTCCAATTTCAAATTTTGTTTCACTCATTCAGTATTCAATCAAAAACTTTATGACCGAATTTGGAAATACATTTATATATTATTATGATTCAAAGAATTCATTCTTTTTAGCTGAATTTGCGGATCTTGAAAATACGTGCAAGATCTTATTGATTGAAACCGTAACGCCAATCGCCGGCCAAAAAACATATAAAATAAACATTAAAACAGACAATGTCAACGGTCAGTTTTGTTTCTGTTGTTTTTTTTTTTAATTAACTATTTTTGCTTTTTATTATTTATTATTATTGTTATTGTTATTATTATTATTATTCCATTTGCTAAAGTGCGCGGGATGAGCATATTGCTTAAACTGCACCGACCTTTGGTTTGTTTAATATGAAAAATCATAATTTGACTAATTGAGTGTGTTTTTAGGTACACCAAGATTGTTACAACTTACAATGGAGGTGGAGTATCTTTGACATGGTCTGTTTGTTATGCCTTTTTTGTTTTTTGAGTTATTTATAGCACTTTTCTGTTTGTTTAGTTCATAAAACACTATCTTTAATTTTTTTTGGTGGGTTGGTTGGTCATAGTGAATTTAAGATGCTATTGCTTTTTTGTATAAGTAACAAACTGTGTTTATAACACTTGCGCGATTGGAGTTAATAGTAAAAGCTATCACCCTTAGAATTGGCAGAGATTGTGGCTAACAAAATTCCTTAGGGTAAGAGAAGGTTAAGTTTCAAATCATGGAAATGAAATAGATTTGTTACTATGAGTCATTGGTGGATTTGATTTGTAGTTTAAAAAATTAGAAGTAAACATTAGAGGAAAAATATAACATTGATTGATTATTTGATTTGGTTTGTGACTAGATGATTGGAATTGCTAAGGAAACAGACAACCTATAAAATGCTTGACTAATAAGACTGAGTGGAGCCTCACGAAGCCTATTCACATAACTTGTTCACACCTAGCTAGGCTTCAGTAGATCCCATTTTTTTCAACTTTTTATCCTAATATAAAATTTAATCTCACTACCCATTCCATAATGTTATACCTTACTCTTAAGACACTTGCGGAATTTATATGAAATTTTTAAGGTAGGGAGTTGGGAATGACAAAACCTAAGTCAAGATACCAGAACTTTTGTCACAATAGTTGCAACAGGACCTTTAGAAACAGTTGGGTAATTGAATAATGAAGACTGATAATGGTGACAATGGAACTTTTACATTAGCGGCAAAGGTTATGGTAATTTCTATTCAAATGCAAAGGGAAAAGGCGAACCATGTTGTTCATTTGGAAGTTGGAGGGATTGGAGCAGTACATATTGCTCGTCTGATGTGTTTGCTATTAGGCTTCCTACATTTTTCCTGATAATAATATCACTAGCTCATTACTGCTAGTGCTATAATAGTGTTTCTTTCTTGGAGTCACTATTTCAATGCATTTCAAGCTTGTGTAAAATTGTGTGATAGGGTGCGTGTACTAGTTTTTTCCCTTCTTTTAAATCATCCACAAATGATAAAATGGCAAAATGTCAAAGGGGTGGAGTGGAAGTAATGAACTGTTGAATGGTAAGATAATGAGTTTCTTGTACTAAACTAGTTCTGTTTATTTGATTCTCTGCAGTATTATTTAGTCCCGGAAAAGATGGTGAAGTGTGTGCAATTGGCAACAGCAGAATTGGCAAAAAACATGAGGCAAGTCATAGCTATATGCCAGCAGATACCACAAAGCCTCAACTCCCTCACTTTGCAACTAAATTTAGCAGGATGGCTTGCAGAAAAGGCAGAGGTCTGTGCCATCTTCATGTTAGGATCTGAAGAGGAATCCCTCCTCTACAACATGGCAGAGTTCATTAACACTGCTAAATATTCAGTTTCCCTTATGAGAGAAGGTAAAATTCCAAACCGCACCCAATGACTTAACAAATTATTGTTCCTCCTTTTTTGTTGTTTGTTTTCCTCTTGTCCCTAATGTTTTCTTCATCTACTTCAAATATGTATATACTATTAAGCATTTTATGTTGGATATGACAAAGATTAGGTACATTTACTTAGGTAATGTATCTTAGTTTCATTGATCAATGAATTAAATGGTTAAATTTAATTATCCTTGGAAAAGATAACACTCTTTTGATGTATTAGTCAATATAACCATATAATTGAATTTAATCGAGGAACTTAAAATAAAAGTATCTAAGAAATTATACTTAAGGACAAATGTTAAACCGTAAAAGCGCAAACAATGTTTCAGGGATAGATATTGTAAGGTAGAATTTTATCAACCATCTTATTGGCTTTATTCTGTGTCAATTTGCTTGTAATTCAGCACTTAGTAACCCTGTATTTAGGTGAGATTCATGTAAGAGTAGTGTGTAAGAGAGTGTGAAGAAATGCTCAAGATTGTGCAAGGATGCAGAGACTCGCGGTTAACTCGCGACTGACAAGCCGCCAACTGCAGCACACGTGAGAAGCATGCGGAGAGATGAAGGGTCACGTCAGTTGTCGCACTACAGGACAAAAGTCCCAAGCTGGCTAGACCATTATCTCGCAGCTTGAACTCGCGACTTAGACCAGTCGCGAGGCCAAGCTGCCAACCAGTCCTGTTTGGAAAAAACTGACTCTTTGCATTCCTTTCTCACTCTACTATATATAGACCCTTATACCCACGAAATGTAGAGTGCTTCCAGAGAGAATTTTGAGAGAAAAACCCTAGAAAAAAAAGAGATTGACTCATCCCCAATCTTCACTAAGAGACTCTTTAAATTCTTCTACTCTCTTCCTCTTCATTGATACATCCTTGAGAGGTTCTTAACCAAATCATTTTCTCACCACACCCACGTCTGTGAGAAGGTCTTTTGGTGCTAAGAGAAGCAGTTTGGAAGGGACTAATGGTTATTGGTTGATGCTATGGGTTGTAGCGAAATTCGGTAAGCTAGAGAAGAAAAAGGTTCGGCGCAACCTCGTTGGAGCAAGAAGCTTGGAGGGATTAGGTACCTGGGTAGATTAGGCTTAGAGGGTCTATTGTTGTTCATGTATCCCAACTACATTTTCTAGTGTATTATTGACCGCTTAGAGGGCGGCGAAGAGGTTTTACGCCGAGGGCTTCGGTTTCCTCTTTGATAACACATCGTGTGTTGTCCTTGTGTTTGCATCTCTCTTCCTTTATCTTTACTTTTTAATTTCTGTTGTGGATGTGATTTTAATTGGCTTAGATTATTTATCAATTCTGTGTTTGACTTATGTTCATGTTCCGCACATTAATTGTTTGATAATAAGCTTGAATTGATAATTTGTAATTTGGGGTCTAAACGTTCATAGTGTTTTCAACGCTATTTAAACTTTCAATTGGTATCAGAGCGGGTGTACTTGATGTGGTTTAAACACCTTAGTGCGATCCCTGACCCCGTATTGAGATAGATAGGTCTCAATCTCTAAATGTACCACCATTTTTGTATGGTAATAATTATGCATTTTGAAAAGTCCGAATGAGGGCATTTTTGTGTTCTATTGATGATGCTATGTGGGATGCAGTTGAAGTTGGTTGGACTAGGCCGGAGGCTGCCAAATCCACTTGGGATAAGGCAGCTCTTGCGGTGGCTAATGCTAATAGTAAAGCCTTGAATGCTATTTTCTGTGGTGTCTCTCCAGAAGAATTTCACAGGAGTTCACATATTACTATTGCTAAGGAAGCATGGGAGATTCTGGAGACTACTTATGAAGGAACAAAGAAAGTGAAAGACACCAAGCTACAGATGTTGACCACTCGCTTGAGGAGCTCAAAATGAGGGAGGATGAGTCCTTTGACTCTTTTTATAGTAAGCTGAATGAGGTGGTTGTCGACAAATTCAATTTGGGGGAAAAGACGAAGGATTCTAAAATTGTAAGGAAAATCCTTCGGTCACTGCCAGAAAGTTTCCGTGCCAAAGTAACAGCTATTGAAGAGAGCAAGGACCTTGATGACATTAAAGTCCAAGAGTTGGTTGGCTCATTGCAGACGTATGAATTGTCACTGCCCACACAGAAGAAAAGAAAATCTCTTGCTCTTAAAACAATTGATGAGAAAGTGGTATCTCATGATTCTTCGGAAGAAGATGTAGTAGATAAAAATGTGGCGTACCTTGTAAAGAACTTCCGAAAATTCTTGAAACTCAAGAACGGTGGGAAATTTGGTGACAAAAGAAAATTTCAGAGTTCCGGGAAGGAGAAGAAAGAATTCCGAAGGAAAGATGGTAGAGATTCCAATCTTCTCAAGGAATCACGTGCTTCGAGTGTAATGGACATGGACACTTCAAAAAGGAATGTCCCAACTATTTGAAGTCGAAAGGCAAGGTCTATGCTACTACTCTAAGTGACTCGGACTCATCAAATTCTGATTCTGAGGATAGTTGTGACGGAGAAGGAAATTACTCTGCATTCATGACCATTGCACATGTGGAATCCTCAGATGATTTGGATACACTTGTAAAGGAGCTTGGTGAGCATTCTGATTTAGAGTCTATTGGGATTGTTGAAGAATCGGAGGCTGAAGAGGATGAAGATACATTTGGTTTTCAAGAGAATTACGCCTTACTCCTTGAGAAATCGGGTGAGTATGCAAGGGTGGCAAAGGCGGTTGTGAAGAAGATGAAGAAAGCTGAGAAAGATTACAAAAGTCTTCTGGTATGATACAAGGAGGCGAAGTGTGAGATTGAAATACTAAATGGTGAGCTATCAGAAGATTACACAAAAGTGAGTTTCTTGAGCAAGAGGTAGTGCAAGCTCATGCCAAGATAGAGAGGGTCTCCTCCAAGAAGCTGGAAGTTCATCTCAAAAACACTTTTCAGATAAGTCTGGGTTGGGATATACCAAAGGGAGTAGCTCAGCGGCCAATGTCACCAAAGAAGTGAAGTTTGTAAAGGCCAAAGAGACGGTTGTAGAAGAGCCTATTCCTGAGAAAGTTAAGGTTGAGAAGAAGAAGAAGGTGGCTGATCAACGGGTGTTTAATAAGTCCCGTAATCAATCAGAAGCCAGATTTGAAGCTAGAGGAAGATCTTTTCCAAGATCACAACGGGGTCCTAGAATGAATTATGTTTGTCACCATTGTGAATTGCAAGGACATACCAGACCCAACTGCCAGAAGCTGAGAGTATTGAACAATGCAAGCGCACCTCGGTCACAAGAAAGAAGAATTGACAAGAGCTCTTAGGGTGGTGAGCAACCGAGAAGCCAAAACGGTGATCCTGGAATGATGGACGTAATGAAGATGATCGGTGCCTTCACCAATTGCTTGGAAAGCTTCACACGAAGGTTTGAAAGTCCTAACTCTTGTACCCAATCCGTCAAAGATATCATCCCAAACACATGTGACGTGTGGGTGACGAAGGGTACTCATGCATAAGCATTACAACATGTCCATGCATTAATTCTTTCTATGTTTTGTGAATTTGCTTGGTTGTATGCTTCTTGCGGGTTTGAGTTGAAATTTCATCTGTTTGTCTGTTTTTGTTTTAAAATGTTTTTTCATTGTTATTCTGTTTTTTATCATCCTTTTACTGCTTTTGTGTCAAAAATCCAAAAACACATAAAAAGTAGAAAATCCAAAAAATTTGATCGGCGTTGTTGAGTTTTGTCTCAAAGCATGTTTTGCCTTGTACCTTTGTACTAATGACTTTGTGCATCTACGAGCTTAGCTTGTTTCCTATGCACTCATATCATTGTGGAAGAAATCTTGAAATTTATGTGACTGTTGTAAATAGATCTTCAACCTTGTCATGAATGATTAGTGAATGGTTTTGTTGATCTTGAGACATGCATAGACTTATGCCTATATATCTTCCCACTCTTTATTTTGTTGTTTTTGCTTAAAGAGCTCACCAAATGTAAATCTCCAAATGAAAAGAGATATTGAGCTGCAAAAGCCTGTCGCACATACTAGTATTTGACTAGGAAAAAGGGAAAGCGACCAAAATAAATTGTATGATGCCCAAAAAAGCCAAAGGCTAAATCATCAAAGTGAAATATCAAAAATTTCAGGCATTGATATCTCAATGAGATGTATTGATTCAAAAAGATCAAATGTTATGTTGTATATGGAGCCAAATGAAAAGTTTCAAAGAAATGTAATCAAGTTTATGTGGGAGGGCATATATGCATTCTTCTATAATTGTGATGGGTCACATTATCTAGTACTAGTTGTGTATGCCTTGATTGAATTGATCATTGAAGCTTCACATTAGACTAAGGATTATCTCATTTTTGATATTCACACACATCACACAAGTCTATGTTCAATGAATTCCATATTCATTTGTGTGATTGTACTTGTTTAAATGTGTTTTCACATGCTCAATCTTTGTTGATCAAACACAAAAATATTTTTGAGTGTTTTTAGTTGTTTTTGGAAAGTATTTTGTTTTTATAAAAATGTCAAAAATTTCAAAAATAGTGTTGCCCTGTATTGGCGACTTTGTCGTGGGTTGACCCAGTCGCATGCTCCAGTTGCGAGCCCACTCCAAGATTTTTCGCGGCTCACTGGAGAGTCATGGTCCTAGTCGCGAAAAATACTTAGAAAATTTTTTCAAAATTTGAGTTTTTGTGACTTTTGCGGCTCAGTGTGGCGACTTGTTCATGGGTGGAGGGTCCAGTCGCGAGGGGTACTCAGAGATTTTCGCGGCTCACCTCGCAACTCTTTCGGGGGTAGACCTTCCAGTCGCGAAAAACACTTAGAAGATTTTTTCAAGAACCTTGGTTTCACAGTGTTTTGCGGCTTACCCTGGCGACTTACTGGCGACTTGATCCAGTCGCGAAAAACGTGTGTTTTGCGTATTAAAGTCATTTTTAAAAACTTTTTCAGTTTTTCCCTCGTACTTTGTGACTGTTCATTGTCTTCCCCATTTCACTCTTTCAAACACTCCATGTATCTCTTCAAAAATCCTTCATTTTTGCATCATTTCTACTCCATTCTTCAAGAAAAAGGTATAGGTTTTCTTTCCCTCTCTTCATATTTCATGATTTGAACATTATTTTCTTGTTTTGTGAGTTGCCATTTTGATTTACAAAATACTGTGTTCGAACATGGTTTTGCTTAAAATGTTGGATTTGGTTGGTTGGGGTTGGTTTCTTTTGTTGCTGAATATATTTGCTATCATGATTTAATATCATTGTGCTAGTCTTGTTCTAAGCTTTGATATTTGTCAGTTTTCATACCCTTTGAGTATATGGGTTTCGGGTTTTCTGTGTTTTTCTTTGAATGTGAGTTTGGGTATTTCTGATTGTCTGAGATTTGGATTGTTTGATTTATAATGCTGTGATTTTAAGTTGCTATATCATGTGTGTGCTTCTGTCTTGAGGATATAACTTGAACATTTCTCATTGACATATGCTATATTTTGTCTGAATGTGGTTTACACTGTCCATTTATAGCTGTTTAATGCTTGTTCCAGTCTGCATCAATACAAACTGTACTTATTTGAGTTGTTGAGTTTTAATTTAAGCTATCCTTTTTGGTTCTCAACTGTGCTTGGTCAATGTGTTGACCTGACACTCTATTACTCCTTTTGCAACTAATTTGCTACTAATCTGTGTGTATTTCCACATATTGTGTTTTGCTCTTGTTGTGGCCTCTTCTACTTGTTTACAGATGACTCCCACACCTTCAAAGAAGAAGACTCCTGCTAATAAGGCTGACAAAAGGCTGAAAATGGACCATAACCTGTTTAGGTCTGTTCAACACTTTGAGAGATACAGAGATTCCTTCTTGAAGGGTACCATAATACAAGAAAGATTTGTAGATTTAGGGGATTTGAAGGACACCTTCATTCCAGAATGTTTTGAGGGCAGTGGTTGGGATAAGCTGTTGAGTGACCTACCTCCAGTTTGTGAGCCATTAATAAGAGAGTTCTATGCAAATGCTATTATAAAAGAGGATGAGCTAAACTACTGGATTAGAAGAGGTGAGTTCACCATAGATGCACATGATATTGATGAGGTTCTAGGTCTTAAGGGATTAGAAGATCATGAATTCACCAAGTACAAAGACAGGATGCTCTCTATAGAAACTGTCTAGAATAGGATTGGTGGTGTTAAAGAGGGGAGATGTCTCAACACTAATGCCTTCCCGGCTGACATGAGGTGTTTGACCACCATCATGATGTTCAATTTGTATCCAATAAGGAAGCTGACAACACTTACTAATGCCAGAGCTATCTTCCTCATGGAGCTCAAGAAGAAAATCATCATTGATATCAGCTCACATATATTTGACACAATTGTGGATGAGACTAGAACCACCTCTAGGCCCAAGCTGATCTTTCCTAGCCTTCTTATGAGGATTTTCAGAGCAAATGGTGTTATAATCCCTCAAGATATCAGTCCCATGACTCCACTCTCAGCCATTAACAAACAAACCATTAAAAGGATACAAAGTCATTTTCCAGGTGAAGAAGAAGAGGGTGACCAAGAAGAAGGTGATCCAATGGAGACTAAAGCTGAGGTTGCAGGACAGACATCCACACCTAGGAGCAGAAGCAAGAGGAGTAGAGCTTCAACCTCATCAACGGTACCTCCAGATGCTTTTCAGATCATCCTGGAGAGGATTGATGGACTCAGAGAGGTCCAGAATGAGCATATTGACAGAATGACAGCAATGCAGGATCAGCTCGACATACTTTCAGGCAAGATTGACAGCTTAAACACTCAGCAGTGACCCTTTGGCCATTTCGGTAAAAAAAATGGGGAGAATTTTTGAGAAGCAACTCTTGAGGGGGAGTGCTAGTTTAAGGGGGAGCAGTAAAAAACAGTGTTTATCATGTTTATTTTATTTATGTTTATAGTTGTGGCATTATGTTCATTGTGGGTTTGTACTTGGTACCTTTGTAAGTTTTTAAGGTTCTTAGTTTATGTTTGTACCTGTTGCCTTTGTAAGCTTTTAAGGTTTATGTACTCATGCTTTGTAGCTCGTACTTGATGTTAAATGCCATGCTTTTTCTTTAAGTACATCACTCTTGTGCCCTTGTAGGATCTTATTCCTAGATGCATATATGTTTTATGCATTGGTTGAGTATTGGACATGCAAATGGTACTCTGCAATTGAGTTTATTTGCTTGCATGTCCAGATGTTCATTCCTTGAGAGAATGAGCATTGTGATCACTAGTATGTAGTGATTGTCTGTTTTTGGTTAAGCCATGGTTTATTGATTTGTCTCATTTTGCTTAATCGCATTATACTTGCTCCATATGCATTACAAGGTTTCTGCATACAATGATCAGATTGTGTTGTTGTGTTTCAGGAGATACTTGTTCTTATGATTCAAGAGCTTCATAGATTCTAGAGTTAGGTGTGAGTGAGTTTTCCAACTGTTCCCAACTCACACGTTAAGTCTAGAGTTTTTTTATAGGGTTTTGTCACGGAATAGCCAAAAGAAGAGATTGTAAGGTTGAATTTTATCAACCATCTTGTTGGCTTTATTCCGTGCTAATTTGCTTGTAATTCAGCACTTAGTAACTCTGTATTTAGGTGGGATTCATGTAAGGTTAGTGTGTGAGAGAGTGTGAAGAAATGCTCAAGATTATGCAAGGATACAGAGACTCACGACTAGGACTTGCGGCTGACTTGCAACTAGCAAGCCTCTAACTGCAGCACATGTGAGAAGCATGCGGGGAGGTGAAAGGTCAAGCCAGCTGTCACACTACAGGACAAAAGTCCCAGGCTGGCCAGGCCGTTATCTCGTGGCTTGAACTCGCGACTCAGACCAGTCGCGAGGCCAAGCCACCAACCAGCCCTGTTTGGGAAAAACTGACTCTTCGCATTCCTATCTCACCTCACTATATATAGACCCTTATACCCACGAAATGTAGAGAGTTTTCAGAGAGAATTTTGAGAAAGAAACCCTAGAAAAAAACAAGATTGACTCATCGCCAATCTTCACTAAGAGACTCTTCAAATTCCTCTACTCTCTTCCTCTCTATTGATACATCCTTGAGAGGTTCTTGACCAAATCATTTTCTCACCACACCCACGTCTGTGAGAAGGTCTTTTGGTGCTAAGGGAAGCAGTTTGGAAGGGACTAATGGTTATTGGTTGATGCTATGGGCTATAGCGGAATTCAGTAAGCTAGAGAAGAAAAAGGTTCGGTACAACCTCGTTGGAGCAAGAAACTTGGAGAGCTTAGGTAACTGGGTAGATTAGGCTTGGAGGGTCTATTACTGTTTATGTATCCCAACTACATTTTCTAGTAGATTATTGACCGCTTGGAGAGTGGCGGAGAGGTTTTACACCGATGGCTTCGGTTTCCTCTTCGATAACACATTGTGTGTTGTCTTTGTGTTTGCATCTTTCTTCCTTTATCTTTGCCTTTTAATTTCTGTTGTGGATGTGATTTTAATTGGCTTAGATTGTTTATCAATTCTGTGTTTGGTTTATGTTCATGTTCCGCACATTAATTGTTTGATAGTAAGCTTGAATTGATAATTTGTAATTTGGGGTCTAAACGTTCATAGTGTTTTCAACGCTATTTAAACTTTCAGATATGTTTCATGAATAAGAAAAAAATCCCAATTTCTTTAGCGTATTTGGCCTGAATCCGATGATGGCACTCTATCCTAAGGCTGAGCGACAATGGTTTTGGGTAGACAAAGCCAAAAACTTCTTGGTTGCCTCAATCATGTAAGCTTGATTTAGATTGATTTTTGAGTTATTTAATTGATTTTTAACCTTAATTTTAAATTTCTCAATTTATCTTTATCTTTATATCCTTAATTTGCTTTATTGAAATCATTTATAATTAAATAATATGATTAGTTTTTTTATAATAAAATCCAACTCATTCACGAAAAATGGATGAAAATACGATTTTAGGAACTTCAAGTAAAGCTAAATTAAGATTTCTATAGAATTCTAATTTTTTTATAATAAATAAATAATAAATTAGTATTTGTGTAGCTAATTGGAAATTTTTTAACATTAAAAAAAAAAAAAAAAAAACTATTACTAGAAACAATTGGAATTCTTTCCGGCACCAAATTGGATTGAAATTTGAGCCGAGTAATAATACCTAAAATTCACTAATCCGAACAGGGTTTGGCAAAGTAAAAATAACGGCTACTTATTAATAATTAGCTATTCGCGTTTTACACAAATCGCTGAGAGTTCCCATCTAAGATCACTCCACGTGTCCCACCAAAGTCTTTTTAAAGGACGTGGGCACGTATAAAACTCGCTCACACAGTCATAGAGGAATAAAAGCAATACCATTATAGGGACTCGTTAACTACCAACGGTTGCCGGTGAAGTTAAAAGGTATAAATACCAATTGCACCTATTGAATTGTGAACTCTTTTGAGAGATTTTCTCTTTGAGAATTCTGTTTCTTTCAAATTTCCCAGAAATTTTATTCCCTTCTGTT